>CM075813.1:5431200-5949499 GCA_037975025.1 Excoecaria agallocha | reverse complement strand
GTGAATTACTACCATGGGGAGACAAGCAACTACCCAGAGCACTCCGGAAACTTTAGTGGAGATGATCATAAGCCTATAGTTGACAGTGGGGAAACCCAGTATGTTTCTGATCTGCCTAGTGATCAAAACTTATTCATTTTGCCTGGGCAATATGAAACTGATGCAAAATCTGTGAGACATGAATATATTGCTAAATCAAGCAACAGTGTGGATGCTATGGACAACAATTACTTGCTAGATGAGCCATTCTTGGATGCTACCAGTGAACCCCCATTCAATGAAGGATTATTTCTGGAAACTAATGATCTTTCAAATCCTGTGGAACCCGACTCTACTGGGGATTCTACGTTTTTTGACATGGTTGATGAATACCTCAATTTCTTTGATGCTAATGATGACAACCTGACTTTTGATCCCTCTGAACTTATGGGAAGTGATACTGTTGTTTCTGAACAAGCTCCAAAACCTGAGGAGGTAAATGTTCAATTTAGATTTTTTTATTTTATTTTATTTTATTTTTATTTTTTTGTTTCAGTGCTTGTTTTGATTGGCTTTTGAATTTCATACATTGATTAAATCATTTACTTCAATACAGGATGTGAATGGACAAACTGAGGAATTGCCAATAGCAACCGACAAGCTGCTAGAATCACACAATAATGCTGATGCATCTTCATCAAAGCAACAAAAGCCAGAAGCGACAAAATTCGAGCCAGGTAACTTTGAACCTCATTTTGTTCTGTTGGTTATGTTTCTGTAAGGGTTCTCTGTGGTTCGTATCTCTATTAACAGTTTTCTTTCCCCTATTACTATGGGATGTATTCAAGCAAAAATAAATAATTAAAAAAAAAAAGAAAATCATTCTATAAGAGTTTAATTTATGTGCCATCTGTTTTCCATTTCCTTATTGGTTGATATGGCCTCATTATTTTGCATCTTTTTATGGTGCAGATATGAAATATCCTTTCATGAAGCAGGCAAGTCACATGTTGAGTGGTATTCCTGCACCTCCTGCCTTTGCTTCCGAGTTCCCTATCAAGGGCACAACTCTACAGTTAAATGCATCACAATCATCCAGTTCGATTCGTGTCACTGCTGGCATGATAAGAATAGAGAATATCACTTTTGGAGGCAATGGGACAGAGTGGTCATTTGGTAAGAACAGGAATGTCAATATTGTCCTTTCATTTGCCGTGTCAGAAGGCAATGTTAGTCCAATCAGTTCAGTTCCAATAGCAAATGTGATCTCTGGCAAGACATGGTCTGTGGCATCACGGGGCTGGCTCGCTCTTATGTTCTTCTGGGTTCTGATTCTTTCAGTGAGTTATAAAATTGGGACCTGTATTTGCGCCAAGTAAACTTAGAATGTGGGCTGTGAGACACTGAATACTGTTACCTGTTTTGAGTTCACTGGGGTTGACTGTTCGTTGGTCCCCATTATAGGATATGCTTAGGACAGCAAGATGTTACAAGATTCTTTATTTTTATTCACTGCCAAAATCTGATACTTTGTGTTTCAACTTAACATTAGCTCAGTGTAATTTTTACTAAACTGCACACGTTAAGTAGCTAGAGGGTAGAATTTTATATGCTTATATGTATAAACAGCATTGAACTTTTTGAAGGCGTTGTGCCAAATTACGTTTGTAGTGCTGATATTTTGTGATCAGCTAAAGTTTGATTGTGGAAATGCAAGTGTGGAACTGAAGTGAAAAATGGAGATCCCTTGTCGGTTGTACCTGATGGTCAATAGCTTTCTGGCGTTCTAATTTTTTTAATGATGCTTGAAGATGATTTTTGGAACTCTATTAGAGTGGTTTATGTGATTTTATTGTTGTTTATTCTTTGGAATTATCATGAATTATTGACGAAGCAAAATGAAAATGCCATTGTCAAAGTTTGCTGACTTGCGTGATGCAGAAATTGTGGGGTAATATTTCCAATTTTCTGCAGCCACTTTTAAATAAGTCACTAACCTGAAGATTTATGTGTTTAAAAATTGGCAAATATAGAAGATTCAGTCATAATTGGTATTTCTTTATTAAGATCCCTGTTAGTGGCAGAGATTTCTTTTTGAGGAAATTTGAAGCAATCATCTATGGATACAAATAGAATACCACTTAGAAGTGCTAGCTGACTCCCTTGCGTTCTTCGCCATTCTAATATCACGTGCGCAAGAATAAGGTAAAAAGAAAATATGGACATTAACCAAAATTCGTAACTAAGCAGGCAAGGTAGCATAATTAGAAACAATAGCAAAATCAACTCTATTGCAAAGCATTAGTGATGATCAACATCTCAAAATTTATCAAAAGCCTTGCTATCAACTATTTTATTGTGGTACACAAGTTCAAATTGCCATTATCTGCTATGTTATTTTCGCACACGACAAATAGCATTCTTGTAACTACATAATCTGCTTTCTAACCTAGCAGCTCCATTTCAGTAGCTGTAGAAGAATTTTGAAACAAAACAAAAAAATATACTCCTGTCTGATAGATTACATTTCTCCAGGAAGCATTGTGTCCTCTGGTAGATCACAGAAAGCAACACCCTGAAAATATTAAAACAATTGAAATTATTAATCTGGCTGTTCTGGCATAGGGTAAACATAAAGATGCATTTTTACCTCTCCAATAAGGTGGGCAACACACCTCTTCTCAGCAAGCAACTCAGCTTCACTCTGCCAAAAAAATAAGTAAAAGTGGAAAATACAAATAAAATTCAGTGCCTGTAGCTATAAGCTGACAGGAGACTATGTGGTGATGGAGTCAGATTATGAGAAACTACATTTGTTTCTTCCACAAATGGAAATCTCTGTAAATATGAACCTACTGTATTGAAAATTTGACAACACAAAATGTCCAAAACTAAAACTCTTTTCTTGCTATTTGAATCAGTCAGATGTTGGTATCATTCCCTTCAATACTATGAAAAGAACTATTTAACCATCTGCCTATTGTCCTCATGGGAAAGTTAGTGAATAGGGACTTCATACCTTAGTAATTCTCTTGAGAAGGTAGTCGTCAAATATTACATCTTTGACAAGTTCATAATCGCCATCTCCCTGCCAAGTGGAATCTTTTTTAGGGCTTGCCCATAACATCAAATTAAAAAAACAGAAGTTCCAGAAGACAGACATACTTTTGATCTGCAAGGCATGCTGAAAACTAAATCTTCTGCTATGCCATAAGGATTCCCATTAGTATAAACCTGCAATCGCATGCAAGCTGTGAGGCAAACAGCTGAACTAGACCTTAGCAAATTAAGATGTTCATAACTATTTAATCATAACAAAAGCTTTGATTGTGATGTAGAAGAGATTTCTTATTTTAACACAAAAAGAAATAAGCACGATCAACTTGACTGTCATTATCAGCCAAGCAGGATGGCAACTAGACTTTTCTTAGGAGTCCAGAATGTTTGTGGAAAATGTAAGTTTCAAAATTTTACCTCCTAATTTTAATTATTATTACATCTATTATAGTAATAAGTAACTGATTAATGCATCTTGGACCAGTTAATATATGACTATTCAAATAGACTTTATGGCATTAATCTGAGTATCCTTAAGTAGGGATAATCGCGGAGCGGGGCGGGGCGGGGCAGGGCGGGGGCGGGGAGGCTACTGCCCTGCGCAAGGGCGGGGCGGGGGCGGGGACCGATAGTATTTCGGGGGAAAAATTCCCCTCGTCCCCATCCCCGCATAAAAAATATTTTTATTTTTTTAAAAAATTTAATTATAATTAAAATATAATATTTAATAATTAATTATAATTGAAATATAATATTTAATAATTAAAAATACAAATTCAATTATAAATCAAACTAATATAAATTTTAACAATTGTTAAAACTAAAATTAAATATAATTTAAAACTAAATTATATAAATATAATTAAATTCAGTAATTAAATTTCGGAAGCAAGAAAATTTCGGGACGGATACCATAATTCCCGTCTCCGCTCCAAATTCTAAGTCGGAAAATACTTTTTCCCTGTTCCCGTCCCCACGGGGGAATTTTTCGGGGATTCCCAGCCCCATTTGGGGCGGGTTCCCACCGGGGACGGGGATTCCCCGCCCCGTGATCATCCCTATCCTTAAGAGCGTAAATCTAGTAAAATGAACTTACTCCAGAAGAAAACCAATCACCCTCAGGGGTAGGAGTAACTAATGACTTTATGGCATCAACGATGGATACAGCAGTTGATGCAGCTGAAGATCGTCCCCATTTTTGAATAAGTGCTCCACCTCTCTGCATATATGAAGTATCATGTTAGTAGCCCAATATACTTTGATTGTATAAAAAAGAAGTGAAAAAAAAAAAAAAACAGTTGTTAGACAAAAGATGAGATTCTATTTGTGTGCATTCTGTGAGTTTACCTTCTGGACCTTCTCAGTAAACTCTTCGTCTAACCATTTATGATCTTTGATAACCTCTTTGACAGGTAAGGCATTAATTTTAGCATTTAGAAAGTCTGGAACCTGTAACGAATCACACAAAGATTTAACAGATAAAAATTTTGGAGGATTTAACCTATGGATACTTTTTGAACTGATACTTACCTGAGTGGTTGAGTGATTTCCCCATATGGTCATATTTGACACTTTATCATAAAAGACACCGGCTTTTAAGGCAAGCTGCATACACAACATTATCAAATTTATATAGTGGCTTCTTGTCATAATAATATTTACTGCAGACCTTTGAAAGTAATATTGAACAGATATATTTACCTGGCATTTTGCCCTGTTCTCATCTAACCTAGTCAAAGCATGAAAATTCTTGGCAGGTATATTTGGTGCATTTTTCAGACAGATTAGAGCACTGCACCATATACAAAAGTGATATGAGTAAGCTAGGGAACAAGCAAAAACAGTAAGAAACTGAAAATAAAACATAATTCTTACTTGGTGTTACAAGGGTTGCCCACTACTATGACCTTGACATTGCGAGATGCAACAGCGTTGAGAGCTTTTCCCTGTTATGTTTATTAGCAAAATTAAAATTTCGCATTTACTTTTATATTGGGTAAAAAATGGCATATTAAGATATAAGGGAGAACAATACTTGTTCGGCAAAAATTTGTCCATTGATATCTAATAATCCAGCTCGTTCCATGCCAGGTCCTCGTGGCTTTGCTCCAATCAATAGAGCCCATTCAGCATCTTGGAACACCTCATAAGGATTTATTCCAATGCTCACTTCCCTCAATAGAGGATACAATGAATCCTCAAGTTCCATCGCAACTCCTGCATACATAATTCACGTTTTTAATAGCATGGAGAAATGAATATAAGTTGAATGCAACATATACAATGTCAACGCAGCAATAGCCTACCATCAGTTTACCAAGTAATTTTTCTTTTCTCTTCACAAAACCTATTTAATAATTGAAATAAGCATAACTCTAGCTCATACATGCATAAATATACATAGTATATACATACATACATACATACAAACCTACATATATATATATATATATATAGGATCAAGGCTTAGTTGTTGTATGTTGAATTGTTTAAGTTGTCTTCTGTTTTGTCTTTTTCTATGCACTAATTTCTCCATTTATAAACATAGAATTACCTGCTGCTTACAATACAGAAGTTTATTAGGTCACTTTAATCAGTGATGTAGAGTTCTAAGCATACCTTCAAGAGCTTGGATTGACCTTTCGGATCCCAATAGTTTCAATGCAATTGGCTGATCTGGCCCAAAAACCTCTCCAGATGCAAGCTGGACGAATAATTTTAGTTAGGGATCTAAATAGCAATGAATACAGTAATTTCACATTGACTGAGGGTCATCTTTTATGTCTCCTATCCTATGGGAGTAATCCGAAAAATCAGCATTAAAAATAATGTAGCTTTTATTACTAAAAAGAGAACATTTTCCATCCTTGAAGTGAAAGAAACAGTAGACGTCAAGAGCAAGAATTTAAAGGACTAACTTTAGCTCTTCGTTGAATCAGTAGCAAGAAGACCTTACCTTAAAAAGTAGATGGTTAGATATCATTCCAGCAGCACCAGAAACTGATATGTTAATTAGTTTCTTCCATGATTTTGTCTCCTCATCCTATGAGCACAAAGAAACATAGAATTAAGTAATATAATCATATTAAATTAGTCATACAATGAACACAAAGTAAGTACTTGAACATTATTTTAAGGCCATATGGTAATAACAAAATGTAAATAAAAAATCTGAAATTAACAAGTCAGATAAATTAGTTATCCAATCCATCACATGTTTGCAGAAGTTTGATCGTTATTTTTTTTTCCTCAAAACAAATAATTTAAAATTGATTAATGTCAGGAACTGTACAAAGTTTAGTTGAACGCAACAGGTAGATTGAAGTACCATTTTTTTTTTAAATATAATTATCCAACAGTAAGTCAATACCATAGAATCAGCCTAAAAACTAACAAGGCTGCGCCTAGTAAACAACCATCAAATTTTCTCCTTTTTTTTTTTCCCTTTTTCTAAAGAGAAATATTTTAAAATCACAAAACAACATCAGTGCGTCTGTGTTGTAAAATAGAAGTGAATGATAAAAGTAGTAAACCAGTTACCCACTAAAATATAACAAATAAACATTTAAACAAACAAATAAATGGCATTTGATAATATCAAACACACGGAAGAAGAAGCACATACAGCAACCAGATCATAAGTTTGGCAGAAAACTCCATAGCAATCAGACTTGTCTTTGGATTTTTTGGTCTGAACTGAAACAGGGGCTGCAGCTTGACTGAGAAATAGATGCAAACTTTGAAGTTATTACGTTACCCAGCAATGGAATCTCTATGGAAAAAAAAAAAAGCAAACAAAAACTTACTTTACAGAGCAAGTGATTTTAGTGTTTCGAGGCTGAGAAAGAGGGCGAAGAGAACGGCGAAGGTGAAGAGAGAAACGAGTGGATGAAAGAGAGAGATGAGAAGCAGAGTTAAGAGGAGTTTTGGTTTGGGTATAAAGAGAAGCAGGGGATGTAAGCTCTGCTACTGCCATGGCAGCCGCGAGAAATTTCTCAAAAACACGAAAAAAGAAAGAATTCGTTTAGTTCTCTTATCTCGAATAAAGAGAAGAGTGTGTGTTTAAGAGAGAGCGAGGTTTATAGCTGTGAAGACCCTGGTTTTTCTGAAGAAACAGAGACGATGGAAGAGTGGGGAGGGAGCATTTGTAGAAGGAATGTGTTATAAGGCTATACATGAGACACTTGTCAATAAAATGTGATCCGTGAAATCTTATTATAAATTATTTTTAATTTATTTAATTTAATATGTATCATTAGTAGTTAATTTATTTATTTATGTTTATGTTTATTTATTATTTTTTAATTTTAATAAAAATAATAAAAATAACTAATAAAAAAATGAAAGAACTAATAAAGATTCACATTATTTTCAATAATTTTTTAGCAATAATTTAGCGAATATTAACATTTGAATGAATATAGTATTTTTCAGAGATCAATATAGTTTTCGATTACTCACAAGTTTTGAATTACTTTCTCTCAAGGGTGGTTATATACATAACAAAGCAAATGTAATTAATTTATATAATATATAAAATTAATTAATTATATAATACCATATAGATAACCAGATATATGAGAATATAGATAAAGTTTAATTGGTTTGGTATATTCAACATAAAACATAGAATCGAATAAATGAAAATAAGCTAATTTAACAACCGCGGGTAGAATTTTATTTTTATTATATTTTCTATCAATAAGTCAGTTGTCAGCCTTGTCATTATGGGAATGATGAAATATTGATCATGCAAGACTTGGAAGCAATTCAAATGTATGGTGTTGAATAAGTGTGGTTGTTTGACCAGAAAAAAAAAAGGTGCGGTTGAATTTTCGTTATATTTATAACCGGCTGGTATTGTGTTGGTTTTTGAATTATGGTTGCATATGGATATGCACACAGTCATACCATGTAATTTGGTGGAATTTTTTATTTTAAAATCATAAAGTATCCATATGGTTTCGTAATTTTGGGAATTTTGTCATTTTTCTTAATTCACACTATAATAATTACAAATTTTTAATTACGAGTCATTATTAGAATCATTTTTAATTATAAATTTAATAATATTTGACTCTATTTAATTTGTTGCATAAATTAAAAAAAATCGATTCAAATGCAAAAAAAAAAAGAAATTGTATACAAAATTATATATATATATATATATATATATATATATATATATATACACATATAGTTATATATATATATATATAACTGCCTTTCAATTTCCATTCTTTAAATCACACTTTCATCATTGTCATGTGACTTCACATTAAATATTCTTTTAGTTACAACTCTACATCTTCTTCTTCTTCTTCTTCTTTCATTTAATGCTTTTCATCGTCCTATTTTAAAGTACATCTACAATACATTTGTACATCAATAAATATAAACCACTTGATAAAAAATAATATTTTTTATTTTTTATTTATCCGCTTAAATTGGCTTATTTTGCATCAAGGATTTGAAAGTGAGAAATGCTAAACACATTTTTTATGGTCTCTTTTATTTTCTTTATTTTTCTTATGAAATGTGTATTAAATTTAAATTTCTTATAATATGTGATTAAAACATTTTAATCTATTTTAACAAGTATGATGTAGTAAATAGAGAAAATAAAAAATAAAAAAAAACAAAATGAAGAAAGTAATTAGCACTCCTCATTTGCTCCTGATAATACCTATTATTACTGCCTAAGATATCAAGCTCAAGGCCCAATAGGTAAGGAAGCAGGCCCATGACTAGTTAAGCCAAGTTGTCTGAAAATGTCAATCCGATTGGATAGTAGACACCCTTTGGCGGCACCCATCTGATCACATCTCTGACATACACCACTTACCTGTCTCAATCAACCTCTAATTGTACCTGTTTACTAGGCTATATACTTGAGTGTCTAAGATACATATTGCTTATTATCCCCTATAAATAGCATGATGCTTGAAGGCTCCATATAATGTCATTTTGAGATCTTATCTTTCCATAATTTTTCTCTCTAAGCTTACTGACTTAAACATCAAAGTGTTTATCCTGGTTCGATCAGGCACCCATTCTTTCTTTTAGATCTCATTTATCCATCTGATCTGATTAGATCATCACTATTCTATTCCAGCTTTTTCTTTAGATATTTTGAGGAATATCATTTGTTGTGTTTATTAATAGTAGTGGGAAATTCACATAGACAATCTAGACATTCCAGATCCGGAGCTAATGATCACTCCAACGATGATAGTAGGAGACCTAGGTTTATTGCGATCATGATGATGCAAACAAGACACTTTCTAGATCCCCTGCTCATAAAAATCTCATGAATGCATTTAACAAGGAGTTCATGGTTTAACCCGACTCAACCCCTATCACTATGAGGGATTTGAAAGTAATCCTCAGAGATTTCAGCAGGAGCATAATCAAATTTATCCAAAAATGCGAACAACCTAAAACTTCCACTAGGGAATCTGAGGGAGAAAGCAAAAGAAGGGATGTTAAGCACCACGGGAGCATATCATTGAAAATCAAGGAGCCTATTGAAGAACTCAGGTTTAGCACATGATCTGAAACATATGAAATTGAAATAAGAGACAAAGGAAAGGGGAAAGTATCATCTATGGATAGGAGTTACTCCTTCAAAAATGATCCCACTCACACCTCAAAAAGATCCCCCTCACCCTTCATCAAATTGGGAGATGATTCGGGATATATGTGTACTCCAAAGAATAAGCTAACAAAGAAATCAAACAAGATGATAATGATCCAATAGCTGATCAGAATGAGAAATGGTTTTTGCAGTAGATTAAAAAATTCAATCTAGGGCATTTGAAAAAGCCATTACTAGTTGGCAACATTGTTTTTCCATTCAACAAGGAAATTTGAGATGCTAACTCCTGAACAGATTCAAGGAAATTAAGATGGCCAAGTATGTTGGTAAATTTAACCCAAAATGCCATATTTCTGAATACTTAACATAAGTGCAAATGTATTCCTACGACAATCAAATTTTATATCGAGTATTTCTTACAACATTAATAGGTGATGCTTTGGATTGATTCCATAATCTCCTTCTGAAATCAATTCACAACTTTAGGCAGCTCTGTGGTCTGTTCACTACCAGATTTATTATGTATATCTGAACTCTTAAGACTGTTAATGATTTTATGCAACCTAATGCAGGGATTAGATGAGATGCTAAGAAGCTACATTGATAGATTTCAAAGCTTAGGCTCTGAAATCAGGAATTTACACTTTAAGGTAGCTATAAATGCTTTAGCATAAAGCATAATAAGCATCCAGCTATTCAAATCCATCACCACTCACCCCCTCAATAGATTTTGCTAACCTAATGGATAGGGCCGACCAATATATACAATTGGACAACGCTCTAAAAGCTAGGGCACAGAGGAACTCATTGGTGGAGAAAATGCAACCCTATAGAGGGGGATATACAAAGAGAAAAAACCCTAAAAGAGCTCGAACCTTAAGGAACCAAGGGAAAAGGAAAGAATCTGAGCATGGTAGGACTGATTGCCATGTTAACAGCCCGACCAAAATCTATACTCTGCTTAATTTTTCTCTTGCCAAGGTCTTAATATAGATAAAAAAAAGCACGACAAGGTGAATTGTTCTAAAAAATATCTAATTAGATGATCCATTGGAGAGATAAAAGCAAATACTGTGAATTCCACAGAGACGTTGGTGACACCACTAATGATTGTAATTCTTTTAAAGAAGAAATTGAAAATCTCATTTAAAGAGGATCTTTAAAAAAATTTATGGGCTCAGCAATGACCTACATGTGGAAAACATTATTTATGGTGATAGATATGAAGTTTACATTTAATGCCATCTTTGGAAGATTCTTGTTGTTTCAGAGCGAGCTATCACTTGGATCGATACATGGTGATAAAAATTCCCATCGAGAATGGACAGGCAATCTTAAAAGGTAACTAAAAAGCTTCGAAGGTAGCCTATGTTACTATGTCGAAGAAGCGAAACAAGCCCTTATAGTGAAGCTTGGACTAAAGAGAAAGAAAGAGGTTGATCGGCCTAGAATAAATCCTAAAGGTGATCCCATCACCAAAATATTATTGAAGGGGAAGAATGTGCAGATCGGATTGAGCATGTCTGACAAGGTAGAGAAGGAAGTAATGTAAATACTAATGATCAACCAAGTTTCTTTCACTCAGAAACCAGAAAATATCTCGAGCATAGACCCCAAGGTGATAACTTATAGGCTCAATGTAGATTCAAATTATCCATTTATTAAGTAAAATCTACAAAGGCCTACCTTTGATTGATAAAAAGTATTTTGAGAAGATTGATCATTTGCTGAATGCATTAATCTTTAAGGAAGTTTACTATCCTGAGTGGCTTACAAATATAGCCTTAGTAAAGAAAAAGAATGAGAAGTTAAGGGTGTGTATAAATTTCACTATTTTGAATAAAGCTTATCCCAAAGATAGTTACCCACTTTCAAGCATCGATCAACTAGTGGATTCCATTGCCTGTCATGCCATCTACTCTTTGCCCGTTTCTTATGTAAGGTATCATCAGAGCATGATGTGGCTGCTCGATCATAAAAAATAAGCTTTATCTATTATAGGGCCATGCCATTCAGACTAAAGAATGGAGGAGCGACATACCAATACCTAATGAATAAGATCTTTAGGGATTAGATTGATAAAAACTTGGAAATATATGTCAATGACATGATAGTGAAAAGTAAGAGCCTTAAAGAACACCTAGATGATCTGATGAAAGTGTTTGCTACTCTCAATCAATTTTAGATAAAATTAAACCCCTAAAAATGCATGTTCGGAGTCCCTTTAGGAAAATTCTTGGGTTTTATGATCTCAAAGAGAGGAATAAAGGCTAACCCCAACAAGATCAAAACAATGATGGATATATAACCTTTAGTCAATGTAAAAGACATTTGAAATTTGAATGGTAGGATAACAACATTAGTCAGATTCATTTCTTCCTTTGCCAAGTAGTACACACCATTCTTTAAAAAGTTAAGAAAAAATAATACCTCCGTATGGGGCAAAGATTTCCAAAAAGCCTTTGAAGAGTTAAAGCAATTTTCTTACAAGTTCGTAATTGTTGAGCCAGCTGACCTCTGAAGAAAAACTCTAATTGTGCCTATTCACTTTCAGAAAGTTATGGCTATAGTTCTAATTAGAGAATAACAAAATTAGCAACTTCTGATATGCCATATCAGCTAGGTGTTGAGAGAATTGGAATAAAATAAGAGTTTGATAGAGCAGTTGATTATCGCACTTATGATGTACACCAAAAATCTAAAATTATACTTTAAAGCGTGCACCATCATTGTTCAATTGGACCAACCTATCCAAAAAATCCTCTAAATGCTAGAATTAAAAGGAAAAATGGTAGGATGGGCCATTGATGTGAGAGACGACCCAAAAAATGCTATAAAAGCATAGACTCTGGCAAAATTTATTGCATAATTCATTGGAGAGCACAAAGTTGATGAACCCAAGATAGTTTCCTAGAAAATGGTTCATAAAGCCTTTAACAACATAAGATGGGGCATTAGAATACTCATCAAGGGTCCTTTAGGCATAACAATTAAGTACACAATAAAATTAAATTTTGAAGCCTCTAACAATATTGCAAGATATGAAGCATTTCTCTAGAGTAACTCTTAACTAGTGACGAGCCAAATGCTTGGAAATTTTGAAGCAAACGAGCAGAACATAAGAGGTACTTAGAAAAAGTTAAAACAAATCTCAAAAAGCTAGAAGATGTAGGAACGACCTAGGGTCTGGAGAAAACACTAAGGAAAGATATAGCAATGAATGATTGGCTAGCCAAAGTTTTAGCCTTGGATTAGCATGAAAAGTATAATAATCAAGAAAAACATTTAGCCTTCCCTTGAAGAGCCAGAAGTGATGGAGATTGACCAAGAAGAAGAAACCTAGATGATCCTGATCGTTCGATACCTCTGATTAGGGGAGTTTCTAGAGGATGATGCAAAAGCTAGGAAGATCACGAGAAAAGCGCTTAATTATTCCATAATTGGCAACGAACTTTGTAAAAAGGCATTTATCCACCTCTGGATCAAATGCATCTTAAGTAAAGATGGAGATTACATCATCTGAGAAATCCATAAAGGAATATGTAGAGCTCATAAAGCTAGCAAAGCAATTACAAGGATAGTCCTATAGACCGGTTATTTCTAGTTAATCTTCTTTAAAGATGCTCAAGATAGAGTTAAGAAATGCCAACAATGCTAGATTCATAGGAGGATCGTTCGACCAATGGGGTTCGAACATTTTAGGTCCCTTCCCATAAGGGAAGTGGCAAATGAAATTCCTCATCATGTCAGTAGATCATTTCTCCAAATAGATAAAGACCAAATCGGTGGCTACAAGTGCTATTGAAAAGGGAAAAAATTTGCTTAGAAAGAAAATGTTTGTAGGAACAAATTGCTGAAAGTCTTCATTATAGACAACAAGAAGCAATTCAATAGCATGACCTTTAGGTCATTCTATTCCAACATAAAAATTAATCTAAGGCTCACTTCAGTAACTCATCCCCAAAGCAATGGTATGACTGAAGTGTCGAATAGATCGATTTTAAAGGGATTGAAAAAAAGCTGACAGAAGAAAAATGCAATTGGATAGAAGAGTTGCAAAGTGTATTATTGTTTTATAGGACTTGGATCTACTTGGTCTATGGATTAGATATACTAATTCCAATAGAAATTGCCATCCCTTTTTACTGATCAACTTTATACTCCGATCGAAGCAATGGGTAAGAAAAAAGATAAGAGTTGGACTTATTTGAGGAAAATAGGAAAGATGCTTATGTGAGGATCGTTGCTTATAAGCAAAGAATTGCCAAATACCACAACAAAAAGGTAAAATAAAAAACCTTTAATGTTAGGGCTTTAATCTTGAGGAAAGCAGACATTGGGCTAGGCAATGCTAAAGTAGGCAAACTGATACCTAATTGGGAAGGACCTTATGAAAGTTTCAAGGTTCTAAGTAAAAGCACATACCAGCTATAAGCCATGGATGGATCAGACATTCCCGAATCTTAGAATGTGGAAGTGTTTAAAAGGTACATGATGTAATTTCCTATCTTGAAATGATTGATGTAATTCTTATTTGTTGTATTTTTTACCACATATATGGTTAATACATATTCTCCCGATCAACATTTATCCCGATCGATGAATTTGATCTCATAATGTTTTACATTTATTTTTTATTTCTTTTAACATATGCCTTCCTGATCGATATTTTCTCAATCAACGAGTACAGTCCTTATCATATGACTAATGCCTAACTCATTTCAATTTCCCACTCGATACTTTTTTGATTGATAAATTTAATCCCAATTTCATGATTGGAATCTTAACACTTTCTCAAAGTTATGCACAACCACGTAGCACTTACAAGTTATGAGCCATAGACGAATTAGACATTCCCAAATCTTGGAATGTGGAAGTGCCTAAAAGATACATGATCTAAATTCCTATCTTGAAATGATTGATTTAATTCTCATTTGTTATATTTTTTACCAAATATATGGTTAATACATATTCTTCCTATCGGCATTAAACCCAATTGATGAATTTGATCCCATAATTCTTTACATTTATTTATTTTTTTTAATAAGCATCCTCCTGATCATTGTTTACCCAATTAATAAGTACAATCCCATTCATGTGACCGATGCCTCACTCATTTCACTCTCCCTATCGACAAATTTAATCCCAATCTCATGATTAGCATCTTAACATTTTTCTAAAGTTATTCACAGCCACATCTTGACTTAGATCAGACCAAAGTGCTATATAACTATGATAAAATAATAATTTGATTTCATTTGAATTTGAGAATTGTAATGGTCCCAATTTGCTTTGTGTTTTGATCAACTCGATCAAGCACACAAATAAATCTTGAAATCTTTGTTATCTTAAGTTAGTTACATTTCTTGTTAATGTGAATTTAAAACTTGATTAATCTACTCAGAAAGCTCTTATCAAAAGACTCCTCAAAAGGGTAGACACTTAGCACTACTAAGTATCATTCATAAAATGTTTTGCTCAGAATAAGAAAGAATTGGGGAAGTGAATGATGTACTACTTGAACAAGTGAAATTCAAAATTTGTTAATATGAAAAATTCAAATAAAAAATAAATAAGAGATCCTATCCTACTCCCCACCACTAGGCTAGTTAGCATTGTCAGTAGAAACCCCCCTCATTATCACTCTTGGTAAGTGGATTAGGAAAACTAGTAGGATCCCATATGAAATTAAAGTCTTTGTCAGGATAATGCCTCTCACACTCTAGCTGAATATGAATAATAAGATTGCTTTGAAGGTCTCCTAGCCAGTCCATAAATCTCTTACTCTGGTTGATGAGCTCTTTTTAATGAGTCCGATGTATAGGTTCAATCTCCCTTAGAGCTCCTCATTAATTGACTTCACCGATCGGACCTTTTTTTGAAGCTCCCTTACTTGAGCTGAAAGTTGATTGACTTGGAAAGATAACTCTTTAATCTAGGCAGACTGCTCAGAATGAACTAACTGAAGTTGAGTTCCAACTCTTTTATGACATCCTGCACCCAAACTTTAATTTAAGAACCGAATTATCACTTTTTTTGGTGGTGCTATCTATAATGTTCTTAAATTACTTCTTGAAATATGACAATATAACTTGTTTATCATGAATTTCATCTTAATTCATTTAGAATTTAATCTCAAATTCAGTATTTATTTGGTCAGTTATTATTCAAATGATGAAAATTTCGGCAGTATAATGACTGCATTTTTAACTTAACTTCATACGAAATAAATCATTTACACTCCTAATTATTTCCCTCAATTCCTTAAAATTCCATTCAAGCCACACAAACACTTCTAAATCCCATTCACAATTCAACATTCATAGGTCACATATACCATTAACATTCATCCCGTAATATTTATAACCATCATCAAAATTTCATAATCCCTTATGTAGGGCCCCATATTAAACCTTGGTAGGAATATCATGGATTTATATATGTGTAGATATGAATTATTATGATTATTGCATATTGTTTTACTTATAAGGATGTATTTGGCATTAATTTTTATGTTAAGGATAAATTTGTTAATTTATAAAATTATGAAATTTCATGTAATATAAGAGTAAGAGGAGTTAAATTGAAGAATGAGTGAAAATTCATGTTAAAATAAGTAATTAAAGAAAAATAATGGGATCAAAAGGGAATTAGGAAAAAGCTAAAAATTGGACCAATCTTAATTCTGCACCTATGTTTTTAAAAGGGGGTGTGAATTAATGATATTTGAAGAAGAAAATCTAGAATTGGGAGGAATAAGGGAGTCAACCATTTTGTACCTCAATTCTATTATTTTTTCTTATTTTTTCATTCCCATCAAACACTAAACATTATTCTTTTTATTGAAAGTGATTCAAAAGGAATAATTTGTTAAGTTTCAAAAAGCTAGGTAGGTGATTATATGCAATTAATCAAAGCATAAACTCCTTTATCACCAAGCTTTATATGTAAGGCCCCAAACATGATCCTAATCGGATTATGGTGAATTAATGAGGATTAAAGTTTAATAAGGCAAAATTAGATTATTTTGCATTATTAAAGTTAATTCATATAAAGCGTATATTGGAAATTGTATACATATTTATTAGAGTGTAGCTAAAAAATTAAGGAATGATGTAATTAAATAAAATAAGAAGTTTGGGGCTAAATGTAAAGAAAATAAGTTTTTGAGGGTTAAAAATGTATAAGGGCAATTTCGAAATTTCTTGAGTGAGATATTTACCCCACTTACTCTTTGAAGGCTTTCTGGGAAAGGTGGAGATCGGGATAAGGGCAGAGAAGAGATCTCTCTCTCTCTTTTTGCCTCTCTCTATCTCTTTTCTCTTCTCTTGATTACGAATTGAATTAGATGATGATTAGGGTTTGTGAGTTAAAATAAAGGTAATGTTTTCTTTCCTTTTGAGTCTTTCTTTCTTTCTTGGATTCAATTTCTAGATCTAAGAGTTCAAAGGATTATGATTGTTATCTCTATGTCTAAGGGGAGGAAGAAGTCTTGAGTAAAGGGGGATGGATCAAGGGTAGGAAAGGAAGGAAAAGAGCTAGAGGAGTTAAAGCATCAGTAACAGGTAAGGGAACTAGGATTTTATTCACTTGGGTTATTTATTTCATTTTTCCTCCTTGTATGTATGTATGTATGTCCTATTTGAAGAGGTTAAGGTCTAAACTTAACAATATTGATAAGTTGAGAGATTTTTATAAGTTTAATAAGCATGGTTGTAAGAAGGAAGGGTGAGTTATTGAATTTGGGCTGTTGATCTGCAGTATCGGGCTTCTAGGTTTCCATGTTTACCGAGGACCCATGCATGACCATGCATGGTGTGCCTCACTCCTATACATGACCACTTGGCCTTTTCCCTCATGAAATGCACAACCACTTGGCCTTTTTCCTCATGAAATTTATTGCCACTTGGCCTTTCTTCCTATGAAATGCATGACCACTTAGCCTTTCTCCCTATGAAATGCACAACCACTTGGCCTTTCATCCCATGAAATGCACGAACACTTGGCCTTTCTTCCCATGAAATGCACAGCCACTTGTATGTTCTCTTTTCAATGGTTCTCCTTCACTCCCAATCTACAAACCAATCATGAATCATGAACCCTGTATTGTAATATAATTGGAGTGAATTAAATGACATTGAGTAATATGCTAATGATAAAAGATGAATAAGTGTTGATCCTAAGCCAAAAGAGAACTTACTTATTTTACTATATATATTATAATGCCTAAGTGCAGTTTAACATGATTATTTGTGTGTGTATATATATATATATATATATTGGTGTGCACTTGATGGTGTATAGAAGCTATTTATGGCAAATAAAAACAAGGTACGTCACTGAGAACAAGTAGGAGTAATGAAATCATGTATTTCCATGAGCCAAGTTGCATATATATATGTGTGTGTGTGTGTGTGTGTGTGTGTTGGTGTATGTGGACATGTAATGCCACTTATGAAAGATTACAAGTTATTATTGTTTGCTTAGACATGCAACTATTGTGATATAAATGAATGAATGTTGATTTGACGATGAGGTCATATAACTAGCATCCATATGTAATGGAGACTAAGGCTCAACATTGATGCATAATAAGAATGATATATATTCTTTTATGAATTTTGACTTGAAGCCAAATAATGTACTAAATATAGAAGAATATGTTAAATCAAAAATGTTCTTAAAGTTGTTTAGCCTGTGGGTCTTCGTTTAGTTATGGATTAGATAGGCATGCCTAAATGGATATAGTTGCAGCTGCTATGGTTGATCCCGTTTGGGTCTTGTTCCTTAATGGAACCATCATTTGGCCTTTAAGTCCATTATTTGTTCCTTGATGGAACCATAGTTCGGCCCTTTGGTTCCATCATTTGATACCTTTGGGTATCCATTGCTCCTGTTATCCACCCTTGAACTAGTACTTAGGCAAGCTATTAAAGGTTTAAAGATTAAGCAATGTGCTCGAAATAAAGATAGACATACACCAATTTCTTCCTTTATATACTGTATGCATGATAAATGGCCTATTATTTTAATTGGTTTTAAATTCCTTTTTAGTTATAGTGGTTTCAATGAAATGAAGTTCTATGTTCTATACTACATAATTAAGATTGCATGACATATATGAAGTAATTACGCCTATGGTATCTCTTATAGATATTATATGACATATGCACTCACTTATGCTTTGATTGAACATTGAAGGCATATCATACATAATCAATGTGATTAAGTGCATATGATGGAAACTGTACTATCATTTACCATGAATTCTAGATTCGTAACAAGTACATTATGAGGAGTATGAATTATACTAGAATAACAGGAAAGTGATATGATATTAAAAGTAAATTGAAAAATCTTTCTGGAACTAGACAAGTTCACGAAATGCTATAGATTATTGTAAGAGTAGTATTCATTGTTAAGATTGAAGACTTATCCAGCATAACAAGTATGAGATTATTAATATTGTAGACCTATATGTCTTCCTTAATTATAAAGGTTGTAATGATTCTATGATATTTTATTAGATTTTATCCTTGGAGTATGGTTTCCCCACTAAGCTTTATAGATTTTCACGAGTTTGTTATCCGTGTAGGTTTTGGATAAGCTCCAACTTGGTTTGATAGCCATTATGGTTCGACCTATATTAAAGAGATGATCTGGCAAATTGTAGTTGCCTTAGAGGATATGAGGATATTTTGAAGGCCATTTATGTTATGATTCTCTTTTTATAAGTTTGACTATTTTATGGTCGCATGTAATTATGGCCTGTTTTATTATTTATTATTATTTATGCCTGATTTTTACTAGGTTTATTGATGATGATTGATGATTATCCATGGTTAGTGAATTTGGGTGTTACATTATATATATATATATATATATATATATATATATATATATATATATATATATATATATATATATATATATATATATATATATATATATATATATATATATATATATATATATATATATATATATATATATATATATATATATATATATAGAGAGAGAGAGAGAGAGAGAGAGAGAGAGAGAGAGAGAGAGAGAGAGAGGTATGTGATTATATGCAATTAATCAAAGCATGAACTCCTCAATCACCAAGCTTTATATATATATATATATATATATATATATATATATATATATATATGATATATGCACACAGACATAGACACAGACACATGCACACACACACACACAGACATATATATGTTACGTAATTCAATTTTGATAGTACATTGTGCTAAATCTGCAAGTGCATGGTTTATCGATTAGTACTTAAGATATCGTTCTCACGAGGAAAATAGATTGATTATTACACACTTCTACTTGATTTTTATCTTGTTTACAATGTATTAATAATATTGATTGTAAAACTAAGCTATTAGTGGTAATACTAATTCTAATTACAATTAAACCTAATTATTAATGATCAAAGAAGTTAAGGAAACTTAATGATTTAAGTTAATAGGTATGAAACTTGATTTTATTTTCTTGATTTAATATGTAATCTTATAATGTAAGCCAAGTTGGAATAAAGTTCTAATTCACTCTTTCAACATAAATTAGAATGCCTAAAACATGCATATATAATTCTAATCCTTAACTCTAATTAATGAACTAGTTAATTATGAACACATATTTCAAGATTATTTACCAACCTATGGCAATTATCTCAACATTCCGATCTCTCAAGTAATATTTTGATAATGAATTTCTATTAGCTTTAAGGGAAATATATCTCTCGACTACACTTTCACTTATTATGATCATACATGAGATACTAATAGAGAATTCTGCAATAAAGACTACTTATATGAATATGAATATGAATAATTAGACATAACCATAAATTGTTCAAGTTCCTAAAGTATCATTCAACATGTCTAAAGAAGAAGAAATGGACGTGAAATAATAAAAGAAATCTCTTAATCCTTTTGCTGTTTACAAAGTTGATCTTCTTTTTTGCTATTGCCTTATTCTCAAAATATAAAATGTATTTACAATTTACAAAAAATTAATAATAATTGTTCTTTACAACTTCGAATATTTAGAAATTAGATATATCTTCTTGAAATCTTCATTTTTTTATATTACTCTTGCTAAGACTTGTGTCGCTTGAAGTTCCTACATAACCCTCGATAAAAGTCATGCCTTGAGCTAAGCTAGATTATGAAGAACAAATTAAAGGAGATCTCTTACCTTGCTCATTTTCTTACTCATGAATTGTGTTAGTTATTTTTTTTATTCGGTTTGTTTTTGTTTTAGTTGTTTAGTTTTGTTTTTAGTTTGCATGTTTAGTTTATTTTGCATGTTAGTTAAGTAGGTTTAATTCATTTATCATATATTGTACATTTAGCTTAGTTCCCTAGTTTTTTTCTCAAAAATTGAACATATTGAACTTTAATTTAGAATATGCAATGTTTAAAATTTTTTGGTTTAGCATTACGACAAACATGTTGTTTGATAAATTTCTAGCTAGTTTAACATTCAATTAGACTTATATTTGTTAGTTTCTACTTTTTAAGCACTTAAGACTAGTTTTTGAACTAAAGAAAAATCAATGCATTAAATAGTTAAGGAATTTTAGAACACTAGAACCTTCCTCATCACCCTTTAAAGCATAAAAATAACTCAAAACAAGCTAGAAAGTGATCTAGGCAATATTTTTTTTTGTTGAGCCATATCTTAACTTGTTTTCCTACCTTATATGCATATTTATCTCTTGTTAGCCATTTCGAGCCGAATGAGGTATGCTTAATGCATGCCATATTTATTTTTTCTTGTTACACTTACTATTAACCATATAGCCTAAAAATCTTTTATCTTCCCTTTTAGAATTAGCCACTCTAGGATTGGATGAATTAATAGAAATTGGATATCTTGATGGGTGTAGTAAGATATTTTTGATTTTTTGTCAAGGCTATTGTTAAAGTCAAGTAAAAAATAGTGAAATGTTACCTTGTGATTACCCATGTTATTATTATATTGCCAACAACAATGCTAGTGTGAAAAAAGAAAAAAAAAAGAAAGAAATATTGCAATAAAGCTAGCATATATGGCAAAAATCTTAAGTATGGGGTATTTTACAAGGAAAAGCAAGTATAACTTCTTAAAATGGAATGAATTATGAATTTGAGAGAATATCAATAGTTATTCCTCTCAAAAGTACTTTGAAAAAAAGGGTTGAGCAAGTTTGGCTATGTACTTTAATTCTAAGTTAATGGGATGAAATTTTAGAAATATTAGTCTATTTTATCATGTAGTGGCTATTCTTTTTTTTGATCTTTCATCCATTCTTTGATAACAAATAACTTGATCCCATTACAACTTTTAAAGAACCAAAGTGATTCTAAGGTTTGTTATTGAGTTGTTCAGCAGAGATGACCTTCAGGTTCTGGTGCTAAAGGAGAGGCTTATTGTGTTTTTAGAGTTTCAAGTACGAAATCATTTGTATATTTAGGTGTACAATTATTCTATGCTTGACTATGAATTTGCATTGGTGTTTTTGATTTTGAAAGTTGGTTAAAATGTTTTGATCTTGTACACACATAAAGAAACTAACTCATATTGTCTTGTTTGAATTTATTATAGTTGGAATGTTATTAAGTGCTCTTGTTAATTGCTAAGCTTGGTTTTGAAATACATGATTCTTAATTTGAGTTTGATTATTTTGAGGAGTTGGATTATTCTAGTTTGCTTGGAGGACAACAAAGTCTAAGTGTGGGGTATTGATAATTATGAATTGAATGATGTTTTTAGTGTGATTTTAGGTATTTAATTGAGTTAGTTTAGTCTTAATTTAGTTGAATTATAGTTTAATTGTTGAATATGTGTTTTAAGGTTTAATTTTAAGTTTTGGTGCTTTCAGGGTCAAATTGGAGAAAAATGGACTAAATTTAAAGAAAAGAAAAGTTTTGGGCCAATTTTGTAATTTTGGAAAAAGTGGTAGACAAGTTATGGCAATTAGTCCAGAGGCCCTTCACTTGATCGAGTAAGGAATTCAAGTAGTCGAGTATGAAGAACTTGTGAAACGAGTCCAAACGATGGAAAATTGCTTAAGTAAAGAAGGTTGGTGCTTGGGGGTGCACAGTTCTTCCTTATTTTTCACTTGGTCATGAATGTTACACTTTTTGTGAGGACCCAATCATGGCCCTAATAGGATTATAGTTAATTAATCAAGATTAAGGTTTAATAAGGCAAAATTAGATTATTTTGCATTAATAAAGTTAAGTCATATAAAGGATATAATGGTAATTATGCACATGTGTATTGGAGTGTAGCTAAAATAGTAAGGAAAGATGCAATTGGATTAAATAAGAAGTTTGGGGTTAAATTATTATGAAAATAAATTTTAAGGGTTAAAAATGTATAAGGGTATTACGGGATTTTCCTTGGGGAGATATTTACCCCACTCACCTATTTAAGGTTTGGGGGAAATAAAGAGATTGGCAATTTGGTGAGGGATCTCTCTCTTTTTTTTTTCCTCTCTATGGTATGAGGAAACTAGGGTTTTGGTGTTGGCTTTATGAAGAAGAAGAGAGGAACCATAAGCAGTAGAGCTGGATCTTGGGGATGCTTTGGATTGATTCCATAATCTCCCTTCAAAATCAATTCACAACTTTAGATAAAAAAAAGCACGACAAGGTGAATTGTTCTAAAAAATATCTAATCAGATGATCTATTGGAGAGATAAAAGCAAATACTGTGAATTCCACAGAGACGTTGGTGACACCACTAATGATTGTAATTCTTTTAAAGAAAAAATTGAAAATCTCATTCAAAGAGGATCTTTAAAAAAATTTATGGGCTCAGCAATGACCTACATGTGGAAAACATTATTTATGGTGATAGATATGAAGTTTACATATAATGCCATCTTTGGAAGATTGTTGTTGTTTCAGAGGGAGCTATCATGGTGATAAAACTTCCCATCGAGAATGTACTGGCAATTTTAAAAGGTAACTAAAAAGCTTCGAAGGTGGCCTATGTTACAATGTCAAAGAAGCGAAACAAGCCTTTATAGTGAAGCTTGGACTAAAGAGAAAGAAAGAGGTTGATCGGCCTAGAATAAATCCTAAAGGTGATCTCATCACCAAAAAGTTATTGAAGGGGAAGAATATGCAGATCCGATTGAGAATGTCTGACAGGGTAGAGAAGTAAGTAATGCAAGTACTAATGATCAACCAAGCTTCTTTCACTCAGAAACCAGAAAATATCTCGAGCATAGACCCTAAGGTTATAACTTATAGGCTAAATGTAGATTGAAATCATCCATCAATTAAGTAAAAGCTACAAAGGCCTACCTTTGGTTGATAAAAATTATTTTGAGAAGATTGATCATTTGCTGAATGCATTAATCATTAAGGAAGTTTACTATCCTGAGTGGCTTACAAATATAGCCTTAGTAAAGAAAAAGAATAAGAAGTTAAGGGTGCGTATAAATTTCACGAATATGAATAAAGATTATCTTAAAGATAGTTACCCACTTTCGAGTATCGATCAACTAGTGGATCCCATTGCCTGTCATGCCATCTACTCTTTGCTCATTTCTTATGTAAGGTACCATCAGAGCATGATATGGCTGCTCGATCATAAAAAATAAGCTTTATCTATTACAGGGCCATGCCATTCAGACTAAAGAATGGAGGAACGACATACCAACACCTAATGAATAAGATATTTAGGGATTAGATTGATAAAAACTTAGAAATATATGTCAATGAAATGATAGTGATAAGTAAGAGCCTTAAAGAACACCTAGATGATCTGATGAAAGTGTTTACTACTCTCAATCAATTTTAGATAAAATTAAACCCCTAAAAATGAATGTTTGGAGTCCCTTTAGAAAAATTCTGGGGTTTTATGATCTTAAAGAGAGGAATAAAGGCTAACCCCAACAAGATCAAAGCGATGATGGATATATAACCTCTAGTCAATGTAAAAGAAATTTGAAAATTGAATGGTAGGATAACAACTTTAGTTAGATTCATTTCTTCCTTTGCCAAGTAGTACACACCCTTCTTTAAAAAGTTAAGAAAAAATAATACCTTCGCATGGGGCAAAGATTTCCAAAAAGCCTTTGAAGTGTTGAAGCAACTTTCTTACCAGTTCGTAATTGTTGAGCCAGCTGACCTCTGATGAAAAAATCTAATTTTGCCTATTCACTTCCAGAAAGTTATGGCTATAGTTCTAATTAGAGAATAACAAAATTAGCAACTTCTGATATGCCATATCAACCAGGTGTTGAGATAATTGGAATTAAAGAAGAGTTTGACAGAGCAGTTGATTATCGCACTTATGATGTACACCAAAAATCTAAAATTATACTTTAAAGCGCACACCATCATTGTTCAATTGGACCAGCCTATTCGAAAAATCCTCTAAATGCTAGAATTAAAAGGAAAAATGGTAGGATGGGCCATTGATGTGAGATATGCCCCAAGAAATTCTATAAAAGCATAGACTCTGGCAAAATATATTGCATAATTCATTGGAGAGCATAAAGTTGATGAACACAAGATAGTTTCCTAGAAAATGGTTCATAAAGCCTTTAACAACATAAGATGGGGTATTAGAATAGTCATCAAGGGCCCCTTAGGCATAACAGGCAGGTACACAATAAAATTAAAATTTGAAGCCTCTAACAATATTGCAAGATTTGAAGCATTTCTCTAGAGCTAAGGTTGATCAAGTCTACATGACCAGAAAAGCCTTATAATCAAGAGTAACTCTTAACTAGTGACGAGCCAAATGCTTGGAAATTTTGAAGCAAAGGAGCAGAACATAAGAGGTACTTAGAAAAAGTTAAAACAAATCTCAAAAAGCTAGAAGATGGAGGAATGACCTAGGGTCTGGAGAAAGCACTAAGGAAAGATACAATAATGAATGATTGGCTAGCCAAAGTTTTAGCCTCGGATTAGCATGAAAAGTATAATACTCAAGAAAAAAGTTTAGCCTTCCCTTGAGGAGCCAGAAGTGATAGAGATTGACCAAGAAGAAGAAACCTAGATGACCCTGATCGTTCGATACCTTTGATTGGGGGAGTTTCTAGAGGATGATGCAAAAGCTAGGAAGATCATGAGAAAAGCGCTCAATTATTCCATAATTGGCAATGAACTTTGTAAAAAGGCATTTAGCCACCTCTGGCTCAAATACATCTTAAGGAAAGATAGAGATTACATCATCTGAGAAATCCATAAAGGAATATGTAGAGCTCATAAAGCTAGTAGAGCAATTACAAGGATAGTCATATAGAACGATTATTTCTAGCTGAGCTTCTTTAAAGATGCTCAAGATAGAGTCAAGAAATGCCAACAATGCCAGATTCATAGGAGGATCGTTCGACCAATGGGGTTCGAACATTTTAGGTCCCTTCCTATAAGGTAAGTGACAAATGATGTTTGGACATTTTAGGTCCCTTCCTATAAGGGAAGTAACAAATGAAATTCCTCATCATGTCAGTAGATCATTTCTCCAAATGGATAAAGACCGAATCGGTGGCCACAATTACTATTGAAAAGGGAAAAAACTTTGCTTAAAAAGAAAATGTTTGTAGGTATAAATTGCTAAAATTCGTCGTTATAGACAACATGAAGCAATTCAATAGCACGACCTTTAGGTCTTTCTATTCCAACCTAAAAATTAATCTAAGGCTCACTTCAATAACTCATCCCCAAAGCAATTGTATGACTGAAGTGTCAAATAGATCGATTTTAAAGGGATTGAAAAGAAGCTAAAAGAAGCAAAATGCAATTGGATAGATGAGTTGCAAAGTGTATTATTGTCTTATAGGACTTGGATCTACTTGGTCTATGGATCAGATATAATCATTCAAATAGAAATTGCCATCCCTTTTTACTGATCGACTTTTTACTCCGATCGAAGCAATGGGTAAGAAAAAAGATAAGAGTTGGACTTATTTGAGGAAAATAGGAAAGATGCTTATGTGAGGATCGTTGCTTATAAGCAAAGAATTGCCAAATACCACAACAAAAAAGTAAAATAAAAAACCTTTAATGTTAGGGCTTTAATCTTGAGGAAAGCAGACATTGGGCTAGGCAATTCTATAGTAGGCAAATTGATGCCTAATTGGGAAGGACCTTATGAAATTTTCAAGGTTCTAAGTAAAAGTACATACCAGCTATAAGCCATGGATGGATCAGACATTCCCGAATCTTAGAATGTGGAAGTGCTTAAAAGGTACATGATGTAATTTCTTATCTTGAAATGATTGATGTAATTCATATTTGTTGTATTTTTTAGCACATATATGGTTAAAACATATTCTCTCGATCAACATTTATCCCGATCAATGAATTTGATCCCATAATGCTTTACATTTATTTTTTATTTCTTTTAACACATGCCTTCCTGATCGATATTTTCTCAATCAACGAGTATAGTCCTTATCATATGACTAATGCCTCACTCATTTCAATTTCCCACTCAATGCTTTTTTGATTGATAAATTTAATCCCAATCTCATGATTGGAATCTTAACACTTTCTCAAAGTTATACACAACCACGTAGCACTTACAAGCTATGAGCCATAGATGAATCAGACATTCCTAAATCTTGGAATGTGAAAGTGCCTAAAAGATACATGATATAATTTATTGAAATGATTGATTTAATTCTCATTTGTTATAATTTTTACCAAATATATGGTTAATACGTATTCTTCCTATCGACATTAATCCAAATTGATGAATTTGATCCCATAATGCTTTATATTTATTTATTTCTTTTAATAGGCATCCTCCTGATCGATGTTTCCCCAATTAATAAGTACAATCCCATTCATGTGACCGATGCCTCACTCATTTCACTCTCCCTATCGATAAATTTAATCCCAATCTCACGATTAGCATCTTAACATTTTTCTAAAGTTTTTCACAGCCACATCTTGACTTAGATCAGACCAAAGTGCTATATAACTATGATAAAATAATAATTTGATTTCATTTAAATTTGAGTATTGCAACAGTCCAAATTTGCTTTGTGTTTCGATCAACTCGATCAAGTACACAGATAAATCTTGGAATTTTTATTATCCTAAGTTAGTCACATTTCTTGTTAATGTGAACTTAAAACTTGATAATTCTACTCAAAAAGCTCTTATCAAAAGACTCCTCAAAAGGGTAGACACTTAGCACTACTAAGTATCATTCATAAAATGTTCTGCTCAAAATAAGACAGAATAGGGGAAGTGAATGATGTACTACTTGAACAAGTGAAATTCAAAATTTGTTAATATGAAAAATTCAAATAAAAAATAAATAAGAGATCCTATCCTACTCCCCACCATTAGGCTAGTTAGCATTGTCAGTAGAAACTCCCCTCGTTATTACTCTTGGTAAGTGGATAAGAAAGACTAGTAGGATCCCATATGAAATTGAAGTCTTTGTCAAGAATCGAATTATCACTTTTTTGTTATGGTGCTATTTATAATGTTCTTAAATTACTTCTTGAAATATGACAATATAACTTGTTTATCATGAATTTCATCTTAATTCATTTAGAATTTAATCTCAAATTCAAGATTTATTTGGTCAGTTATTATTCAAATGTTGAAAATTTTGGAAGTATAATGACTGCATTTTTAACTTAACTTCATATAAAATAAATCATTTACACTCCTAATTATTTCCCTCAATTCCTTAAAACTCCATTCAAGTCACACAAACACTTCTAAATCCCATTCACAATTCAACATTCATAGGTCACATATACCATTAACATTCATCCCGTAATATCCATAACCATTATCAAAATTTCATAATCCTTTATGTAGGGCCCCGTATTAAACCTTGGTAAGAATATCATTCATTCATATATGTGTAGACATCCATTATTATGATTATTGCATATTGTTTTACTTATGAGGATGTATTTGGCATTAATTTTTAAGTTAAGGATAAATTTGTTAATTTAGAAAATTATGAAATTTCATGTAATATGAGAGTAAGAGGAGTTAAATTGAAGAATGATTGAAAATTCATGTTAAAATAAGTAATTAAAGAAAAATAATTGGATCAAAGGGGAATTAGAAAAAAAGCTAAAAATTGGATCAATCTTAATTCTGCACCTATGTTTTTAAAAGGGGGAGTGAATTAATGTTATTTAAAGAAGAAAATCTAAAATTGGGAGGAATAAGGGAGTCAAGCATTTTGCACCTCAATTTTATGATTTTTCCTTCTTTTTTCATTCCCATTAAACACTAAATATTATTCTTTTTGTTGGAAGTGATTCAAAAGGAATAATTTGTTAAGTTTCAAAAAGCTAGGTAGGTGATTATATGCAATTAATCAAAGCATGAACTCCTCTATCACCAAGCTTTATATGTAAGGCCCCAAACATGACCCTAATCGGATTATGGTGAATTAATGAGGATTAAGGTTTAATAAGGAAAAATTAGAATATTTTGCATTATTAAAGTTAATTCATATAAAGGGTATATTGGAAATTGTGTACATATGTAGTGGAGTGTAACTAAAAAATTAAGGAATGATGCAATTAAATAAAATAAGAAGTTTGGGGTTAAATGGAAAGAAAATAAGTTTTTAAGGGTTAAAAATGTATAAGGGCAATTTCGAAATTTCTTGAGTGAGATATTTACCCCACTTACTCTTTAAAGGTTTTTTGGGAACGGTGGAGATGGGGATAAGGGTAGAGAAGATCTCTCTCTCTCTCTCTCTCTCTCTCTTTTCTCTTCTTTTGGTTATGGATTGAATGAGATGATGATTAAGGTTGGTGAGTTAACATAAAGGTAATGTTTTCATTCCTTTTACAGTCTTTCTTTCTTTCTTGGATTCAATTTCTAGAATTAGGAGTTCAAAGGATTATGATTGTTATCTCTATATCTAAGGGGAGGAAGAAGTCTTGAGTAAAGGGGGATGGATCAAGGGTAGGAAAGGAAGGAAAAGAGCTAGAGGAGTTAAAGCATCGGTAACAGGTAAAAGAACTAGGATTTTATTCATTTGGGTTATTTATTTCATTTTTCCTCCGTGTATGTATGTATGTCCTATTTGAAGAGTTTAAGGGCTAAACTTAACAATATTGACAAGTTGAGAGATTTTTATAAGTTTAATAAGCATGGTTGTAAGAAGAAAGGGTGAGTTCTTGAATTTGGGCTGTTGATCTGCAGTATCGGGCTTCTGGGTTTCCATGTTTACCGAGGACCCATGCATGACCATGTATGGTGTGCCTCACTCCCATGCATGGCCACACATAGTGTGCCTCACTCCTATGCATGACCACTTGGCCTTTTCCCTCATGAAATGCACAACCACTTGCCCTTTTCCCTCATGAAATGCATGGCCACTTGGCCTTTCTTACCATGAAATGCACGACCACTTAGCCTTTCTCCCCTTGAAATGTAGAGCCACTTGGCCTTTCTTTCCATGAAATGCACGACCATTTGGCCTTTCTTCCCATGAAATGCATAGCCACTTGTATGTTCTATTTTCAATGGTTCTCCTTCACTCCCAATCTACTAACCAATCATGAATCATGAACCCTATATTGTAATATAATTGGAGTGAATTAAATGACCTTGAGTAATACGCTAATGATTAAAGATGAATAAGTGTTGATCCTAAGCTAAAAGAGAACTTACTTATTTTACTATATATATTATAATGCCTAAGTGTAGTTTAACATGATTATATGTGTGTGTGTGTGTGTGTGTGTGTGTATATATATATATATATATATATTTGTGTGCACTGTGATGGTGTATGGAAGCTACTCATGGCAAATAAAAACAAGGTACGTCACTGAGAACAAGTAGGAGTAATGAAAACATGTATTTCCATGAGCCAAGTTGCATATATATATATGTGTGTGTGTGTGTGTTGGTGTATGTGGACATGTAATGCCACTTATGAAAGATTACATGTTATTATTGTTTACTTAGACATACAACTATTGTGATATAAATGAATGAATGTTGATGCGACGATGAGGTCATATAACTAGCATCCATATGTAATAGAGACTAAGGTTCAACATTGATGCATAATAAGAATGATATACATTCTTTTATGAATTGTGACTTGAAGCCAAATAATGTACTAAATATAGAAGAATATGTTAAATAAAAAATGTTCTTAAAGTGGTTTAGCCTGCGGGTCTTATTTTAGTTATGGATTAGATAGGCATGCCTAAATGGATATAGTTGCAGCCGCTATGGTTGATCCCGTTTGGGTCTTGTTCCTTAATGGAACCATCATTTGGCCTTTTAGGTCCATTGTTTATTCCTTGATGGAACCATAGTTCGGCCCTTTGGTTCCATTGTTTGATACCTTCGGGTATCCATTACTCCTGTTATCCATCCTTGAACTGGTACTTAGGTAGGCTATTAAAGGTTTAAAGATTAAGCAATGTGCTCGAAATAAAGAAAGACATATATCAATTTCTTCCCTTATATACTGTAAGCATGATAAATGGTCTATTATCTTAATTGGTTTTAAATTCCTTTTTGGTTATAATGGTTTCAATGAAATGAAGTTCTATGTTCTGTACTACATAATTAAGATTGCATGACATATATGAAGTAATTACGCCTATAGTATCTCTTATAGATGTTATATGACATATGCACTCACTTATACTTTGATTGAACATTTAAGGCATATCATACATAATCAATGTGATTCGGTACATATGATGGAAACTGTACTATCATTTACCATGAAGTCTAGATTCGTAACAAGTACATTATGAGGAGTATGAATTATACTAGAATAATAGGAAAGTGATACGATATTAAAAGTAAATTGAAAAATCTTTCTGGAACTAGACAAGTTCACAAAATGCTATAGATTATTGTAAGAGTAGTATTCATGGTTGAGATTGAAGATTTATCCGGCATAACAAGTGTGAGATTATTAATATTGTAGACCTATTTTTTCCTTAATTATAAAGGTTGTAATGATTCTATGATATTTTATTAGATTTTATCCTTGGAGTATGGTTTTCCCATTAAGCTTTATAGATTAGCATGAGTTTGTTATCCGTGCAGGTTTTGGATAAGCTCTAACTTGGTTTGATAGCCGTTATGGTTCGACCTATATTAAAGAGATGATTTGGCAAGTTGTAGATCATATATTGTACATTTAGCTTAGTTTCCTAGTTCCCTAGTTTTTTTCTCAAAAATTGAACATATTAAACTCTAATTTAGAATATGTAATGTTTAATTTTTTTTTAGCATTAAGACAAACATATTGTTTGATAAATTTCTAGTTATTTTAACATTCAATTAGACTTATATTTGTTATTTTCTACTTTTTGAGCACTTAAGACCAGTTTTTAAACTAAAGAAAAACCAATGCATTAAATAGTTAAGGAATTTTAGAACACTAGAACCTTCCTCATCACCCTTCCAAGCATAAAAATAACTCAAAACAAGCTAGAAAGTGATCTAGGCAATATTTTTTTTGTTGAGCCATATCTTAACTTGTTTTCCTACCTTATGTGTATATTTATCTCTTGTTTGCCATTTCGAGCCGAATGAGGTATGCTTAATGCGTGCCATATTTATTTTTTCTTATTAAACTTATTATTAACCATATAGCCTAAAAATGTTTTATCTTCCCTTCTAGAATTGGCCACTCTAGAATTGGATGAATTAATAGAAATTGGATATCTTGTTGGGTGTAGTAAGATATTTTTGATTTTTTTGTCAGGGCTATTGTTAAATTCAAGTAAAAATAGTGAAATGTTACCTTGTGATTACCCATGTTATTATTATATTGCCAACAACAATGCTAGTGTGAAAAAAGAAAAAAAAAGATAGAAAAAAATAAAGAAAGAAATATTGCAATAAAGCTAGCATATATGGCAAAAATCTTAAGTGTGGGGTATTTTACAAGGAAAAGCAAGTATAACTTCTTAAAATGGAATGAATTATGAATTTGAGAGAATATCAATAGTTATTCCTCTCAAAAGTACTTTGAAAAAAAGGGTTGAGCAAGTTTGGCTATGTACTTTAATTCTAAGTTAATGGGATGAAATTTTAGAAATATTAGTCTATTTTTATCATGTAGTGGCTATTCCTTTTTGTTGATCTTTCATCCATTCTTTGATAACAAATAACTTGATTCCATTACAACTTTTGAAAGACCAAAGTGATTCTAAGGTTTTTTATCGAGTTGTTTAGCAGAGATGAACTTTGGGTTCTGGTGCTAAAAGAGAGGCTTATTGTGTTTCTAGAGTTTCAAGTATGAAATCATGTGTACATTTAGGTGTACATTTATTGTATGCTTGACTATGAATTTGCATTGGTGTTTTTGATTTTTAAAGTTGCTTAAAATGTTTTGATCTTACACACATATAAGGAAACTAACTCGTATTGTCTTGTTTGAATTTATTATAGTTGGAATGTTATTAAGTGCTCTTGTTAATTGCTAAGCTTGGTTTTGAAATGCATGATTCTTAATTTGAGTTTGATTAGTTTGAGGATTTGGATTATTCTGGTTTGCTTGGAGGCTAGTAAAGTCTAAGTGTGGGGTATTAATAATTATGAATTAAATGATGTTTTTAGTGTGATTTTAGGTCTTTAATTGAGTTAGTTTAGTTTTAATTTAGTCGAATTATAGTTTAATTGTTGAATATGTGTTTTAAGGTTTAATTTTAAGTTTTGGTGTTTTCAGGGTCAAATTGGAGAAAAATGGACTAAATTTAAAGAAAAGAAAAGTTTTGGGCCAATTTTGTAATTTTGGAAAAAGTGGCAGACAAGTTATGGCAATTAGTCTAGAGGCCCTTCACTTGATCGAGCAAGGAATTCAAGCAGTCGAGTATAAAGAAGTTGTGAAACGAGACCAAACAATGGAAAATTGCTTAAGTACAGAAGGTTGGTGCTTGGGGGTGCACACTTCTTCCTTATTTTTCACTTGGTCATGAATGTTACACTTCTTGTGAGGACCTAATCGTTGCCCTAACAGGATTATAGTTAATTAATCAGGATTAAGGTTTAATAAGGCAAAATTAGATTATTTTGCATTAATAAAGTTAAGTCATATAAAGGTTATAATGGTAATTATGCACATGTGTATTGGAGTGCAGCTAAAATAGTAAAGAAAGATGCAATTGGATTAAATAAGAAGTTTTGGGTTAAATGTTAATAAAATAAGTTTTAAGGGTTAAAAATGTATAAGGTTATTATATAATTATCCTTAGGGAGATATTTACCCCACTCACCTATTTAAGGTTTGGGGGAAATAAGGAGATTGGTATTTTTGTGAGGGATCTCTCTATTTTTCTTTTTCTCTCTATGGTATGAGGAAACTAGGGTTTTGGTGTTGGCTTCATGAAGAAGAAGAGAGGAACCATGAGTAGTAGAGCTGGATCTTGAGGATAGAAAGAGATGAAGCTTAAATAAAAAGGTACATGAATTAAGTTTCTGGTACTGTTCATGTGAATGATTTAGGGGTTTTCACTCTTTTCTGGTATGTGTCCTTCTTGATGAGTTTAAAGGATAAATCTAGTAAGTTTTGATGAGTATAATATGATTTAAGACTTAAATGATTATTTAAGTAAGTGGGGAAGTGAGATTTGGGATTTAAATTCATGTTCTGTAAATCAGGGTTTCTAGGTTTCTTGTTATCTTCTCTTGCACGGCCACTCACCCATTTTCTCCCTTGAAATATACGGCCACTTGGCCATTTTCTTCGTGGCATGCACAACCACTTATGGTCTTTCTCCCTTGGCATGCACAGCCATTCATGGTCTTTCTCCCTTGGCATGCACGACCACTCATTGGTTTTCTCCCTTGAAGTGCATGACCACTCATTGGTTTTCTCCCTTGAAGTGCACGACCACTCACTCTTTTATTCTTGAGAATGCATGGCCACTTGTTATTCTTCTTCTCAATGCACGACCAAACATGCATTTGTTCTTGATAATGCACGGCCAAGTATGGCTTTTCTCCTTCATGTACACGGCCATTTACTCTTTTATTCTTGTGAATGCACGACCACTTGCATTTGTTCTTCCTCTCATGCATGACCACTCATTTTTTCCATTTGGGAATGCATGGCCAATTACCGTTGTCCTTGCTATACATGACCAAGAATGACCTATTGTTTTTTTTATTGCATGGCCAAGTGCCTTATTCATTCTCCAGTACACGGCCACATGTGCTTCCTGTACACATACTCTTAAATAGTAAATCACCAATAATCATGAGTTTGTGATATCTTAAAGTTATTAAAAGATTCACATAAGCAAGATGAACAAAGTTAGCAATAAATGTGAGGATGATGATTGCTTACTAAGTAACGATTACTATGCAAGTTGAATGCTGATGGATTAATAGTTTATGAAAGTCGATATTCCATGTTTTAGTCTATAGAGGTATAATTTAGAGAAGCAGAACCATAAGATGAAGCATTATCAAAAGTTAGATGACATGAAGTTTATGGTAAGATAAAGTAAACTGAACTAAGTTGTAAGTAATCTGAACCACTGATATGATATTATAGAGTGGTCAATAAGTGGAAGAACCCCTATGTATGTATATAAAGAATTGAGAATTAGAATAATGTACCTACTATATTATGGTATGGGGTACCCTTGAGAACTAATTTTAGAGGGGGCTTGTATGAGGTAATGCTTATATGAGTTATGTCGCTGGAATGGGGTTCGGTGCATGATAAGCACATAATTAAGGACATTAGGATGTAACCTAGTAACTTTAAACATACATGCTAATTAATGTATCTTATATGTTGGTATAAGGTATGTAATATGTCTAAGTTAAAAAGAGAAGGAATGTCATAATGGATACTTAATTACAAAAACATAGAAGCTTGATTATACTTCAAGTTATAATGGGAATTGATGATAAGTCTTGATGTAAAGGAACCTACTCCCCTGTTATTCATACCGTATGATGTAATATGAAAGTTACAAGTCTGCAAGTAAGGTGCTAATGATTAAGATGAAATAACCTTATACACTTTATCTGGGAAAATAATGTTGTAAGATAGAAAGTATGAGTAAGATGAGCAAGGTAGAAGTGATAATGTTAAGGTGAATAACCTATTGTTTATGATCTAATAGACTATAAAATTGAGCTAAAGGGGCTAAAGATGAATAAGTGTTGACCCTAAGCCAAGAGAAAGAACTTACTTGTTTTACTATATGAATTATATTACATAAGTGCTGTTTGACATGATGATATGTGTGTGTATATATATATATATATATATTGATGTGAACTATGATTGTGTATGGAAGCTGCTTATGGCAAACCAAGAAAAAGGTACATCACTGAGAACAACTATGAGTTATGTAAGTTAGTGTTTTATATTTGATTCACACATGCTATGATAAATAGTTGATTCATTATGTGAACCGGTATAAGAAATGAAAACATGTAATGCCATGATGTGAGCTGTATATATATATGTAGGTATATATCTAGACACTTGCTATACTAATTATGAAAGATTATATATTATTATTGTTGGCATAAACATATAACTATTATGGTATGAATGAATGAAAGTTGATGCCATTATGTGATCATATGATAACATCTATGTGCACTGGAGCCTAGTGCTTGATATTGAAGTATGATAAGAATAATGTGAATTATTATATGAATGTTCTCATTAAGAAAATACGCTATTATAAGTAAAGAAGAATATGTTGAATCAAAATATGCTTAAAAATGGTTAAGCCTGTAGGTCTTAGTTCAGTTGTGGATTTGATAAGCATGCCTAAAGGGATACAGTCGCAGCTGCCATAGTTGACCCCATTTGGGTCTTGTTCCTTAATAGAACCATTGTTTGACCCCGTTTGGATCTATAGTTTGTTCCTTGATGGAACCATTGTTTGACCTCGTTTGGGTCCATAATTTGATATCTTCAGATATCCATAGTTTGATACCTTCAGTTATCCATTGCTCTCATTATCCACCCTTTGAACTAGTACTTAGGCAGGCTATTAAAGATGATAAAGTGGATACAAAATAAAGTAAAACATGCATTAATCGCTTCACTTGCATAATGTAGGCATGATGAATGGCCTCTTACATTGCTCATCATGATTCCTTTTGATTATAAACTGTTTCAATGAAATGAATTATTGGAATGTATGTCTATGAGATGTTAATTTCCATGTTATAATAAGAAACGGTTGGAATGTAACATATATAATGATTATCATATGTTGTCAATTTTGTGAAATGTATGCATGTAGTATTGAGACCTTCTCGGGTAATCATAATAAGTAACACATTCCTCTATAATTTACATGCACAGCTGATTAGTTAATACATACAGATATTTACCCATGAATATGCATATCAATAATTTTTGGCAAAGACAAGGTATCACGTATGATGTATTATGATGTGATTTGACTTTAATTGCCATACTAAGATCGTTTAAAGGAATACATGGTTATAATCAGGCTAGTGAACTATAATTGCATTCTCTAATAAAAATTGCATGATGTGTGTTAAGTAATTATACCTAACGAAATCTTTTATAGAAGTTACATGACCCATGCACTCCTTATGCTTTGGATGAACGCTAAATGCATATCTCATGTAAATAATGAAGCTTAAATGCCTACAATTGATTTACGTACTGTCAATAAGCATAATGTCTGGAGCCATAAGTGGGAACTTTTCTGAATGGATTAAATTATACTAGTAATTAAAGGAAAGAGTTTTGATTTATAAAGCAAATTTGAAAACCATCTAGAACTAGGTAAGTTCACTTAATGCTTTAGAATACGATAAAGTTAGCAATTATGGTGAAGGTTGAAAACTCCTTTAGTTTATGCATTGTATGATTAATATTATTGAAGACTTATGTGTTTCTCCTTTTGTCGCATTGGATGCAATGTATTGATGATATTTTGGGTAAGGTTTATCCATATAATTGTTTCCCTACTAAGCTTTATAGCTTAGCACGAGTTTGTTATTTGTGTAGGTTTTAAGATAAGCTTTAGTGGATCGATAGCTATTATGGATAGACAACCATTGAAGAGGAGATCTAGTAGATTATGGTTGCCTCGAAGATTTCATCTTGCATCTTTGGCCAGTTATGTTAGGCCTTCTTACTTAAGAGTTTGATTTTAATTTATTATGGCAAGTAATTATGGCCTGTTCTATAATTATTATTATTTTTGCCTGATCTTTCCTAGGTTTATGATGATGATTGAGGTTTATCCATGGTTAGTGGATTAGGGCGTCACACTTCCACTATGCTTGGCCATGCATCACTATGCCTAATTCCTCACTTGGCCATGCATCACTCTTCTCCATTTCATGCACGGTAGTGCATAGTTTTCTCCTTCAGTTGCTTGGCTGTGCACAAGATATAGTTTTTGATGTAACTTCCTATTTAGCTAGAATTCTATTCTAATTTTGATTGGGAAGCAACAAAAGGTTAAACTTCTTCTTTGGGTAGTAGATTTTAGCTATAAATAGATGTTCAAAGCACCATAATAAGGGATATCATTAGATAGTTCGGTAGTTAAACACAAATTTAGCTTAGTTTTAGTTTTATGTTTTTTTTTTAATTTTAGTATGTAAAGAACAAAAGCTTGGAGTAGGAAGTCTTCTCTGGTTTTTTGGAAATGGTTGATCAAGCGAGCTTCTTAACTCTATGTTTTATTCTTTTTCTTAATTTTGCTTTAGTTTTCAGTATGTTTAGTAAATAGTTTTCTTTGCTTTTGCTAATGGATACTTGAATCCTTCTATTTTTATTGTGATGACTTAAGTTGAGCTTTAATTTCAAATACTAGTTGGTTATTTCTTAATTTTAAGTGTATTCTTATCATTAATTATGTTAACATTGATTGTTGATTTATTAGTTCCATAACTAAAAATTGGTTTAAACATTGTTGACGATTTGCATATTCTTGGATTAACTCTTTAGTGTCAATGCATGATTGTTTTCTGATTTGGAGGTAATTGTGTATTGGTATTATTGATTAATACTAAAAGTTGAGGAACTAAGAATAATTTTAAGTTGAATTTACTTGCAAAAGAGTTCAATGAATGTTTATGAACTAGATTTTTATGCTAAGTATTATCTATGAGTTTAATACTAGGAATGATATTCTTACATAAAGATATCTGGCTTTATTACTAGTTTTTTCCATAATCACTGGTGTTCCTATTGAAATTGAGTAATTACAATTGAAGTTAAGGTGGATAGTTCCTTTAGCAAGAGCATTTCAATTATTGTTTTGTTCTTAATTCATGTTAGTTTAATTTTAGTTTTTGTTTTGTTTAATTGTTTATTTAGTTCAATTTTTTCCTTTAAATAAAAAATATTTGGGAAACAATCTTAAATTAATTTAATTCACACATATATATTATCCTTAGCAATTCATGTTCCCTTAGATATGATATTTGAGATTTTAATCTATATTTTCTTGTATTACTAGTCGATCTAGTACACTTGCTATATGTCGATCAAGTTTTTAAATGGGTTTTGGGTTGTTTGGCTCCGGAATGGGAAAACAAACCCAAACCTAAGATGGGATATTTTGTGATTAGAAAAACTTAGACCTGGAAATACGTGATTAGTCTTAAATTAACAATTAGTTAACCATAACTTAATAATATTAGGGGAGCTAAATCTCACAAAGTAGATTAAGATCTACCTTTTTATTTTTGATATAATAATAAAAGATAAGGATTATGTCAAGTATTAAAGTTAATTTTGAACTCTTCTTTGGAGTTTATTTATTTATTTTATAATACTTCTTTGGAGTTGATTAAAGCTAAAACATAAACTTTGGCCTATAGTTTTTTAAAACTTATTGCATGACTACTAATTGACCTACTAATCATTTAAGAGTCATCATTAATTGTCTAATTGACTGTTGTTAATAATAAAATATGCTTCCATCCCTTAACTTGGTTGAATAAGTGGACCTCTGCAAGCTTCTCATTAGAAATTTAGAATCTTATAATATATGAAATCTATGCTTCAAACTAACTTGAGTGAGAATATTGATTATTGAAGACTGACATTCAGAAAGCAAAGAAAAGAGTATAATTCAAGCCATTCCACAAAGAAACCTAGTAATAAATGTGAATGGTAGTAATATGTATCTTTATTGGTGAAATACCTATGAAATAACGACTAGCACATATGCCAGCTTTTTATGCTTATAAACTTTGCTGCACCTGTCAATTCATACTTTCATTAGATATTTACTTTCATTAGCCAGTTCATCAGCATGGATGGGATCCTAAATAAGAGACAAGTTGGCAGCATCTAGTTAAGGTTCCTGGATGAGAAAGAAGCAAAGAAAGTCACGAAAGAAACTCATATAGGGGTATGTGGGGCCCATATGAATGGATTAATATTGGCTAGGAAAATAATGCGACAAAGGTTCTTATGGTTGACCATGGACTTCGATTGCTTCAAATATATGAAAATGTGCTATTAATGCCAACAATACACTGACTTAAGTCATTTACCTATTTTTGAGTTGTGTAATGTATCCTTACCTTGGCTCTTTTTAGCTTGGGGAATATACATCATCGAAGAAATTCACTTGATAGAATCTAACGATCATATGTATTTTGTAGTCGCCATTAATTACTGCATAAAATAGGTAGAAGTTAAGTCCTTTAAAAGATTGGGGTCACGAAAGATGGCTTGGTTCATCGAGAAAAATCTAGTATGTAGGTATGGGTTGCCTCACCATATAGTATCAGACAATGGGGTTCAATTCCAAGCAAAAACTTGACACATACTTTATAAATATAAAATCCATCATCATAAGTCATCACCTTACCATTCATAAGTGAATAAGGAATTCGAAGCCACTAATAAAAACTTAAAAAAGGATCTTATCCAAGATTGTACAAACATAAAAGGATTAGACTGAAAAGCTACCATTCGTGCTTTGGGGTATTGAACCACTATCAAAACTTCCACGGGAGCCATATTTTCTCCCTTGTGTACAACTCAAAATTTGTATTACTAGTAGAGATTGAACTACAGTCATTGAGGGTTGTCTTATAAGAAATATTGCAAGAGATAGAATGGGCAGAACACAGGATGGCACAACTAAACTTGCTAGATGAAAATAGAATGAGAGATTATTGCCCCTAGCCTTTTGAAGGACTCTACTTTTACCCATTTTTTAAAGTAATCGATGGTAACTAAAATGTACCTATAATTGTTAGAAGCTGTCGAGTGGATTTCTTCGATTGTGTCTATTCTCTAAGATAAAAAGGGCTAAGGTGAGGATAGATTGCACAACTTTGAAACAAGCATATGGCTCAAGTTAGCATACTAGTGGCATTGATGGCACATTTTCACACACTTGGAGCAGTTGGCATCTATGGTCAACCAAAAAAACCCTTATCATATAATTTTCCTGGCCAACATTAATCCTTTGATATGGGCCCTGCATACCCTTATATGAGCTTCTTCTATGGCATTCTTTGCTTATCTCTCATCTAGACACCTTAATTGGATATTGTCAAGCTATCTCTTATACAGGATCCCGTCTACATTGATGAACTAGCTAGGTAACTTTGGAATTATCTTTTGATCTTTCTTCGTCACTTCTTCAATGAACTTGAAAGTTTTTAAGTAATTCTGGACATCATATTATCGGGGCTTACCATCAGATCCATCTAAACTCATAAGGTTCTCACTTTCGAAGCATGGTCTGGCTAAGCTCGTGACTATTATTAGTCTCATAACTATCCTTTTAGGATTGTCTCACATAGATACCAAGATTGTCAAGGTTTCTACTAATTGATTCTCATTCCATGGCACATGACGAAAGGTGCATGTCTCAAATTGACTGCTTAATCTCCTTAGCTATTCCACATAAGGTACCGGTTTTTCTTCTCAAATGGACCATTCTCACTTAGCTTGGTAGATTACAAAGGATGAATCTGCGACCACCTTAATAGTTTTCCCTTCTAGTGTAACCAAGGCTTCTATCCCATATAAGCAAACTTCATACTCAGCTTTATTATTAGTTACCTTAAGTCCCACTTTCTTAGCCAAAAAGAGTTTTTCACCATCGAATGTGATGAGGATGACTCTTGCCCCAACTTCCTTATTATTAGTGGCCACATTAAAGTATATCTACTAGCCTTGGGTTATTATGGCATTAACATTTTCATCTAGAAATTTTTACTCAACTTGGTTTCCTTTCAATAGGTGACCAGCAAGAAATTTTGCAACTGGCCTCCCTTTGATTATTTTCCTAGTAACATATTCCACCTTAAATTCTTACAAGAGAAACAACCACCTACCCATTTTCCCCAATAGGGATGGTTCTAACTGGAGTTATTTGAGCGAGTTATGCTTATCTACTGCTTGGTTTTTATAGGAATGAAAGTGATGTCTTAACTTCTTTGAGGCCCATATTACAGCCAGTTAAATCTTCTCCACATTTAAGTATTTAGTATTATAAAGAAAAAACTTTTAACTCAAATAATACACAATAAATTCATCTTTTGATTCATTCGTATGGGCTAACGTAGCTCCTACTAAGCCTTGTTCCACCACTATATATAGAATCAATGACTTTGACTGTTTGGGTGGTTAGAGAACCAGAGGATGTAACAAGTATTCCTTGATGGTGTTGAAGGCCTTGTGACAATCTTTATTTCATTTAACAGGTTTATCTTTTTTCAAAAGCTTAAAGATCGGCTCACATATGGAGGTGAGCTTAGCAATGAACTGGCTAATGTACTGAATTCATCCTAAGAATTCTCTGATCTTTTTTTTTTCTTCTTTTAGCACTGGCATCTCATAAATTGCTTTCACCTTATCCAAATCTATCTCTATTCCTTTCTAGCTAACAACATACCCTAGTAGTTTACTAGAGGTTGACTGGTATCTAGCAAGTGTACTAAATTGGCTAGTAATATAGAAAAATATAGCTATGATCCTTAAATATCGAACCTAAGGAAAACTTGTTTTTGTATGAAAGATTTGAATTGTAGATTCAAATTTGTGTGAAAAAGAAAGAAAAGAAATCCCAAAGTTTTAGTGATGAACATTTAAACCAAAAACAAAAATGAAAATAATAAAAGTAATGAAAAATCTTAAAATAATTAAACTTGACTTAAACAAAAGCAAGTAATTAAATGAGGTAAAAATCAATATTAAAAATAACTTTCAGTAAAGGACTATCCATCTTAACTTTATACTGAAATGACTTAAATTCAATAGAAATACCAGTGATTATAGAAAAACTAGAAAAAATAAAGCCCGATACCATGAATCAAGAATATCTTTCTTAAGTATCAAATCCTCTTTTTAAGAATAATTTAACACTTAGCATAAAATCTAGTTTAAATTCCTAAATATTCATTGAATTCTTTTGCAAGTAAATTCAGCTCCAATTTATTCTTAGTTCCTCCTCTCTTAGTATTAACCAATATTATCAACATATGAGTACCTTAAAATTAGAAAATAATCATGCATCGAAAGTAAAGAGTTAATCTAAGAACATGCAAATCTTTAACTACGTCTAAATCAATTTTTAATTATTGAATCAATAAACTAGCAATTAGTATTAACACAATTAAAGATAAGAATGTGCATAAAACTAAGAAATAACCAACTGAAATTTGAAATCAAAGCTTAACTTAAGTCATTACAATAAAAAGTTAAGGCTTCAAGTATCCTTTAGCAAAACTAAAGAAAACTACTCACTATTCATGCTAAAAATTGAAACAAAACTATTAAGAAGAATTAAAAACACAAAAACTCCTTTAATTAACTTACATAGATAAATCAAGGAATGCTTCCTATTCATTATTCTTATTTTTCACAAACTAAAAGAAAATTATCATAAAACTATGCTAAACTAAACTAAATTTAAGAACTTAATTCTCTAATGATCTCTTAATTAATTGACTCCCTATTTCTCTAGTGCTTTAAATGTCTATTTATAGCTAAAATCTTCTACCCAAAGAAGAAGTTTAGCCTTTGGTTACTTTTAAAATAAAATTAGAAAAAAATTCTAGCTAAATAGGAAGTTACATCAACCTTTACTTCTTGTGCATAGCCAAGCAAATGAAGGAGAAAAACCTTGCACTGCTATGCATTCAATAAGGAAGAGAGGTGCACAACAATATGAGGGATAAAGCATTATGATGCACGGCTAAGTGAAAGGCAATTGAATACCTTGCTCAGCCAAGTGAAAGGTCATTGGACTAAACGTTATAGTTTGAATGCTACTTTTTCCAAAATTACCAAATTGGCCCACAACTTTTATTTTCTTCCAATTTAGCCATTTTTTCTCCAATTTGACATTGAAAAACACCAAAACTTAAATTTAAACCTTAAAACACAAATTCAACCAATTAAACAATAATTTAACTTAATTAAGGCTAAATTAACTCAATTAAATACCTAAAATCACACAAAAAATATCATTTAATTTATAATTATCAGAGGTCACCCTAAACACACACTTCTTCAGATTGAGGTGGAGATTATACTTTTCGATCTGCTGGAGAAACTTTTTTGAAGCCTCAAAATGTCCTTCCCTTGTATCTAACTTAATCATCATGTCATCGATGTACACCTCTACTTCTTTATGGATCATGTCATCAAGAATTTTGGTAGATATTCGCTGATAAGTTGTTCTTGCATTTTCAATCAAAATGGCATAACTTTGTATGCATAAGTTCTCCATTCGATGATGAAGGCCATCTTTACCCTAACTACTATTTTGTTCAAGATCTGATTGTACCCTGCATATCTATCAACAAAATTGTACATCATGTATTTTGTGGCACTATTAACCAATAGATCTATATATGGAAGGAAAAAGTCATCTTTTGGGCAAGCTTTGTTTAGACCTTGATAGTCTATACATATCAATACCTTCCCATCTTTCTTAGCGATAGGGATGATGTTAGCCAGCCAAGTCAGATATCGAACCTCAATTAAGAACTTCGCCTTAATTATTCTCTTCACTTCTTTTTCCACCTTTTTTGCCCACTTTGGTTTGAGTCCTTGGAGATTTTACTTCACTAACTTACTATTTAGATACGTTGGAATGGTATGTTTTGCAACATTTCTACCAATCCCAGGCATGTCTTCATAGGTTTAGGCAAACACTTTCTCATATTTTTTCAATATTCTCTCAAATTTTATCCTCTTTTCAGGAGTTATGTCGGACATAATCAAGATCTCTTTAGGATTATCTTAGGTTCTAAAGATTAAATAGGGTCATTTTTATTGAATTAATGTCAAATATAAACATGTCATGATTATGAAAATGCATGAAGCAATCATATGAGATATAGCACAAATAGGCCAAAAACTTGATGCGACGTCAGAAAGTATACCGAACTGGCAAGTAATATAAGGGAATATAGTTAGACCCTATAATATCGTACCCAATGGATAAATGGCTATTGTACTAAATATCTATGATTATACAAAATAATCTGAGATAATTTTCTAATTTTTTAGATTGAAGAGAGCTCTAAAACTAAATAACAAAATAAAATAAAATAAGAAAATAAGCAACTGAAAAAAATGAAATTAAAGACTAAACATTAATTAAAATTATTTTCTAGGTTCACTCATCTTTACCATACCCAATGTGAATTAAATTAATCTTAACTTATATAGATTGAATCAGAATAACCCTCTATACCCAAGCATCCCATTCCAGAGCAAGTATTCTAATCATAAAATGTTCCATTCCGGAGCAAGTCCAATGATTAGCCTATGCATGGATATAACATCCTAGGCTCGATTTTCTTTCTCATTCCAGAGCCAAACAACCCAAAATCCCATCCATTTTACTCCAAACTCTAGCTCTAATACCATATTAACTATAACCCATTGAGTCCTATTCTAAAGCAATCTCAAGGTTACAACAAACAAGATAGAAAACAAAGTAAGGATACATCCATACATCTAGTCCTAATACCATAAAACATGTAACTCAATGATTCTCATTCTGGAGCAATCTCAAAGTTACAACAATCACGATAGAAAAGTAGAGCATAGATGCATTCATGGCATTCCAACATTAAAATAAAATACCCTATTAGACAACATGATAAAACCATCAATCAACATCAGATAAAGGAATTAAAACATTAAAACCTATAAAATAACATTGAAAAACTAGTAAAATGAACCATCCACATATATATATATATATATTTAAATAAGTTTAATATTCACATGGATATTGGGCATTTAAAGATCCCCCAAATAACAAAATAACTACTCACAATCCATTAAAGAATAGAAAAGAGAGAAGAAGAATAAAACCTAGAAAATCAGTGTGGAGCTTAAGCCAAAATGAAAACTTAGCTGCTTCTGTTAGTGGTTATGCCCTAGGCCATATGTTTGGTTCTTAATGTAATGTCACATTTCATTTTATAAAATTGGGTTTTCTTCATGTTATTATATTTTGGCATGTTAGAATATAATAATATTTGTAAATAATAATCTAATGTTATTTTGACTATCCCTAGTTATTTATCATTAAAGGAATAATGATAAATAAAACTAGTACGAGTTTGACTGATAATCATGGGATGATTATAAATGGTGATATAAATCAAACTTGTAGGTACTCATTAGAGAATAGAGTACTGGATTGACTCGCCATGAGATACTACATAGGTTAATGTCATTAGTGATCTCATAATAGTTATGTTATTAAACCTTAGACCTGAGATTATCATAGTATCCTATATGAGGAACATTATGTTTTAGCATAATCAAACATTATCTTTAATCGGATAATAATAAAGGTTATGATTGGACATAATGAGAATCATATAGAGGATAATGAATAATCCAAATGAAATTTGTTCGTCTCTTATGAGAGAGATATCTATTGGGCCCCTCGATAAGTAGGACTGAGAAATGCATGGCCATGCTCAAATGAATTGATGATGAGATCAATATCATTTGATATTATCAGTTTACTTAGTGATCGGGAAATTATATGCTTGAGCTATATTAGTTTAGCATGGGCCATGACTTATGTTCAAACAAGATATCGTATGACAAAGGGATTATAACATGTTTTATTAGGTTAAAATTGAATTATCGATATTCATATTATTTAGGTAGTTGTAATGTCTTGTTAGAGCCCACTTATGACTTGTGGGCCCATGATGGAATTAGGGCCCATGGCCAATATAATATGAATCCATTGGGTCGCACATATAGAATGTGATGAATGGACTAAGGGTTAATTCGGACATTTTGAATTTTATTTTATGATAAATTAAAATTCGAAATAAATAATGAAATAAATAAATATTAATTAAGATTAATATTATAATTCATATTTTAAATAAGAAATAAGGCATTTCTTATTTTAATAAAAGATGTGGGCCCGAAATTATCTCTCTCTCTTAATTAGGGTTAGACTACCTATATATGCACATGATATGTAGGGTTTGGAACCCTAAGAGATATACTAGAAAGTGAGTCGTCACTTTGAGAGAAGAAAAGGAGAGAAAAAAATGTTTTCTCTAACCCTAGTCGCCATAGAAGGGAGCTAGTGCCCCTGGAAAATCTGTTCGGCGCGTTCGAGTGTGGATACCAGTAGAGGGTGTTCGTTTCTCATGAGGCAACACCTACAAGACGTTTTTTTAAAGAGGTTAGTAATCGTTACTCTCTCTCAAAATTGATTCAATTGGATTGCATGGATCCTGGTGGGTTTCATTTTTTGCTGCATTTTATTTATTTTTCCTATGTTGGAACCCAATAGCTTCTCCTTCAATCTCCCATAGAAGATGAGGTTGATGTAATAAATCTAAATCTAAACTCTAAATGTTTAAATCTAATCTATATTTAAGTATTTAATCTAAAGAAGTATGAATAAAACCCTAAAAATTGAAGAAAAAAAAAAGAAAGAAAAAGAACTTAGATCTAAAAATCCCATGCTCTTCTGCCAAAAAGCAAATCTATATTATATAGCCCCGAAGGGGTCATGGTCAACACCTTTTTCTTGCAAACAATGACATGCCTAAAAACTACTTCTGAATTGGTAGGTTACGGTTAGCACCATTTTACTAAAAACCATGACATACTTCTCAAATCCCTTCTATACTGAGAAATGACTGCCTCATGGTCATCACCAATTTCTTATTGACCATGACATACTGTTCAATTTGGTTTTATAATAAAGTGAAATCAGTCACGGTCAGCACCATTTTCCTACTGACAGTGAGGTACTTTTGAATTCTGCAACTTCATCATAAAACACCATTAAAAGCTATCTAAAAGTGTATAAAATATAGAATTAACTAAATTTGGTAAAATTTATTGAAAGTAATGAAAAATAAAATATCAAACAGATAAAAGAAAACAAAACCACACTAAAAATAAACAAAAAAGCTAAAGTTATCGAATACCTTGCTCTTAGGCTTTGCTCACCCTCGAGCAAATGAATAAACTACATTCCTACATACTCAAACTCAAAGAAATAAAATACGAATTCAGAAAGAAATAGAACAACATTATAGTAGAAGTCACTAAATGCAATCCTAAATCAGAAAGGTTCAATTAGATTACACTAGCTAATTTCCTTATGTGTGTGTGCTAGGTTAAAATAATCACTACAAAAAAATTTATTTTACAGATGGATACATATTCCGTCGATAAAATTAAGATATTACCAATGAATTACTGACCAAATTGATAATGCGATGGTAAAAAAATAAATTTGACAAATGATGACATTTTTACTAATGGAATTAATAATTCATCGGTATATTTGGCAAGAAATGTTGGCGCCAATTGTTAGTGATCACTTTACCAATGGTTACATTCGTCAATAACTAATTTTATCATTTTATTGATGTACCGATGAAATTTTCATCGGTAATATAAGTAACTTTGGAGATTTATCGACATATATTGCGACAGACTTATATTTCATCGGTAAATAAATGAAGAAAATTTTTTGGATTGAGCTAAAGTTGTTGTTATGATTTCTTTTTGTCGGTAATCCATCGGTAATGTTTTAATAAAATATTTTATATTTAATATAAATAAAATATTTTAGGGCTAAAAATCCCCCAATCTGCAATCCCTTATGTAAACGAGCCCTTTATATTTTTCTCTTAAGGTGCTTTAACATCCCTGCTCATCATCTTGATGGCGAGTCTACCCCACCGATGTTTCACCACCATCGTATCTCATCGGAGTTATCTCGCAACCCACTAGAGCCCTAATTCAACCCCTTACCCACTCATTGCTACCCACCATTAGAAGCCTCCCTCACCCCCTCGCTGCTGCCCACCACCAGTGTGTCGACTCTCTCTTTCTCTCCAAAACCCTTAAAGTAGCACTCTCTGCAATCTTAGGTTAGCGATATAGATCAGTGGTTAGCTTCTAGGTCTATTTCATTTTGTTGTGTTTACACACTTTTGCTTATCAAATCAAAGATATTGGTTCAAATTTTTTGCCTACTCACTGAACTTCGACATCTAAAAGTACTATTTGTCTTTTTCCATTTCTCCTTCACACTCTTCCCTATCTAATCCTTCTTTCTTTTTCTTATCTTTTTGGAATAATATAGGAGAGAGAATAGTCTGCCACTCCCCGAGTGGGTTTTTACATTGATCCAGATAAGGGTGGGTTTTTGGTGTACAAATATGTCTCTAGTGGGAGTTTAGAGCAACATTTGCATGGTATATTTTCTTTTTCTTCGATTATTAGCTTTAAATTTTAAATAAATTTTGATGATTTTCAGTAATTTAAGCTGTTACCCATTTGCTGAAAAGAAACTAGGGGTTAAGGGTGGTTATGCACTTCGTTGGTCAGTAAGGTATAAAGTGGCACTGGGAATTGCATTGCACATAAGAACTAAAAAATGTGTTGTTCATAGATATATTAAACCTTCAAATATCCTCATTTTTTCAAGAAAACACCAAAGGTAAGTGATTTTATAGATACAAGTTGTATCCATTAAAAGTATGGATTAAAAAGAATAAATCAACTAATTTATTGATGTTATTATGATTAAGCTAATAGTGATATAGGTGTTTACTATTTACAGTTGTGTGATTTTGGATTGGCTACTTGGATCTTTGCACCCTCAATACTTTTCCTTTGCAAAATTATTAAGGGTTGGGATTCAGCTGTGCAAGGGCTTTCTTTCTGTGTTGCATCTATCATTTGTGACTGCTGCTAACTGGGATCTGTAATTTGTGGTTCATTCTTGAATTTTCTATTATCCTTAAGTTTGGGTTTCTTTCTTGAGAAATTGGTTTTCTTTGATACTGTTAGTTTTGGAGTGGCTCTCTACTTCCTTGTTTTGTTGGGCTCTTGTTTATTGGGCTTTCCTAGAGCCACTCTTTTTGTAGAGTGGTTTTTTAATTTTTCTTTGGTTGTTTGATAGTGTAGTTTTGTTTTTTAAGCAGTCTTTTGGTTTAGTGCTTTGCTCCTAAGTTTGTCAAGAGAAGCTCTATTCTTTGCTTTGCTTTTCCCCGTTATCTCAATAAAATTTAGCTGCATATAAACAAAAGGGAACATTTGGGTAAGATTTGATGGAACTTATAATAAACCAAAATGTTTTGATTTTTAGTTGTTTTGCTATGGTCTTTATTCCTTATGTTTGTTAATGTGAAACTAAATCTGTAGTTATTTGGCTCTTGAGTATTTTTAGCACGAAAAAGTATTTGATATGACTGATGTTTATGCTCTTGGGTTGCTCCTATTAGAATTAATAATAGAAAGGAAATCAATTAAACTAAGCAGGCCTCTAGGGCAAGAGAATTTGATCCTATGGGTAGGTTATTGGATTACTTTATCTCACCTTCCATCAGCCGCTTTGACTTTGTAATCCTAAAATTAATAGTCTTTAAGTTTCCTTGAATTACAAGGTCTGTTGCTTTTTTTTTATAGTATTGAATTTGTTAGATATTTTGATAAAGCCGAAGTAGAATAAAAGCTATTCTTGTTTAACCTCAAATGGCGACATGAAATTTTTTGAATGTTTTTGTACTTTATGATGAATGAGTTCTTCATTTTGTATCATTTTCATTCCATTATTTTTAGATTGCATTTCAGTTTTTGCCTCTAATTTGTTATATTCTATTCTTTTGAACTATCAAATTTAATTAATGTTTGACTTTATTAGTCATTTAACTTTAAATTTAGTTCTAAAATTTATTGTTGAGCTGCTATAGATTTCAGCCTAGGATTGAATTTCCACCATGTAATTTTTTAACCATTTTAACATCAATGAATATATACAATGGTTTTTATCTTTCATACGGTGATTTAGTTTGAGTAGCCATGTCTTCATCGACAAAGACATTGAATCCATTTTCCAAATTATCTTCCTTTGGTTGGCTTTTTTTTTTATTACAAGGCTCATTAAATAGGGATGTTTTAGGCATTTAACAAGTTAAGTATAATATTAAAAGGAAAGTGGAACCATAACTTGTGACAAACAAAAATGAAAGGTGAGACTATCTTTATATGGAAGGAAGGAATATATTTTATCATAAACATGTCAAGCTAGCCTATCCTAATAAGATTGTAATTTCATTGAATACAAGGAACTAAAGAAACCACTGTGAAGCTTCTCCATATTTGAACTATGTAAAATTATGAATTTTTGAACTTTCTTTCGGCACTGTTCTCAAAGGCCAATACTAAAACTAGCAGTGTTGGTTTCTAGTATGAGTATCTAATAAAAATATCATATATACATTGATTTCAACTTCGAAGTTTTGCTTGAATGTTTTTTTAACTTTGAATTTTCTTGTTCTTTTTCTCTCTAGCATAATGTTCAAAGTTCATACTAGAATAAGTATATTAACTAACTATGTATTGGTAGTACTTTTAATTAGTCTTGTTCTGGTGTCAATGCTTTTCTTTTTGCTTGCCACTGTTTACTTTTGTAGGTATGTTTTTGTATTCTACTTTACCTGCATTTTTCATTTTAATTTGACATCTCATGTAAAAAGTCGTCATACTCGGATAGGCCAAAAGAGCACATATATCAAATCTCCAGAATCCTTGAGTCTTAAAAGATCAAGATTGGGCGAGTCTGCTAATGAAATTGGATAATGAACTTTGTTGTTCACCAGACTTTGATTTTGTTTAGAAAAGACGCTTGTGTGATTTTTCTGTTCCCTTCTCCAATTTGTTTTTGTTTAAAGCTTTCATTAGGTATAGCTACCTACAAAATAATGTTATTTATATAAAACACAATGAAATGTGCCTTTCACATATTATCAATATTAATTTTTTCATCTAATGTTTATTTACACTATTTATTTCTTGACATTTGTTTTAATGTGCTTGTTCAATTGATAATTAAATGTGTATTTTTTTCAGGGAGACTACTTTTGCCTACACTGGAATTCTGGCATAATGAGATTCCAATTTATGATGCGGTTAGTGATGCCTTGAAATTGCCATATTTGCACACTCTTAAGTTTTAGACAACACCAGAATTGTTTCTGCCAAAGTTGCCTAGGTCAAATATAAACACTATTTTGTCTGCTGTCAAGAAGTCATATATTTGGAATGTATTTTGGACATGTTTTTCAAGTCCAAGAAGTCACATTTTTTTCACTTAAATTTATATATTCTTACATATTTGATGTTCTTTAATGATTTGGTGTTTTGGAATATTAATTACTTATTATTAGAAATTTCACTTCCTTACAAACACAGATGTTCTTGTTTTCTTTCTGCTTGGTTTTGCAAGATGACATGGTAACTTTTGTCTATTTAGGACTGTAATGTCATTGGAATTCAAAAGGAACTAAGATCATATGAAGGTATGCCTTGCTGAATTATAACCAAATCGAGTCATTTCCAGTGGATGAAAATAAAAGCAATACTTTATTGGTCTTTTGATAAAGCCTTAAATGTAAGTAGACATGTTGCACTCTCTTCAAATTCCCATGTTTTACTTCACTCATAAATGTATCATGTATTTATGATTTTGCGTGATTATGCTTCATGTCAAGTAGACAAGTGGTTAAAAGAGAGGACCTCGAACTTAGTAAGATGATAATTAAAAGCTTTCTCCATGTTAATAAGAAATAATGGTTCTTAAGTAGTAAGTTTCTGTACAGAGTTGATTTATTAGCTTTTTCCATGTCTAAAATAATGGTTTGTATAGGTCACTTGTCAAAAATTGGAAGCAATCTAATTTCTAATGAATCTTATAGGTGGTTAGTTATTGAGAAAAGCACAGTTATTCATTTTTTCCATTTTATATGGTTTAATTTTGAAATTTAAATGTTTAAATATGCACACACAATCATGAAATAAGTATAGTACATAATTTAGAAAGATATATATACACATGACAGAATGCATTAATTTTTTTTCTTGATTCATAATAATAGTTTGCTGAGATACAATTAGTTGGGTGTGCACACTAGCGTTTATGCTTGCATGTACATGCTTAGATGTTTGTACTCTTTGTTTAGTATCCATCCATTTATAGATTTGTGATGATAATCGCCTTCTTGTGTAATTCTAGTATAGATCAAAACCAGTATAGATCAAAACCAGGCTTGACTGAACATTTTGATTTTTTTGTAAACAAGCATGAGGTACGATCATTCCATCTTTTAATTTGTGCTACTCTTTTCTATTAATTCATTGTTTGCTTCGTCTCTTTAATTCCTGTTGCTTATGGTCAATGTCTTTAAACTACTTAGGTTTGCAATGCATATATTGAATTAAATGATCCTGTGGTACAACATGAGTGATTTGCTGAAGAACTTAATATATGCTTTGTTCATTACAATGCTTTTATTTTCAGCAAATCATCTTGAACTTCTGTCTGAAAGGGATTAATTTTTTTTTCTTTGTTCCTTTATGACTATAGCAAGTGAGGGGTTAGATCTTGAGTTGAGTTTGATTTCAAGTGATGGGGCTGGAGATGTTATCAAGTGATGATAAAATTTTACATTATCAAGTCATTTTTGAAACAGTTGATCATTTGAGCCATTGCATAAGTTAAGTAATCGAAATGTTATAACATATAAAAGATACTTTTTTTTTCTTTTTGGTTTTTGTGGTTGTTTTTCATTTTAATGTATAAATCGATTTTGTTATATAATAAAATTATTAATTAACATATACTTTCAATTTAAATTTTAGACCGTTTGCATTGAATTCATTGTGTTTTGTAAAGGGGGATATATAATTGAAAAAATAAATAACAAATTAGTTTTACCAATAAAATGCCGATGGATATATATATCATTTTTTAAAATTAATTAATATTTTGTATTAATTAAATTTATCGATAGATATTCCATCGGTAAAAAGTCAAACCAATGAAATATCTGACCGATTGTTTAGCAAAACTATTGATGGAATTCTTTTATATTTCTATCGGTAAAATTCGTTGGTAACTCTTGCCGATGGATTTTTCCATTGGTAATTTGGTACCTACAAGCATTTTACCGACGGAAGAATTTCGTCGTTAATCCATAAAAAATTGTCGGTAAGGCCTTTTCCATCAGTAAAATGCCTTATTATGTCGGTAAAAATCTATCGGTAAAATCAAATTTTTTGTAGTGAACTTTGATACTTTTAAAACAAAAATTCTAATGCAATTTGTTAATTGAGAAAAAAATTCATGTGCAAAAGATTTACATATGAAATTTTGCTCATGAAACTTAAGAGACACTATATGCCTCTCCTTTAGCATCGGAACCCAAAGGTCATCTCCACAAACAACTCTTAGCAAGATAAGATCCTTAGGTCTTAAATAGGTTGTAATATGACTAAAGTAAGGCTCATAAGAATAAGAATAAGATATACTAATTAGAACAACCATTTTCAATCTTAGCCCACCACCTCTCTCTCAAAACAAGGATTTAACTCCACCCTTATTCAACTCATCATCATTGCCAATTGCTAAAATACTCAGAATGTAACACAATTTTTCCAAGGAAATATCATAAACGAGAAGAATTCCACTCAAAATATTTCACTAGGAGTACTTTAGCTCAAATAATTTTTTAAGAGCTTAAAATCTTCCTCCTTTATATAGAGAGTACCCCACAATTATATCAAACCATGATTGCTAGGTCTCTCTCTCTCTCTCTCTCTCTATATATATATATATATATATATATGTATATATGGCTAAAGCAACCAACACTAACAATTGATAAGCAGGGACTCACAAAGGTTCCATTAAAGAATAAATTACAACCTGAAATTTTCATAAGAACAACAAACTTGGCAATATATCCTCTTCAATAGATTTGTTCACAATTTAAGATCAACCTTTTTTCTCTTTTAAATTATCCAATAAAATTTCATCTCTCATACTCCTAGAATGGCCAGCTCTAAAAGAGGTGAGACAAAGGCTATTTAGGATTTAGAGATAAAAATATAAGTGTAATTAACAATTATAAGATTAGCACCCATTTAGCATGCTTAATTAAGCTCAAAAGGGCTAACAAAGGATATTAAATGATAAAGGTAGATTAAAATTCTTTTTGAGAGTTAAATCAAGAAAATTTTGGCTAATTCATTTTTAGTCTCGCTTTTAAGTCATTTTATTGCTTGGAAGGGTGATGAGGAAGGTCTAGTGCTCTAGAATTCCTACTCCATAAACTTCATGCACTGATTTTTCTCATTTTTCAAAAATAGGCCTAAAGTACGAATTCAATTGAAACTAGCTAATAAAGAGAAATTCAATTCAACAACTAACTACTCTCTTGCTAAAGCAAGGTTTTTAGAGAGAGAGAGAGAAACTAATTCTTCTTTTCTAAAGTGGCTCCTCCAAAATAATGATTTCCCTCCCCTACGATAACTTTAGATTTTTTTATTTTATAACTAAGGAAGAGTTTGAGTTGAAATCCCACTCAAATCTCCTTAAAATTGGAGATAAAACCCCTATAAATCCGAAAAAAATCTTAAGAAAAAAATTACCTTTTTGGAAATCGAGAAACATGGGAAAACTATGTTTTGAGTGAGGGATGGGTGTCCCTCAATGAGGGGCAGCCATCCCTTATAACTAAGCCTTACATTTCCTAAAATATCCTCCAGATAGACTACCTAGGACAGAGGGACCTATAAACAGGCACCCATTAGGTGATAGATAGCCGTCTATTACCAATAGAGGCCAAAATCAAGGTTTTTATGCAAAATTTTCTAAAACACTTGGAAACATTTTGCAAATCCTTGAAAATTCATGAAAATCTTTGAGAATATACTCAAAATTTATGATTGGAGCCTCAAGATCCATACCTACTATCAATAATACATTATATCCTCATCATTGGGTAACCTTGAACTAGGCTGCCTCAGTTCATGGTGTTTACAATGGGAATCTCCAAGGGCATACGAGGTCAATTACTCACATAAAATAACAAAAAACCAATAAATTATCATTATAAATAAAATATTAGTTAAAAGAAAAAATACATAAATAAGTCATAGAATTAAAATGCATATGGAAGCTAAATATGTATAGAAGACACATTAACACTTTGGGGATTAATAGAATAAAATGAACAACAATAAAAACACATAAAATACATGAAAATAAGCCCAAAATCAGCCATAGATGCCCTTGGATAGGTGACGAACGACAATGACTGGAGGGGGGATGGGACTAGAAGAAACTCTTATGATGTCCTTTTTGTTGCATTGATAGATGGTTATCTATGAGGGCATCTTCTCGTCTATCACTCAAGGGATAGAATAAAATGCTAGAAATGTACCAAAATTCACCCAAATTTGTTAATAAACATTAAACACTCAAATATAAGGTCCTCAAACATACCAAACTAAAATTCTAACTCTAAATCATACTTTAACTACATTTAATGACAATTAAAATCCAAACAATACAATAAAACAAAGCTCTAAATTAAACATCAATGGAGGACATCATACTCAAATTTATATTCTATCATGCATATAAATCTAGATTAACATGATATTGAAAAAAACACATGAGTTCCAGAATAATAACACATAAAGCTTTTAATTTTGACAATAGATAATATGAATATATACATGATTGAATCTAGAGAGAGAAAGATGGGTGAAGAGCCTAGAATATTATCCTTAGCAGATATTGTAACACCCTTCTTGATAATGAATTCTCTATACTACCTATATTACCATTCATTTTGCTACAATTTTGGTATCACAAAGGCTTAAAAATTGTACTACCCAAATCTACAATATAAAATTTAAGCACTCCCATTATGTATACTCCTCCTCAAATGCTTCATAACATACATTGCACTTCTATATTACTCATCAATTCATCATCATCACAACAAAGCATAACATTCCCATTCATTACAACACATTCACATACACATTAATTTACACATAAGTAATTAGTATAAATTATTACTACAATATATTTCATAATTAATTTACATAACTTAATTTACAACATACTATTTTATTATATACTACAATAACTTTATAGTGCACAAATGTACATGCCATTGTCATACTCGAGCATCTTTTACTTACTGAGTACCTATCCCTGTGTGCAGTCAATAAACCATACGCTAATCAATCGTGTTGCCTAGTAGTGGATACTACTCAAAATTTTATTTAATTTATTTTGTAGACCTAAATTAATTTATTCACAATTATTTTAATAAATTTTCATCTCTAATTAAATGCCAAATTTATTCTTTATTTATCCAATTTCTTCTTTAACTATTATGAAAATCATCTTCCTTATTTAATTTCATGAATTTCTTTGTTCGGTTGCGAAATTACCGTTATAGCCCTAAGTTTGACTTTTTTCCTTAATGTTGATCAAATTTGACCTTTTGTTTGACTTTTTTAATTTTTAATTTAATTTAATTATAAAAATTACATTTTAGTCATTAAAATTCTTCCTTTAGTGGAAATTTCATTTTAGTCCCTAAACTTTTCGTTAATTACACTTTTGCATTTATTGCACTAATTGACTATTTTAATCATTTTATTCACTCACTTTATATTTAATCATCATCTTGTCCATAATTTATCGCGTAATTACATTTTTACCCTTATTAAACTTATTTATTTTATTTTTCTCCTTTTGCTAATTGTAATTGCATTTTTACTATCTTTTACATTATACTTGCGATTTGAATTCTATTTTCTTACCCAATTTCCAAAATACTCCTAGTAGTAGATAGTGAAAATCCTCGAACTAGATATGCAAGATGAGGACTATCTGAATATTCTATCTGATTGTTTGTAGTTGTGAGGCCTCTATACTAATTGACTGTCTGAATGTTCTGTCTGTTTGTCTGTCTTATTTTACCATGGTATAAAGTCCTTATGGCTAGCCATTATATCCTAATATCCTGTATTAGCCACTGAATACTAAAGGCAACTTAATGTCACACATTGGATTACATTTAAACTTTAGTTATTTAAGCATATCATTATGTATTCAATTATTCATTGTCATACTTATGAAAGTTTACTCTTTTCGCACATAATTTTACAAATACATATGATACATATATATAAATTAAACCAAGCATTCACCATATGAATTCCATTCGGCCATCACCATACCATGTTTTTTTTTCTTTCTTCTTTTTATATCATTTAACTTACTAACATTAATTTATATATGTATATGTTCATCAATGTACATTTTTTTCTCATTATCTTTTCATTTCCTAATTGTTCACCATTATGTATCATATCTAATTTTACATGTGTATATTATTTTTCATGTCTAATTCATCTAAAGTTATCAATTTATTGTTCAATGGCTAGCATTACATTTAATCCCTCATTAATTAACAAATTTCCATAGTATTATCCTTACATCACCATTCGGCCACATCAATATTTCCTCCCAATCAATTGTTTTTAATGTAATCTAAATTTATTTCACCATAATTCATCATGCTTTATACTTCCCTTAATTTCATTTTAATTGTTTCATCAAATTTTATAGTTACGTAATGCATAATCTATAGAAAAATTAATATATAAATAAAAATAGTTGTAGATTTAGTATCCACTAACCATATTTAGGCTTAAATTTCTTTATTCTTCTTCTCCTTTGCTTTCTTCCTCTTTATTCCTTTCCTTTCTTTTTTCTTCACCTTATGGCTAAATTTAAAAGGGAGGAATTCATGAGATTTTATTAAATTTTTTAGCTTCTAAATACTACCTAATAATCATACTTAAGATGCTCTATCAAACTATACAAAAATTCCTAACTAAATCTCACAAAACTATATACTTTACCTAATATGTGTGAATCCTTTCCACACAAAATACTCCAATTCCAAGCTTCTTTTTGCTGTAAATTAATTTTTAGAGTGAAGAGAAGGTCTTGAAGTGTACTTGGTGAAATTTGAGCTTAGGTTATGGAGAAAGGAAAGAGAAATGGATGAAAAATGGTGAAAACCTAAAATGAAAGGGTTGAACGATTTTTATGGGATAAAGGGGAGAAATTAGCAGAGTTTTGGGCAAAAATATAAAGAATTCTACACCTCTTCATGCTGCCAAAATGTTTGCTAATCCAATGGCCCAAATTCTTTCCCTAACTATTTAATCTAATGGCTAAATTTTAAGCCACTTATCACATTCTCAAGGGTTTCTACACCTCTCTAGCATATGTTGGATTTACAACAGATGTTTAGTGATTTTATATGGATAAAAATTCCCTTAGTTGAATTTAATAAGCCCATTATACCCCCTAATTGATTTTATTTCGATTTTTCATCATTTTTCGACCATTTTTCTGAAATTAATATTTTTGATGTCAGAATGCTATGAAATTATTTCCCGAGTGCACTTACATATGCAGTAGCTCATTGTTAAAATTTCAAGTCATTTTGATATCATTTTGATATATTTACAGCGATAGCAAAAAATTAGCTAGTAAAAAATCAAAAAATTTTGGGACTACCGAAAAAATTAATTTTCAACTTCTTGGGTGTATTTATGATATTCCTAACATGTTTATGTCATCAGAATAATTTTTAAAGGTTGTTAGACCCCTTAAAACCCAATCAAAGTTGTGGTCAAACTATTCAATGGTATCGGTAAAAACTTTTATCTGATTTAAAGGCATATTTAAGCTCAATTTCGCTTCAAATTGTACCGTTAGACTCCATTTAACACTTATTTTCATATTATGGTGTTAGGTTAAGCTGCCCATCGAGTCACCCATCCTAGGATTATTCCAGTCCGAGCACGTTTAACCTTTATGTACCCTTATGTTTTACCATGTTATCCTATCCTGATTTCTCCGAAAATTATCCTAAGGTTATTTTTCATATCCTAAAATCTACCATGCATGACGGATGCAATTTCTGAGGTGTTACAATTCTCCCACACTAATAAAAATTTTGTCCTCGAAATTTACCTAAAGAGTTGTGGATATTGCTACCTCATCATTTTCTCTAATTCCCATGTGGCTTCTTCTACCTTATGGCGAGTTCATAATAATTTGACCAATGGTTTATTTCATAGCTATTTGACTTCTTTGGCTAAGATCCTTATTGGTTTTTCATCATATGACAAATATGGTCGAAGTTGTAGGTCCTCCGGTGTGATAGCATGAGAAGGATTGAATCGATATCTTCTTAACATAGATCCATGAAACAAGTCATGGATCCTTTCCAACTATGATGGAAGTTTCAACCCATAAGCAACCGGTCCAACTCATTGTATAATTTTGTATGGGCTGATGAATCTCGAACTGAGTTTACCCTTTTTACCGAATTGGAGAATTTTCTTTCATGGTGAGACTTTAAGGAATACTTTATCACCTACATTTAATTTAATGTCCTTTATTTTTAAATTTGCATATGACTTCTGCCTATCTATTGTAGCTTTAAGGTTATTCTTGATCAATTCAACCTTTTCTTTTATTTTCTTGATCAAATCTGGTCCTTCCAGCTTGTTTTCACTTAGCTCCGTCCAACACAAGGGAGTCTGGCATTTTCTCTAATATAGTGCTTGAAATGGCACCATCTTGATGCTAGACTGATAACTATTGTAGTATGCGAACTTAGCTAGTGACAAGTATTTCTCCCAGTTGCTTCCAAACTCCAGGATGCACCATCGGAGCATATCTTCCAATTCCTTGATCACTCGCTTAGATTATTTGTATGTCTATGGGTGGAAGGCTGTGCTATAGTCTAAGAGAGTTCCCAAGGCTTCTTGTAACTTCTTCTAAAATCTAATAGTGAATCGAGGATCCCTGTCAAAGATGATGGAAATAGGAATGCTATGTAATCTTACAACTTCATTAATGTAGATTTCTGCTAGTTTGGTTAGTGGAAAGTCAACTCTTACTAGGATGAAGTATGCTGATTTAGTCTATAAGACCCTAATCCACTAACCATGGATAATCATCAATCATCACCATAAACCTGATAAAGATCAAGCATAAATAATAAATAATAAGATAGGCCATAACTATATGCCACCATAAAATAATCAAGCTTATAGATAAAGAATCATAACATAAATGGCCTTCAAAGTATCCTGAAATCGTCAAGGCAATTGCAACTTTCCTGATCATCTTTATCAATTGTGGTAAAGCCATAGTAGCTACTGATCCACTGGAGCTTATCCTGAAATCTACATGGATAAATGAACCTATGCTAAGCTATAAGGCTTAGTGGGGAACCAAAACTCTATAGATAATCTCTTATAATTAGAGTATATCTAAAACTTTCACCATATCATAGAAAAACATATAAGTCAAGAAAAATGTTTATTTCTTAGTGAACATCAAAAAGAAGTCCTCAAACCTTACTAATGAATATAATTTTTTTTACAATAATCTAAAATGTTATGTGACTCATCTCATTTCTTGAAAGCTTATCCATTCATCACTTTCACCTTCGTTTTACCCTTTATCTTATAATCCTTTTATTCATGAGTCTAGACATCATAGTTATTAATAGTACAAAATTTCCACATAATGCATTAAATCACATTGTTCACATAAGATAAGCATTCGACACTAATTCATAGTATAAGGGCATACTTAAGTTATATAGCATCTACAAGTAATGCTGGTAGGCATAATTACTTCACATATATCATACAATTCTTATATTAGATTCATAAAATTAATATCCTTCATGTTATCTTAGCATGGTAACTTAATTCTCTTACAATCATCATTTTATGTCATGTATTGCACTTGGTTAAATGAGTGTTATCATTATGCCAACATGTGTGTAAACATTTATATATAAATAAACAGACTGGCAGAGTTGCATGTGATCACAAAGAACAAGCATTACATATCATGATTATTAGATAAATTCTCGACATCACATGTATGCATTTCATAAACACACACTACAAGAAAATTCTCAAACACCGATGGAAAATTACCGACGAAAAATTTTTTGTAGGCAATTACCGACGGAAAAATGTTTTTCGTAGGGAAAAATGTCTGAAAATATATATTTTGCAATGGAATAATAAATCCATCGTAAATAATGGAGGGAAATTTGCCGCCCAAGTTTACCGACGAAAATTAGTGACGGCTTTGTAAAATTCCGTCGTAAATTTGGCGCCAATAATTCGTGGCTAAAATTGCACACGAAATTTACCGACGAAATTCTTTTTCGTAGGTAAATTACCAATGGAATCCTCCTTTCGTAGGTAAATTACTGACGAAACCATATTTTCGTAGGGAAATTACCTATGAAATTATTATTCCGTAGGAAAATTACCTACTAAATAATTTTTCGTCAGTATTTTACCTACGAAAACATGATTTCGTAGGGAATTTCCCTAATTCCCTACGAAAATACGGTTCCGTAGGTAAATTCCCTAAGGAATTATTTTTTCGTAGGTAAATTACTGACGGAATCAATTATGTCGGTAATTTCCCTACGGCAATTTCAATCCATAGGGAAATTGAAAACCCATTTTTATTCTTTGTCTTTAATTTAAAACCATGAAATTATAAAATAACAAAAATTATTTATATGTTAAATTATTATTATTTATATGAAATTATATGCAGAATTTTTATTCTTTTTTTTTCCTAGAAATAATTATATAATAATAATAATAATAATAATAATAATAATAATAATAATATTATTATTATTATTATTATTAATTAAAGTGACTAATTAATTATGTTAACATATTAATTTAGAAAAATTCTGCATTATGTTAATTTAAAAAAAAATTTTTGCATTATGTTAAAGGTAGAAGGCCTCGAAATGCACCGAATAATAATAATACATTATTAGTAAAATAAGATACCATTTGAGATGCTAAGAATGGTTTTTACTGCAAGATGTGAAATTTAATTAGCTCATTGGCATCTTACAATTCATAAATGTCATTATTGGAATAAGAGTTGAGATTTCTAATTAAGAACTTGATATATATAACTTTTAATGAGATAAAATGTTAGGAGTGTCTAATTAAAATGTTAAATGTGATTATGAGCATATTTAAATTTATGAGTGACATATTAAATTAAGTTTAATTTCTTATATGTTTTAATTTAATTAGCCAATGATCATAATTGATCGTTTGGATTTGGATGGTATCTTGTAATAATTAAAGGAGAAATGTGAAGAAAATTTATTTAATGCCTTAAAGGTCAGATAAGCACTACTCAGGGATTTAATTCCTTATATGCTTAATCAAATTGTTGTTGTTGTTATTATTATTAACCTTTGGCTGTTCATTGCTTATTTGTTTATTTCATTCTTATTGAACTTCCTGGATGTGGTTCACATACTTTTTGAGTGATTGTAGATGTGAACTCCCACCATTTAATGATTAGATTATTATTTCGGGGCAAAAATGAAATGTTCTGAGTTGGATTTCAACACCAGAGTATTTGATGGATAGACCGAAGGAGCACTTGGTTGAGAAGGCAAGTTTAAGTTTCTATCTTTGTAGTTTACTTTGTTTTTGTTTGGTATGGTGAAGCTTCATAAGCTACTTGATGTAAGCAGCTTTGATATTTGCTTCATACTTAGCATTTTAGCGCAATGACAATGTAATACTTGCTAACTTTTTTCTTCAAATATGAATTTGATATACTTTGATAGATCCTTGTTATATGAATTTCCTATTTAAAAGCAAGAGAGGTGGGGTTTTTGTTTTATGGATGGAGAAATTTTAATATATTTTCATGCACATAAAGTGAGAGAGACACAATTAGGAAGTACTGTAATATAATTGCTGTAATTTTGTAGTTTGATTTATTATTTTGTGATAATTGTTCGATTTATATTATGTGCATATTTTATGAAAACAATCCATGTTGAACCCCCACTTTTTTTTTTAATTTTATGCTTCAATTTTCATGAGTTAATTGAATCATTTGGATAAGAAAAACTAAAAATCATTAAGTCCATGGTTAAAATCAAGTAAGCTTGGATTTAAATGATTGAGTGGAGAATTATTGTTTTTTTTAATAAATTAATTATTGTTTTTTTTCTTTGTTTGAATAAATGGCTGGGATTGTTTATTCATGTTAATTAGTTGAGATGATGCTTCTCAATCACTCATTACTCATCAATTAGTATACACATCTCATTCCTACCTTTTTATCCTCTTTATTCATTCCCTTAAAATTTACAGCAACCATTTCTTTTCAAAAACACATTTTAAGTTTTCTTTAGGCATTCTAAAGAAACATGTTTAGAGAAAAATTCATCTGAAATACTTAGAATAATATAGAAAAATACAAATGAATTATAAGAGTGTAATAAAAGCTAAATTAAAGTAATTTTAGAGATAAGTTGTGGTCCAATTTAAGCAATTCTTTCCACACACTCACTTGATTATGTGTGCACAATTAACATAACACCTTCATGCTTAATTTGTTTACTTTTGTATTTTATGTATTTCTTTTATTTGTAGAATATAGGTATTTATTTTATTTATTAATATAAGCTATCATATTTGTCGATGGAATATTTCAGTTCATGCACTTTTGGCTCTCCTTCATGGCTGTTGTGAGCACTTTTGTCTATCTAACTACCATTGATGAAGCCTATAAAAGGACAATTCAAACCATTGCTGCCATCCTTATAGCCCTTATGGCCATAACAAAGGCTACCAGGTACACACTGGTATAGATATCTCCATTATGTTTCCTTCTCGTGAACGCAGCTAGTGCTCAAGTAATTAACCACGACAAATTCTGCTAAAACACATTATATCATATGATACTGATAATTCTTAAGTCTTGCCTGGATTAATGTCAAATGATGTTCAGTTTTAAGATATAAATACATGTGGATGGTCTTCTGGGTCTCTTGTATGTCAAGTGGGGTTACTAATTATTTTAATGTGTGCCAAGACTTCATACAACATATCTAATATGAATGGCTCACCAAGTGATAAGAAGGCTTTAATATTAGCCATATATTTTTGAATGTTAATAACTATATCTTTATTACTGTTTCTATTTTTCTGTTCAGGTTCTTAATTTTGATCAATTTACCAGGATAACTATCTCTGCTAAAATACTAGATAAACTTAATTTCTGTTTTCCCATATTTTTTCTTGTCTCCTAGTATTTGAACTTTCTCCTATTTCATTTCTAAGTCTCTTTTATAATTTATGCTTGGTGATATTTCTACATTTTCAAAATCTTATCCTTCAATTGGTTCATTTTTAATTGTCGTTAGATTTATTAGATAAAGGAAGCAGATACAGACCATATTTATTAAATAATTATCAGAAAATTGTAATATTTTTAGTAATGAAATAGTGATGGCAAAATCTGTCGCAATTTTTTTACCATATGGCAACTTTACCGACGAAAATTTATAGACCGTCGATAAATTTACCTACGGAACATATTATACCGTCGGTAAATTTGCCTTGAGATTTGTTATTTCTGTAGGAAAATTTAGCGACGAAAAATATAGTTTCGTCAGTAAATATGGCAAATGCTGACAGCTTTTAGTCTGCATCTCCCAATAGAATTACCGACGGACTGTAATTTCCGTCGGTAAATTTACCGAAAGAAAATTTTCCGTCAGAAAAAGTACCTACAACCAGATCTCCAATGCCATTTTTCGTCGTTAAATTCCATCGGCAATTTCATTCCCCTACAGAAATTCACTCAATTACGTCGGTAATTTTCGTCGACAAAATGAATTTTTATTGTAGTGACTACATGAAACTTAATGCACATGTTATAGTCCATATAACTTCTAGTACAATATTGTATGCTTTAGGGTCCATATATTCTCCGTGGAATCAACTCACACCGTCACTCATATGGGAACCTTCCTCAATTAATGTGAGACATCTCAATCATATATTACGAAACATGACATTTCATTTCATAAAAATAGTTTATAGTCTAAAGGAATTTAAGACAATCAAAACAATAGGTCATTCATCTTGCTTACATTACATAAGTGGAGTAATTAATGCATGTTTTACTTTATCTTGTGTACATTTTATCATCTTTAATAGCCTGCCTAAGTACTAGTTCAAAGGGTGGATAACAGGAGCAATGGATACCCGAAGGTATCAAACTATGGATATCCGTAGATATCAAACAATGGACCCAAATGGGATCAAACAATGGTTCCAGCAAAGAACAAACTATGGATCCAAACGGGGTTAAATAATGGTTCCATTAAGGAACAAGACCTAAATGGGGTCAAGTATGGCAGCTGCAATTGTATCCCTCTAGGCATGCCTATCTAATCCACAACTGAACTAAGACTCGCATGCTTAACAACTTAAGAACATCTTTAGTTTAACATATTCTTCTTTACTTAGCACATCATCTAGCTTAAAGCTACTTTTGAATAAAAAGAATGCATATCATTCTTATCATACATCAAGGTTGAGCTTTAGGCTCCATTAACTATGGATGTAAGTCATGTCATCACATAGTTGCGTCAATTTCATTCATTCATATTGTAGTGGTTTACATGATAATGCAAACACAATAGAATATTACTTTCATCTATCTATCTCATCATACTTAATATTAGGCATGAAGGCAATGAGTCGTTTATAAAAGTATAGCTCTTGCAACTAAAAATCTTCATAGTATTATATGCATGTCCATATATATATGTGTGCATATAAAGGAAACTTGAATCATAGCAGTACATACTCTTTAAGTACTCATATCTGATAACATAATGAGTCAAACTGCTCATCATAGCATGATTGCATCAATTATAAGATATTGAATTACATAACTCATTGATAATTATCAATGACGTACCTTGTTACAATTTGCCATGAGTAGCATTCACATACTAACATAACTCACATTAAAACATAATTATTTAAATTAATACTCATGCCTTTATGATCCATATAGTAGTAAAATGCGTAGGTTCTCTTACAACTTAAAAGTCAACACTTGTTCATATTTAGTCCCTTGATTCACTTCAATGGTTTATTATATTATAGACAACAAGTTATATACTTTAACATAATCATATATATTTCAATCATCTTACTTGTATTTTATACTCAGGTAAGTTATGTGAGCTTATTTCATCATAGTCATTAGCACACTACGGATGCTCATGTGCTAATCGTAATATATTTTAGGCATGAGCAAATGGCTAAGTGGGTTATTACACATTACTGATAATCACTAATTCTTCTTGTAACTTTAAGTGTAAACAACTTTTACGATTTCATAATTTAACATAAAATGTGATGTCTCTTTTTTTTAACTTGGATATGTAATCTTGCAGCTATTCACTTATTATTACTAGGTTATATCATAGTATTTTGGACAGAACCATTCCTTGTCCTAGTACATACCTTATACCAATTTTGTAAGGCACATTAAATAGCATATCATTTAAGTTACTATGTTGCCTGATGCTTTTCTTAGTTCCATGCTCCTTAGGCCTTAACATACCTTTTAACAACATAGTTTATATTAGTGTTGCCATGCGCAAGTCCCTTTAATTTAGAGTTCAAGTGGACCATCATTTCTTAACTCAATGTGTTTAATTACCTTAAAACTTGTGAAGGTTCCTCCAATTAAGTGATCATGCTTTATGTACCTAACAGGTTACTTTGGTAACTTACAGCTTAATTCAATCTTCTTCCTCCTATAATAGCATTTCTGCCTTTTAATTTCTATAATAATTCATCTTATATTCATGCCTTTCTAAACCATATCTTTATGGATTTTTTAAATTAGAGAGAGAAACTTTCATAGTCCATTAATCCATTGATATCAACTTACATAACTATTATCACTTAGTAACCTTTTTCCATTAGTTTCACTTACAATAGTCAATTCACCCCAACTCTTGTTAGCTTAATAATCTTATGGATCATATAAAGTATGATCAATATCTAAATACATGATGTAATCTTGGGGTGAGAGTATACTCGAATGAGTGAAAAGAGTACATATGACCATGTTGTGGAAGGGAGAAAAGCATGCTTGGCAATGCATCTAAGGAACAAAGTGCATAAGTGGCCATGCATGTGGAGACAAAAAGCCATAAGTGGCCATGCATCTCAAGAACAAAATGCATAAGTGGCCATGCATAGCATAAAGAAAATCCTTGAGTGGCCGAGCATGATAAAGAAGAAAGGCCTTGAGTGGTTATGCATACCAAAGAAGAAAGGCCTTAAATGGCCGTACATGCCAAAAAAGAAAGGCCTTAAGTGGCCGTGCATGCCAAAGAAGAAAGGTCTTCAGTGGCCGTGCATACCAAAGAAAAAAGGCCTTGAGTGGCCATGCATGAGAAGATAACAAGAAACCTAGAAACCCCGATTATGCAGAACATGAATTTAAATCCCATATCTCACTTCCCCACTTACATAAATGATCATTTAAGCTTCAAATCATATTAGACTCATCAAAACTTACTACATTTATCTTTTAAACTCATCAAGGAGGACACATACTAGAAAAGGGGGAAAAATCCCTAAATCATTCATACAAATAGTATAGTAAATCTAATTCCCATACTTATTACTAATGCTCTAACTCCTCTAGCTCCTTTGTTCTGCTTCTTTCTTTTCCTACTCTTGATCTATCTTCTTTTCTTTATTCTCTTTACACATAGAGACAACAATCATAATCCTTTAAACCCTTAAATCTAGAAATGGAACCCAAACAGTAGAATGCAAGAGAGGAAAGCATTACCTTAAAATGCTAGCTCTCAAAACCCTAAGCCATCATCTCCATCAACCCGTAACTGAGAGAAGAGAAAGAGAGAGAGAGAGAGCCCTTCTTCTACAGATCTCCTTAGTCTCCAAAAATCATAAATATGTGAATGGGGTAAATATCTCCCCAAGGAAAATCCCATAATGCCCTTATACATTTTAAACCCTCAAAACTTACTTTCTTAACATTTAACTCCAAACTTCTTATTTAATTCAATTGCATCCTTCCTTAATATTTTAGCTACACTTCAATACACATGTGTATGATTACCAATATACCCCTTTATATGACTTAACTTTAATAATGCAAAATAATATAATTTTGCCTTATTAAACCTTAATCCTCTTTAATTTACCATAATCCGATTAGGGTCATGATTGGGTCCTTACAAATCTCTCTTTCTTAAAAGAATTTCATCCCCGAAATTCAAACTATAGCCTTTATCTTAATTTATAGCAATTATCCAAACTCTGCTTTAGTTGTAAGCACTTATAAACATAAATGTTCTATAACCACAACATCTTGCATGCTCATCAATGCCAAAGCTCAAATTACCTTTTTGTCATATAAACATTTCCTCAAACATCTCAGTAAACAATCTAGACACACTTATAATCAAACTTATGCTATACTTCAATCATAGAATATGAAGGCTTTTAAGCACTTCAAATATTAGGAGGTGAGAGATATTGACAATTCCTTAGATATCATCTCATAATCTCTAATCTAAAATCTTACTTGTGCTCCAGAATATATATCAATCTTAGGTCAATCATTTATTGCAATCCTCAAAATCTTTATCCCAATAGCAATAACATCGAATATGGGTATTTGGGTCTAGACTAATTCATCTTAATCTTCCAAAACAATTTCTTAATTCCTTATTGCCCATAAAAGACTAAACCTTGTCTCGAATATCACTAATTGTAACACCCTAATCCGTTAACCTTGGATAATCATCAATCATCACCATTAACCTGGTAAAGATCAAGCATAAATAATAAATAATAAAACAAGTCATAATTACATGCCACCATAAAATAATCAAGCTTATAAACAAACAATCATAACATAAATGGCCTTCAAATTATCCTGAAATCCTCATGGCAATTGCCACTTTCCCGATCATCTTTATCAATGGTGGTCAAGCCATAGTAGCTACTGATCCACTGGAGCTTATCCTGAAACCTACACGGATAACCAAACCCGTGCTAAGCTATAAAGCTTAGTGGGGAACCAAAACTCTATAGATAATCTCTTATAATTAGAGTATATCTAAAACTTTCACCATATCATAGAAAAACATATGAGTCTAGAATAATGTTTATTTCTCAGTGAACATAAAAAAGGAGTCCTCAAACCTTACTAATGAATACCATTTTTTTTACAATAATCTAAAACGTTATGTGACTCATCTCATTTCCTGAATGCTTATCGATTCATCACTTTTGCCTTCGTTTTACCCATTATTTTATAATCCTTTTATTCATGATTCTAGACATCATAGTTATTAATAGTACAAAATTTCCACTTAATGCATTAAATCACATTGTTCACATAAGATAGGCATTCGACACTAATTCATAGTATAAGGGCGCACTTAAGTCATATAGCATCTACAAGTGATCCCGGTAGGCATAATTACTTCACAAATATCATACAATTCTTATATTAGATTCATAAATTTTATATCATTGATGTTATCTTAGAATGATAACTTAATTTTCTTACAGTCATCATTTTATGTCATGCATTGTACTTGGTTAAATGAGTGTTATCATTATGCCTACATGTGTGTAAATATTTATTTATAAATAAATAAACTAGCGGAGTTGCATGTGATCACAAAGAACAAGCATTACATATCATTATTATCAGACAAAGTCTCAATGTCACATGTATGCATTTCATAAATATAGTATATGAAACTTAGTGCACATGTTATAGTCCATATAACTTCTAGTACAATATTGTATGCTTTAGGGTCCATATATTCTCTGTGGAATCCCATCAACGGAATCAACTCATAATGCCGCTCATACGAGAACCTTCCTCAATTAATGTGAGACATCTCAATCATGTATTACGAAACATGGCATTTCATTTCATAAAAATAGTTTATAGTCGAAAGGAATTTAAGACAATCAAAATAATAGGTCATTCATCATGCTTACATTACATAAGTGGAGCAATTAGTGCATGTTTTACTTTATCTTATGTACATTTTATCATCTTTAATAGCTTGCCTAAGTACTAGTTCAAGTGGTGGAAAACGGGTGCAATGGATACCCAAAGATATAAAACTATGAATATCTGAAGATATCAAACAATGGACCCAAATGGGGTCAAACAATGGTTCTAGCAAGGAACAAACTGTGGACCTAAATGGTGTCAAACAATGGTTCCATTAAGGAACAATACCTAAACGGGGTTAAGCATGGTAGCTGCAACTGTATCCCTCTAAGCATGCCTATCTAATCTACAACTGAACTAAGACCCGCAGGCTTAACCACTTAAGAACATCTTCAATTTAACATATTCTTCTTTACTTAGCACATCATCTAGCTTAAAACCACTTTGGAATAAAAAGAGTTCATATCATTCTTATCATACATCATGGTTGAGCTTTAGGCTCCATTACCCATAGATGCAAGTCATGTCATCACATAGTTGCATCAACATCATTCATACATATCATAGTGGTTTACATGATAATGCAAACACAATAGAATATTACTTTCATTGATCCATCTCATCATACTTAATATTAGGTATGAAGCCAATGAGGTGATGATAAAAGTATAGTTCTTGCAACTAAAAATGTTCATAGTATTATATGCATGTCCATATATATATATATGTGTGTGTGTGTGTGTGCATATAAAGGCAACTTGAATCATAGCAGTACATACTCTTTAGGTACTCATATCTGATCACATAATGAGTCAAACTACTCATCATAACATGGTTGCATCAATTATAAAACATTAAATTACATAACTCATTGATAATTCTCAATGACGTACCTTGTTAGAATTTTCCATGAGCAGCTTTCACATACTATCATAACTCACATCAAAACATAATTATTTAAAGCAATACTCATGCATTTATTATCCATATAGTAGTAATATGCATAAATTCTCTTTCAACTTAAAGGTCAACACTTGTTCATATTTAGTCCCTTGATTCACTTCAATGGTCTATCATATTATAGATAACAAGTTATATACCTTAACATAATCATATATATTTCAATCTTCTTACTTGTATTTTATATTCAGGTAAGTTATGTGACCTTCTTTCATCATAGTCATTAGCGGACTACAGATGCTCATGTGCTAACCGTAAAGTATTATAGGCATGAGCAAACAGGTGAGTGGGTTATTACACATTATTGCTAATCTTTAATTTTTCTTATGACTTTGAGTGTAAACAAGCTTCTACGATTTCATAATTTAACATAAAATGTGATATCTCTTTTTTTTTAACTTGGACATGTAATCTTGCAGCTATTCACTTATTATGACTAGGTTATATCATAGTATTTTGGACAGAACCATTCCTTATCCTAGTACATACCTTATACCAATTTTGTAAGGCACATTAACTAGCATATCATTTAAGTTACTATGTTGCCTAATGCTTTTCTTAGTTCTATGCTCATTAGGCCTTAACATACCTTTTAACAACATAGTTCATATTAGTGTTGCCATGCGCAAGTCCCTCTAATTTAGAGTTCAAGTGGACCATCATTTCTTAACTCAATGTGTTTAATTACCTTAAAACTTGTGAAGGTTCCTCTAATTAAGTGATCATAGTTTATGCACCTTAAAGGTGACTTTGGTAACTTACAGCCTAATTCAATCTTCTTCCTCTTATAATAGCATTTATTCCTTTTAATTTCTATAATAATTCATCTTATATTCATGCCTTTCTAAACTATATCTTTATGGATTTTTAACATTAGAGAGAGAGAGAGAGAGACTTTAATAGTCCATTAATCCATTGATATCAACTTACATAACTATTATCACTTAGTAACCTTTTATCATCAGTTTCACGTACTATAGTCAATTCACACTAACTCTTGTTAGCTTAATAATCTTACGGATCATATAATACTGTGATCAATATCTAAATACATGACTTAACCTTGGGGTAAGAGTATACTCAAATGAGTGAAAAGAGCACATATGACCATGCTGTGAAGGGGAGAAAAGCATGCTTGGCCATACATCCAAGGAACAAAGTGCATAAGTGGTCATGCATGTGGAGAAGAAAAGCCACAAGTTGTCATGCATCACAAGAACAAAATGCATAAGTGGCCATGCATAGCATGAAGAAAATCCATGAGTGGCCATGCATGCCAAAGAAGAAAGGCCTTGAGTGGTCGTATATGCCAAAGAGGAAAGGCCTTGAGTGGCCGTGCATACCAAAGAGGAAAGGCCTTGAATGGCCGTGCATGCCAAAGAAGAAAGGACTTGAGTGGCCGTGCATACCAAAAAAGAAATGCCTTGAGTGGCCGTGCATGAGAAGATAACAAGAAATCCAGAAATCCCGATTATGCAGAACATGAATTTAAATCCCATATCTAACTTCCTTACTTACTTAAATGATCATTTAAGCTTCAAATCATATTAGACTCATCAAAACTTACTAGATTTTTCTTTTAAACTCATCAAGAAGGACACATACTAGAAAATAGGAAAAAATCCCTTAATCATTCATATGAACAGTATACTAAATCTAATTCCCATACTTGTTACTAATGCTCTAATTCCTCTAGCTCCTTTGTTCTGCTTCCTTTTTTTCCTACTCTTGATCTATCTTCTTTTCTGTCTTCTCCTTACACATGGAGACAACAATCATAATCCTTTAAACCCTTAAACTTAGAAATGAAACCTAAACAGAAGAATGCAAGAGAGGAAAGAATTACCTTAAAATGCTAGCTCTCAAACCCCTAAGCCATCATCTCCTTCAATCCATAACTAAGAGAAGAGAAAAAGAGAGAGTGAAAGAGAGCCCTTCTTCTGCCGATCTCTTCAGTTTCTAAAAACCCTAAATAGGTGAATGGAGTAAATATCTCCCCAAGGAAAATCCCATAATGCTCTTATACATTTTTAACCCTTAAAACTTATTTTCTTAACATTTAACTCTAAACTTCTTATTTAATTCAATTGCATCCTTCCTTAATATTTTAGCTACACTTCAATACATATGTGCATAATTACCAATATACCCCTTTATATGACTTAACTTTAATAATGCAAAATAATCTAATTTTGCCTTATTAAACCTTAATCCTCATTAATTTACCATAATCCAATTAGGGTCATGATTGGGTCCTTACATAGTCAATCTATCAACTATAACCCGAATGGAATCATGTTGTTTCCTGGTGAGAGGCAATCTTGTTACAAAGTCCATAGTGATGCATTCCCACTTCCATTCGGGTATAGTAATCTGCTGCAATAAACCTAAAGGGATCTAGTGCTCTGCCTTAACTTGTTGACACATCAAGCATTTTATTATGAATTTTGCTATTTCCTTTTTCATACCTGGCCACCAATACGTCATCTTCAAATCTTGATACATTTTATTACTATTCGAATGCATTGCATAACAGCTACTATATGCCTCTGTTAGAATATTCTTCTTTAACTCTGCGTTATTAGGTACACATATTCTCCGTTTATAATATAAGCAGTCATATTCTCCAATGGAGAATTCACTGTCTTTCGCTATTTATACTTGAGAGATAATAGATGATAAATGTTCATCCTGCCTTTATGTGTCTTTTACCTGTTGTATCCAGTTGGGTTTAAGTTGCATCTCAGCTACCAATGCCCTATTTGGTGTTGTAGATAGCCTAACACATATAGCTTTTGATGCCATTAGATACTTCCTGTTGAGTGCATCTGCTACCATGTTTTCCTTGCTAGGATGATAGTCAATTAAACAATTGTAGTCCTTAATAAGTTCTAGCCACCATCTTTGTCTCAAATTGAGCTCCTTTTGCATGGGTAAGTATTTTAAACTCTTGTGATCTGTGTAAATATAACATTTTTCACCATATAAATAGTGCCTCCAAATCTTTATTGCAAATACTATAGTTGCTAACTTGAGATCATGGGTGGGATGATTCATTTAATATGGCTTAAGTTGTCTGGAAGCAAAAGCTACAACCTTGCCTTCATGCATAAGTACACATCCCAGCACATTTCTGGAAGCATTGCTATAAATAATGTAGGCTTACTCAAGGTATGTTGCGTAAGAACAGGGGCTTCGGTCAGCATGCTTTTCAACTTCTCAAAACTTTCTTAGAATTTATTGGTCCATCAAATTTAACATTCTTCTGTAGTAGCTTCATGAGTGGAGAGGCGATCATGTAGAATCCCTTAATGAATCTTTTGTAGTAGCCGGCTAATCTTAGAAAGCTCCTTACTTCTGTAACATTCTTCAATGGGTTCCATTCTAAAATAGCTTCAACTTTCTTTGGATCAACCTTGATGCCTTCTTCTAATACCATGTGCCCAACGAAGGTAACTTCATTAAGCTAAAACTCACACTTGCTAAATTTAGCATACAGTTGCTTCTTTCATAATGTTTGTAGCACAATTCTCAAGTGTTTATCATGATCTATGACAGTTTTAGAGTAAACCAAGATGTCATTAATAAAAACAACCACAAACTGATCCAAATATGGATGGAAGATATAGTTCATAAGGTCCATGAATGCCATCGTTGCATTAGTGAGACCAAATGGCATGACTAGAAATTCATAGTGACCATATCGGGTACAAAAAGCTATCTTTGGTACATTTGCTTCTCTTACCCGAAGCTGGTGGTAGCCCGAACTTAAGTTGATCTTAGAAAATACCCCTGCACCTTTTAACTGGTCAAAGGCATCATCGATTCTCGGTAGTGGGTATTTATTCTTTATCATCACCTTATTTAGCTGCCTGTAGTCAATGCATAGACGTAATGACCCATCCTTCTTTTTCATGAACAAGATTGGAGCTCCTTATAGTGACACACTTGGTCAAATAAATCCCTTGTTTAAAAGCTCTTACAGTTGCACCTTTAGTTCTTTTAACTCTGTAGGTGCCATACGATAAGGTGTAGTACATATAGGTGAGGTGCTAGGTAACACATCGATGGTGAACTCTACTTCTCTTTGTGGTGGCAACCTGGTAAATCTTTGGGGAAGACATCTGGAAAATCTCAAACTATAGGTATGTTGCTGACTTTAGGGTTTTTTTCCTTGATCTTGATTACATAAGCCAAGTAAGCCAAACATCCTTTTCAATGCATCGATATGTTGCTGTAGCTGAGATGATGTTTGACTGTTAATTAGACCTTTCCCCTTGAACAATAATTTCTTGTCCATCCGGAGTCTTTAAGGTAACTCGCTTTAAGCGACAATCCACTACTACTTGATGTTTATGGAGCTAATCCATTCCCAATATCACATCAAATTTGTGGAAAGGGAGTTCAATCAAGTTGGCAAGAAAGGTGGTTTCTTATATCTAGATAGGGAAGTCTCGAAATACTTTGTTAACTACCACACTGTGCCCTGGAGGGTTGCTAACTAGTATGTCTTGATCTAATTGTGTCTTAACTAACCCTTTCCCCTCTAATACTCTCATACTCAGGTACGAATGTGTGGACCCAGGGTTAATTAAAGCATAAAATGGAACATTAAAAAAATAAAATTTACCTACTATAATGTCTGGGGCATCCTGCTCCTTTCTGGCATGAATTGTATAATTCTGCCCTAATGTACGTCTGCCTGTTGTCTGTGGGGTGCCTCTAGCTAGTGCAATACCACTGGATCCACCTCTACAACTCCTCTAGGTGGTATAGCACTAGGTTTATCTATGGTAGTGGATAGGGGAGGCATTTAAAGTCATGGGCAATCTTTCTTTACATGTTCTTTTGACTCACATATGAAGCAAGCTCTGGTGCATGCCCAACATTCTTTGGGATGTCTTCTACCACATGCTCACAAACTGGATTGTTGTATTGCCATGGAGTGCTAGCTATGGATATAGCTGGAGGAGTGGCTTGAGTAGTGGAATGCTAGCTAGTTATTGGTTTTGATGCAAAACCTTATTGAGGAGCCCCTGACCCTTTAATCTTCTTACTCGGTCCACCTTGTACCCCTGAAGGTGCTCTCTTTCTTTGTTGAGATCTTACTCGCCTGTTAGCTTCTTCAACAGTGATTTCTTCAATTTTAACTACTGCCTTCACTAGGGCCTCCATATATGTATACTCCCGACTTGCTAAGGCTTTTCTAATGTTGTTGTGGAGTCCCTTTTTGAATAATTGGCACATCTTGGTTGGTGGAATAGGGATATCCATCATATAAGCACTGAGTCTCTCAAATTCTTTGTTGTATTCTTGTACTGTACAACTCCCTTCTCACAATCTCCAAAAGGCTTCCTCCATGCCCCATTGGTGTGTTTTTCCCATATATCTTTCTTTGAATTTCCTTTGGAAGAAATCCCATGTCAATTCTTCTATGAGGTGTGATACCTAATTGAATCCCACCATGTGTATGCAGGGCACTAGAATAATACAACAACCCCCTCCAACATCTCCTCAGAAGGGCTATGTATGATCTCAAATAATCTATTGAATTTCCCTAACCACTCTTCTACTTCCGTCGTTGTAACTTGTTCATGCTCATAAAAATCTTCAGCTCCCAGCCTCTTTCATTGCTCTAGGATAGGCCTCATAGGTGGTTGTTGTTGCTGGGGTGGAGCTAGGGCTTGTAACTGCCGGTACAGGAGGTTAGCCACCATTTGTGCAAAATCTAGAGGAACCTGATCACCTACCTGTGATGGCTGAGGAGCTGAGGGGACCGGCTGCTGGGTTCACTAACTAGGCATGCAAGATTAAGTTGTGGGCATCCCAGTAACTATTGGTACTGTTGAGGATGGAGCTTCACTTTCAGCGTCGCTCACCAATTCGAGCACTTGTTGTGAACTGGAGGCCATACTTTACACTGAAATGTGAGAAGGGACAGGTAAGATTAATAACAAATATTCCATTCCTTAATATAGCAATGGCATGTCCATGCATTCGTTCCAATATGTCCATATTATTATACGCCCACTGTAGCACCCCCTATGCAAATACCCCATTAATACATGTATCATGACTACTAATAATCATGCTTATGCAACATGATCAATATGACATCATTTAGCCATTAATCATGCCACAAGGTTTCATATGTCTATATTCATGCTACAAGTCTATTCCTGTTTTCCATTTCATACCTATTAACATGCATACTAGACTATATGAATATTACTTTATGCATACCACATGCACACATATTCTGTCTTAGCTTCACTACTAGGTGAGCTACAATATTCCACATAGTTTTATACATAACATAAAATAACTAGCCTTTATACAAAACATATGATTATTATATTACAAAAATATCCTACATCAAGGCTATCAGTCGATGGTTGGCCCTTCCTGATGCAGAGAACGTCCCTGAGCAAAAGTCTTTCTAGAAGGTACCTACACGGATAATTAACCCGTGCTAAGCTATAAAGCTTAGTGGGGAATATCTACAGATGGATGGCCATACACAAGGCCATCAAAACATACATATACAATATGTTCATATACTATAATCAACATGTCCAACATAACATGGCAACAAAAACATATACTTTAAAACATAAGCATAATCTCATGTACATAAGCATTGTACCCAAGAGAGAGAAACACATATTTCTTTTTCATAATTCATATAGATGGCAATATTCCATGTGAACATATTCAATTGAAGCATAATTCCTGTGGTAAACCAACAATATAAGCCACATATCAATCTTTAGTCAAATAACTTTAACTGTTTACTTTTGATCATTACTATGAATAACGTTTAGCCTGCCTTAGCTTTATCAGTGGATGCGGGAACTATGGATACACAATGGTATCAAATGAGGGATATCCGAAGATATCGAATCTATAGACCCAAACGGGGCCAACTGTACTATGGACCGGTCAAGCATACCCAAACGGGGTAGCCTATCAACCCAAACGGGGCTGATCATGATCCAAACGGGATCATAAACTATGGACCCAAATGGGCCAACTATGGCAGCTGCAATTTCCCTATAGGCGCCTATCTATCCACATCTAAAACTCTATCGCAAGCGGAACTATATTCGTGTTCAATTCACATTTTAATACTGTATTCATAGTATACTGTTTGCACATATGCATAGTCTTATCAACCTGTGAATTCTCTGGTGCATAATCAGGTACATGCACATTTCATATGCCAAGATATATATATATATCTGGCTCATCTATATCTGTATGACTGTATCATTTGCATCATATCATATAAGCATGACATATAATCATCATATCATAGACTTGATCATGCCCTCATTAAGCATTTCACATGTTCATGGTCATGCTAATTCATCTTCTATCTTATAGGCAAATATATGCTCATATACTCATATACATAATCATAAATGTACATACCTGTGGGTACATTCGCATATAGTCGATTTATTCTTATGAGCATGTTTCCAACACACATATATATATACCTTTATCATCATTCAAGTCATGTGCTATACAAAATATCAACATGTTTTCATATGGCATATACACATGCCAAGGTCATGCTATTATTCTCTTTTTCATATCACAAGTGCATATAAAAAGGTGCACTTACATGTCATAAGATTTACATGTATGGGTTCGACAATTCCTTTCTAGTCTTTATTCATATTCACAAATGAACGCATGTGTATGCATACAATTCCTTCATTGACAGTCATTTTACATGCATTATACATTTAACTTTCTATCACATAAGCAAATAGCTGTCTCAATCAATTGAAGAATCATATTATCAAGTGTAGCAACAATCTGTTCATACTAGCCATTTCTGTTACATAGAGTAGTCTAGAAAACTAGTCCGGATTCAACTATAGATTACATGTACATAGAGACAGATTTAAGCTTAGGTTTCTTCATGTGAAATATAGGTATGGAAGTCTATTTTTCGATGCAAAAAGAATCACTCAATTTGCTGTTCTATAACTCAACTTATGAGCAAAACATCCAAGATAGGTCATTAAGTCGTGAAGAGGAGTTCGACTCGTGAAGGGATTCACGAGTGAAGCAAATAAGGTGATTCTCACGACTCGTGAAGGAGTTCACGAGTGGAGAAGGAACTATACTTCACGACTCGTGAAGTAGCTCACGAGTGAAGAAGAAAGACTCGACTTCACGACTCGTGAAGAGCTTCACGAGTCGGACTGATGTTCACGACTCGTGAAGTCATTCACGACTCGGCAAGTCTGTCTTCTTCAACCTTTCAACGATAAACTTCCAGAAAAACGTAAATTCAATTCTGTAAATTCTATTCACTTCCAGTAATCCATTTTACATGCAATATGAATGGCCTAAATTCCCATACCTTGGCTGATAAACCCAATGTCTTCAACCTCTATCAATTCCCTTTCCTTTGATCCTTCTTCCTTCCTCTTCTCTTTCATAAATACCATCACCATGAACATACATTTCCAGCAAATGACATATTCTCAGTCAACAGAAAATGAAGAAGAAGATGGTGATGATGAAGTGTTAAAATGAGAGTTTAATTACCTTAGCTTAGAGCCTTAAACTCTTGATTAACCAACATGCACCATTAACATCTAAATGCTTGAGATAAATCTATGGAAATCAAAGAGGAAGAAGAAGATGAATTTCTGGTTTTGCTCTCAACAAATGCCGATTCTCACAATCAAATTCTCTAACCCAAGCCTTTTATACCCACATGACAATCTCCTCTTTAGTCCTTCATCATTTTGCATGTCACACAAATGCCACAAGCCTTTATGCATGTTAGACTTTAACCCCTCCACTAATTCTTTTTCAAACATTAACCTATCCATTTAAGCATTCTTTCAATTTAACCTTGAATTAAATGCTTCTCTACACAATTGGCCATCAAAATGCCGAAAATACCAATTAACCCCAAATTAATACCTTTATCCTCAATTGCATCCTTAATTAACATTAAACCATACTCTTTTATTATATTTTCATGCAATTAACATAATAACATGTTAATTTACCCCCTTACTTAATTACAATAATATGCAAATTAAATTAGGGTCATGTTAGGGGCCTTACACCCACTCCGACCTTAGAACCGCCTAAACCTTGCTCTGATACCATAAATTGTAACACCCTTCTCGATTATGAATTCTCTATACCACCTATATTAGATTCATTTTGCTACAATTTTGGCAGCACAACGGTTTGAAAATTGTGATACCTAAACCTGCAATTTCAAATTTATCACTCCTTATATGTATACTCCTCCTCTAATACTTCATAACATACATTGCACTTCTATATTACTCATCAATTCATCATTATCACAACACAACATAACATTCCCATTCATTGCAACACATTCAAAAACACATTAATTTGCACATAAGTAATTAGTAGAAATTATTACTGCAATATGTTTCATAATTAATTTGCATAACTTAATTTATAACTATTCTATTACATACTACAATAACTTCATAGTGTGCAAATATACATGCCATTATCATCCTCGAGCATCTTTTACTTCTTAAGTACCTGTCCCTGTGCGTAGTTAATAAACCACGCGCTAAGCAATCGTGTTGCCTAGTGGTGGATACTACTACAGAAAATTTCATTTAATTCATTTTGTGGATTTAAATTAATTTATTTACTATTATTTTAATAAATTTCCATTTCTAATTAAATTCCAAATTTATTCCTTATCTATCCCCTTTCTTCTTTAACTATTCCAAAAATCTTCTTTCTTGTTTAATTCCATGAATTTCTCTATTCGGTTGCGAAATTACCATTATAGCCTAAGTTTGACTTTTTCCTTAATGTTAACCAATTTTGACCTTTTGTTTGACTTTTCTAATTTGTAGTCAATTTAACTTCGAATTTAACCCAGTTGATTTTTTATTTTTAATTTAATTTAATTATAAAAATTACATTTTAGTTCTTAAAATTCTTCCTTTAGTGAAAAATTTCATTTTAGTCCATGAACTTTCCGTTTATTACATTTTTGCCTTTATTGCACTGATTGACTATTTTAATCATTTTATTCACTCATTTTATATTTAATCATCATCTTATCCATAATTTATCACGTAATTACGTTTTTACCCCTATTAAACTTATTTATTTTATTTTTCACCTTTTGCTAACTGTAATTGCATTTTTACTATCTTTTACATTATACTTTCATTTTCTTACACAATTATCAAAGTACCACTAGTAGTAGACAATGAAAATCCTCGAACCGGATATGCGAGATGAGGATTGTCTGAATATTCTATCTGATTGTCTGTAATTGTGAGGCCTTTATACTAATTGACTGTCTGAATGTTCTATCTGTCTGTCTGATTTTACCATGGTATAAAATCCCTATGGCTAGCCATTATATCGTAATATCCTGGATTAGCAACTGAATACTAAGGGCAACTTAATGTCACATGTTGGATTATGTTTAAACTTTAATTATTTAAGCATATCATTATGTATTCAATTATTCATTGTCATACTTATGAAATTTTACTCTTTTCACACATAATTTTACAAATACATATAATACATAAATATAAATTAAACCAAGCATTTACCATATGAATTTCATTTGGCTATCACCATGCCATCACCATAACATGCTTTTTTCTTTCTTCTTTTTATATCATTTACCTTACTAACATTAATTTATATATATATATGTTCACCGATGTACATTTTTACTCATTATCCTTTCATTTCCTTATTGTTCACCATTATGTATCATATCCAATTTTATATGTGTATATTATTTTTATGTCTAATTCATCTAAAGTTATAAATTTATTATTTGAAGGCTAGCATTACATTTAATCCCTTATTAATTAACAAATTTCCATAGTATTATCCTTACATCATCATTTCTCCCCAATCAATTGTTTTTAATGTAATCTAAATTTATTTCACCATAATTCATCATGTTCTATACTTCCCTTAATTTAATTTCAATTGTTTCATCAAATTTTATAGTTACATAATGCATAATCTATAAAGAAATTAATATATAAATGAAATTAGGTGTAGATTTAGTATCCATTAACCTTATTTAGGCTTGAATTCCTCTATTCTTCTTCTCATTTGCTTTCTTCCTCTTTGTTCCTTCCCTTTCCTTTTCCTTCATCTTATGGCCAAATTTCAAAGGGAATCATTCATAAGATTTTATTCAATTTTTCAACTTCTAATTATTGCCTAATAATTATACTTAAGATGCTCTATCAAACTATACAAAAATTCCTAACTAAATCTCACAAAACTATATACTTTACCTAATATGTGTGATTCCTTTCCACACGGATTACTCCAATTCCAAGCTTTTTCTTGCTATAAATTAATTTTAAGAGTGAAGAGGAGGTCTTGAAGTGTACTTGGGTGAAATTTGATCTTAAATTATGGAGAGAGGAAAGAGAAATGGAAGAAAGATGGTGAAAACCTAAAATGAATGGGCTGAACGATTTTTATGGGATAAAGGGAAGAAATTTTTCAGAGTTTGGTTAAAAAATATAGAGGATTCTAGACCTCTCCATACTTCCCAAAAGTTTTCCAATCCATTGGCCCAAATTCTTTACCTGACTGTTTAATCTAATGGCTAAATTTTAAGCCACTAGTCACATTCTTAAGGATTTCTACACATCTCTAGCATATGTTGTATTTACACCAAATATTTAGTGATTTTATATGGACAAAAATTCCCTTATCTGAATTTAATAAGCCTATTATACCCCCTAATTGATTTTATTTCGATTTTCACCATTTTTGGCCATTTTTTTAAAAATAATGTTCCCAATGTCAATGCTATGAAATTTTTCCTCGAGTGCACTTACATATGCAGTAGCTCATGGTTAAAATTTAAAATCATTCTGACATAATTTTGATATATTTACAGCATTAACAAAAAATTAGCCAGTCAAAAATCAGAAAATTTAGGGACTACTGAAAAAATTATTTTTTAATTTCATGGGTGTCTTTATGATATTCCTAACATGTTTATGTCATTGGAATAATTTTTGAAGGTCATTCTACCCTCTAAGACCCAATCAAAGTTGTGGTCAAAATATTATATGGTATCAGTAAAAGTTCTCTGTCTGATTTAAAGGCCTATTTATGTTTAATTTCACTTCAAATTTACCGTTAGACTCTATTTAACACCTATTTTCATATTATAGTGTCAGGTTAAGTTGCTCATGGGGTCATCCATCCTAGGATTATCCCGATCTAAGCATGTTTAACCTTTTATGCACCTTTATGTTTTATCGTGTTATCCTATCCCGATTTCTCCGAAAATTACCCTAAGGTTATTTTTCATATCCTTAAATCTACCATGTGTGACAGATGCAATTTTTGGGGTGTTACAAATATTCTAACTCTAAAACTTTTGAAGTCTAGATCTTCACTTTGATTGCAGTTTTGTGTTCCAGAAAAAATAAGATGATTTTCGTGTTATCAGATCGGAATGGGAGAAGGCGGCATCTTTTTTAGTAGATCTTGACCAAACGGCATGGAACCAGAGCTCGTGACCACCAAAAAGGGACCCTGGGATCCCGATCTACGAGATGACAGCATGAGACATCATTGGCGGAGCTCCGATGAGGATCCGACGAAGCTCTAATGATGGACCGGTGAGCGTCAAAATGGACAGAATGAGGAAAAATTCAGAAATTCAACACTGAATGGTATGTGATTACCAAATTTAGTTCCAAAAATTTTGATTAAAATTTAACCTATGAATTGTTGGTTAGAGAAATTTAGTTTATAGGAATTTAAGTATTAAGATTATGATGATCACTTTGATTTGGTTATGATTCAAATGTTATAATTGCCATGTGTATAGTGTCAAATTAGAATGCCAAAGTCTATTAATAATGAAATTCGTAAGTTAAATTTTGTAATTCGTTTATTAGGAAATGCAGATTTAGCCTTGGCAGTAGATTATGATTGTAAATATTATATGATAAAAAATAATAATATTTGTAAAATGTATTTAATTCGATAAATTTTGTTAAACTGGCATAAATAACATGTAGTGTTAAACAATAAAAAGATTGTATAGTTTGATTGTGAAATTTCTTTATGAATGTTAGAGAAATGAGTAGAAAGCATTTTGTATTTAATGTAATTTTAAATTGACACCTGATGATGCATGTTTAAAAGAGAAAGTAAGTTAATTGGTTGAATGTCACTTTACTATTGGCTTGGTGGGTCTCCTGTTGATAGATATTAGGAAATTATTTTTATGCCCTACTACAGATTTTATCTATTTGATTTGAAATTGTGTGTTTTTAATTGTGAGTATAATTTAAGTAAGAATTAAAATTTATGCTGTTAATGCTTTTAGTGGGTTTGATATTATTTAAAATCAATACAACAACAAATTTTGTCAGAAAAGATATGATATTATATCACTTTTCTAATTTAATGTAAAATATGATTAAGAATCTGTAGGTTATAAATGACGTGAATAATATGATTGATGAGAAATCCATAAGTTGGATAATAAACTGAGTTAGAAAATATTAATTGGAATATTATGATACTACGACAACAAACGGTATTGAAGTAAAATAAAGAAACAATCATGAAAAAATAAAATTTCTTGTATAAATTTGGTAATAAATTTATTATTTACCTTTGATATGTTTTGTTTTAACAAAGGGTATGATTGGGGTTATTATATGGATGTGTAAGCTTATGATCCCTTAAAGGGATGAAATTTCTCATTTATGTATAAAATTTTACATATATCTATATATATGTGTGTGTGTGTGTGTGTGTGTGTGTGTGTGTGTGTGTGTGACATTGACTTGTTCTTAAAAGCACATACTAACAGTCAATTTAAGTTAAACCTAGAATTAAAGGCCTAGAATGTATAGATATACATGTATAACAGAAATACATCGAGTGATAATCGTAATGAAATGATTTATGGTTTATAGAAATAAATATGCATAACTTAGGTAAGATTTATAATTAATAATCAGTCAATGGAACAATGTCATGGTTTACTTATATTTTATACTATTAAATATCAAGCATGTATGGGAATAAATTGTGACATAAAGTGAATAATACATTGTGATCAAAATAATTAAGATGCGAGATGTAATGGAATAATTATGCCATATGTGATTATAAAGGCATAAAGTAATTAAATGACCATGTGATATATGAATGTGATGTGTAATTGATAAAAAGAGATTTATGAGTAAAATGAGAAACATGCCATATATTGTGAATTTGAATTTATGCCTTTAGTGTTAGTGGGAAATTCAGTTCTTTGGATAGTATAGCTAGCCATAGGAATTCATTTCGCGGGATACCATGAGTTTATATGATAGTTGTCATCAGAAATGCCTTTGATATATGAGATTGGATAACCGGCTTATTATATGTATCATTACTAGGGTTTTGGTATCGCACCTAGTTGTGGGATCCCTCTAGTACACCGTATTTACGTCCCATTTATCTAGTTCATGGTTGTCCATGACTAGGGGCGAAAAAATGATAAAATTTATCTATAAATTGGAACAAAAGAGTAATTATAACTAGTTTGATACCCTAAATATGATTATCTACTTTTTAATGTTAGAAAATGATAAGTATAACATAAGTGTAATGATAAATTATGTAATGCCTTATAACATGTAATGTTACAAATATTTGAATGTTGTATACATAATCACAGGTAAATAATTAAGGCTTTTATGTCAAGTATTGATATATTAGTATGAGACGACATCTAAATTGAAAGCTTACCCGAGTATTCAATGACATAAGAAATGAATATATAAATATATATGTGTATGTGCAAATTAAAGAAACTAGTTTATTTACTCATCATAATTTGATATGAACAAACTATGAAGCGTTATCTGAGGCAGTAATATAGGTACATTGCAAATCAGAAATGCAAAATTATATGATTGATGATGATTACATTTAAAATAAGCATTTGCTGAAATGTAATATACATGCATATATTTTGATACCAATCATGGTAGGACATATCACAAAATAACCTATAGACAGAGATGAGAATATTTAAATATTATTATGAAATTATGCCTTATTGATTATAAATTAGTAAAAGTAAAAATAATTAATAAATAGTTTGTTAAGTGTGAATTTTCAAACAAAATCTTACACTTCTAATTGCTTGATGTTTATTTTTTGAATTGGTAAGTGTATGGAAATTTTGAATACATTGTGTTAATATGACATCAGTTGTGAAGTAAAATTTGGTAGTCAACACTAAGCTTTTAGCTTAGCACATGGTTTTTCTTTTTCGTGCGTAGGTTGATTCGATATTTAGTCTTCTCATCACAAAGGAAGGTAACCTTCATAGGTTATTACAGTTAGAAGGGTGATGATCAAGAATAAAGATCAAATTAATTATGTTATTTTTACATTTTGAAACTTTGGCATGTATACAGATGTTAAGATTGTATAATTTAAGATTAGATTGTAAGTGTTTAGTTGAAATTCAATGTTATTAGCTTAGACATATGATAATATTTTGTATAAACCTTATTGAGAACAAAATATTTGAGTATTGAATTAGTGATATAGTGACAAGTAGATTTGCTTAATTATTATTAAGGAGGATGGGAAAATTTTGTGTAGGAGTTTGATTGAGGTTATGGATCTGGATGATTGAATTGTTGAAGTGTGATTTTGTTTTTTTTTACAAGAGGCTGTGAATATTTAGGAGAGGTTGTGTTAAAATTTTTAGAAAAAAAAATTAGAGTAGGAAATAAAAAATTGATACCTTAAGCATAAATTATAGTGATTAAGTGTTAGTCAGACCAAAACTAGTTTGTGACATCCGTATCTGGTTTGTTTTTTTAGATCGGGTATAGGGTGTTACATTTAATGGTATCAGAGCAAGGTTTAGGCATTTCTGGGTATAGAGCAATAGAATTTAGTTAAGATGGAAGTTATGGTACTTTGTTTACCTGTCAGTGATCTTGAGATTTGGGGTAGTGATTTAAATATTCCGCATGGGGATGGGCAACTTACATTGCCATTTTATGAAAAAGTGCATCTGCATAATGATACATTCATACAACATTTTGCCTACATTGCACTAGCATCATTTCATTTTCCATGATTGCATAAATTTTGTATATACGCCTTTATCGAAGGAAAACTGATAGGTGGCTGAGTGCATTGAAGCGAGGAATGATGTGGATTCGAATTAGATATAATGAGTATATAGAATAAGGAAAGAGATGTTAGGATTATGAAAGGAAATATGAATTAGAATTGACTAAGGTAAGTGAATATTAAGAAAGTCAAGAATAGTTTATGTACATGCCAAAATAAATTTTAAAAATAAATGTGATTTAGGAATGAATCAATTTTCGATTAAGAGTATGTAAGGATAGAATTTCACTTGCTTGTATAGATATAAGCAAGGAAGTGATGTTCATTGTTAATGCTTTGGTTACCGTTGTGATTAGAACTTCACTATCACAATGATAGGATTAAAGTCGGATAATATTCTAATGAGGATTATGATTAATAGTTAATAGAAATCTATATAAGGCTGTATTTGAGAAAAGAATATGAGATAATGATCACGAAAGTTCTGCTAGGATTTATTATAATTGTCTTTAATTGTCACAAAACTATTTTGAACACAAAAAGAGGCAGTTGATTGGGAATAATGAAATGCAACATTTCTCAAATTCATCAATTAGATTTGGAGTTCTTACTTATTCAGAGGTTGTAACAATGAACACTTTCTCCTAAGGAATTGGATCATTAAATCTTATTTCTCATTTGGTGTGGAGCTAGAATTTGTTCATTCTAAATGTTGTGTGACAACAAAGGAAAAGAGTTATGTATACATAATCTTTCTACTCAGAGTAGGTTTTTCCATTCTCTTACTGTTCTCATGAACTATATATGAAGAATTACAATCGATAAGTGATAGTGATCTTCATAAGACACAAGAATACAATTAAATTATTTGTACACCCACCCTAGAAATATTAATTTGGCAAAGAAAATTCACAATGCTATTAAGAATGATAAAGAGGAATTATCTCTTAGTGTTCAGAAGTCTATTTTCGATAAGTGTCACAAATGGTACCTAGTGTGGTTTGGCAGAACTAAAGTTACATCAATTGTGCCAATTGAACTGGCTAAAACGTTTGTTTTTGAGTTTCATGGAAGTTATATAAAGGGAGTTGAAATAAGTATAGTTGATAGATATGAATTACTTGGTAACTCATTCGAGATTGATATTGTTGCCTGTCATCTTTTAGTTTTGAAAGATTTATTTCTCTAGAGATATTGACTTAAGTTCGTGTAATAATTTAGCTTATGGCCATTGCTATTTCAGTAAAGTTGAGAGACAAGGATTTTCTTTATCCTCAATTTGTCACATATTTAACTTGATCAAGTGTACAATAGCAAAGAGTTATATAAACCTATATATAAGATGGAGTTTTAAGTATATCAAAGAAAGATAGAAATTTTCTAAGCTAGAAATTGAAGATTTAAAAGAAAGATGCACTTTTGAGTTATGTTTAGCCAAATAAATTTCGAGCACGAAATTTTCTTAGGAGGGGGAGAAATAGAACGCCCTAAAATCTGAGTTGTTTGAAAATATTTTAATAGGTAAAAAATATTTTGATACCGGTTCATAAGGGTCAATTATTGAGGATCCGATCATTAAATTTATATAATTTCAAACTTGATAAATTAATAATTTTTAATTAATCTATGATCTAAGCACTAACAATAAGAAATTAAAATAAATTAGGTATAATAATCATTTGAATAATAATAATAATAATAATAATAATAATAATAATAGCAGTAAATCTCGAGGCATTGGAATCCTCTAGATACTTTTCCTTGGGCCACAAATTTATTAGAAGTATGACAAACAAAAAAAGAAAGAAGAGATAGAATCGGGAAAGGAGGGGAGCAGGGGAGGTTAGGATCGAGCCTTCTGTCGCTCATCGGCGTTTCCTCCTGCCACCCATCGTCATTTCCTCCCACTGCCTGTCGGTATTCCCTCGACCTGCTCGTCGAATCGCTGCTCGCGGCATCCTTTCCCAACCCTGATCTTCCTCACCTTACCGTAGCCCTTCTTTCTTCGGTGAGCTGTGATGGCCACCAATGACATGCAAAATGTTGGCTAGCTCTTAAGGGCGAGGTGATTGCTTTGGTAGCCTCTCTCCCTTCCCAAATACCTATAATAAATAGATTGAAATGGGAGAAGGCGGCATCTTTTTTAGCAGAACTTGACCAAACGACATGGAACCAGAGCACGTGACCACCAAAAAAGGGACCTTGGGATCTCGATCTACGAGATGACAGTATGAGACATCACCGATGGAGCTCCAACGAGGATCCGACGAAGCTCTGGTGACGATCTGGTGAGCATCAAAATGGACAGAATGAGGAAAAATTCAAAAATTCGACATTGAATGGTATGTGATTACCAAATTTATTTTCGAAAATTTTGATTAAAATTTAACCTATGAATTGTTGGTTAGAGAAATTTAGTTTATAGGAATTTAAGTATTAAGATGATGATGATCACTTTGATTTGGTTATGATTCAAATGTTATAGTTGCCATGTGTATTGTGTCAAATTAGAATGCCAAAGTCTGTTAATCATGAAGTTCGTAAGTTGAATTTTGTAATTCATTTATTAGGAAATGCAGATTTAGCCTTTGTAGCAGATTATGATTGTAAATATTCTATGATAAAAAAATAATATTTGTAAAATGCATTTAATTCGGTAAATTTTGTTAAACTAGCATAAATAACATGTAGTGTTAAACAGTAAAAGGATGGTATAGTTTGATTGTGAAATTTCTTTATGAATGTTAGAGAAATGAGTAGAATGCATATTATATTTAATGTTTAATTTTTAATTGACACCTGAAGATGCATGTTTAAAAGAGAAAGTAAGTTAATTGGTGAAATGGCACTTTACTGTTGGCTTGGTGGATCTCCTGTTGATAGATATTAGGAAATTATTTTTGTGCCCTAACTATGAATTTTATCTATTTGATTTGAAACTGTGTGCTTTTAATTGTGAGTCTAATTTAAGTAAGAATTAAATTTTATGTTGTTAATCCTTTTAGTGGGTTTGATATTATTTGACACCGGTGCAACAATAAATTTTGTTAGAAAAGATATGATATTATATCACTTGTCTAATTTAATGTAAAATATGATTAAGAATCTATAAGTCATATATGATGTGAACAATATGATTGATGAGAAATCCATAAGTTGGATAATAAAATGAGTTAGAAAATATTAATTGGAATATTATGAGACTACGACAGCAAATGGTGTTGAAGTAAAATAAATAAACAATCATGAAGAAATAAAATTGCTTGTATAAATTTAGTAATAAATTTGTGATTTACCTTTGATATGTTTTGTTTTAACAAAGGGTATGATTGGGGTTATTATTTGGATGTGTAAGCTTATGATCCCTTAAAGGGATGAAATTTCTCATTTATGTATAAAATTAGGGGTGTGAAGAACCAAACCGAAATCGAAAACCGAACTGAACCGAATTTAATTTGGTCTATTTGGTTTAGTTATTTTGGTTTTTGGTTCGTTCGGTTCTGAATCGAAATTAAAAATCAGTTTATTCGGTTCGGTTCTTAAAATTGAAAAACCGAAGAAATCGAACCGACCAAAGTTTTATACATATATATTTTTTTAGTCTTAACAATATCAAAGTGTACAAGTGGATGAGTGGTGTGAAACTTAAGAAAGGGGCCACAAGGTCCCAAGTTCAATTCCATTGGGGGCCATATTACGTTTCCTTCACTTTTGTTTTTTTTACTTTAATTTTTTTTTTCTAATTACATGAAAACTTTGTACTATCAAAAGTTTCTGAAAGCTGCTGTCATTTCTTAACAATCACATGTTGGCTGTGCATTTATGGACAAATAAATTTACGGGGAAGACAAGGAGAATAGTATTGCCTAATTGCAATTTATTGTTCATTCTTTATTTATTTTGCAATTAATTTTTTTAATTTATCATTATTTTTGCATCATTAGTTCCGTAAAATACTCTTGTTTTTAATATTTTTTTTCTCTGGGTGACAAAAAAATCTAGTTTTTATTGTAATAAAAATTCATCAAAAGTGAAAAAAAAAAAAAAAGAAAGTACTTTTGGGATATTGCAGTGAAATGAATATTTATTAGAAGTTACATTTTCATTTGGCTCAAAAATTAAAATCTAAGGCAAATTGGTTATAGTCAATTTGAGAGACATTTTGCTAATTTTGTAAATCAAACCAATATTAGTAATATTATAACGTAAGAAAAAATAATTTTCAAAATTAATTTTATAGTTGCAAACCACATAATTTTTTTAATAGTCGTGTATTATTAAATTAATTAATAAATTGTTCTATAATTTTTTTTTGAAATGAAATAGCTATAATTTAAATAAATAGAAAAAGGATTTTGGAAGTACAATTTCCATGGCAATTAATGAATGGAAATGACAATATATGTGATAAGCAAGCACAACCCATAAAATATATAATGCTCATTTATTGTCTGGTTGCCTCCATTTGTATATTATTTCTTTCCATAAAATTTATGTATATTATTTTAATTTTAGTTATTTTAAATGAATTTATTTTATTGAATATAAATTAATTTAATTTATGGATCCATATAGATTAAAGCCCAATAAAAAATAAGCCTATATTGACCCAGAACCGATTGAACCGAACCGAATCGACCAAAATTATTTCGGTTTGTTCGGTTTTCGATTCTAAAAAATTTGGTTTCGGTTCTTATATTTTCTTAATTTTGGTTTTCGGTTCGGTCTAAAACCGAATCGAACCGACCAAATGCTCATCCCTATATAAAATTGTATATCTATTTATATGTATATATATGCGACATTGACTTGTTCTTAAAAGCACATACTAACAGTCAATTTAAGTTAAACCTAGAATTAATGGCCTAGAATGTATAGATATACATGTATAAGAGAAATACGTTTAGTGATAATCCTAAGGAAATGATTTATGGTTTATAGAATGAATATGCATAACTTAGGTAAGATTCATAATTAATAATCAGTCAATGGAACAATGTCATGGTTTACTTATATTTTATACTATTAAATATCAAGCTTGTATGGGAATAAATTGTGACATAAAGTGAATAATACATTGTGATTAAAATAATTAAGATGCGAGATGTAATGGTATGCCATATGTGATTATAAAGGCATAAAGTAATTAAATGACCATGTGATATATGAATGTGATGTGTAATTGATAAAAAGAGATTTATGAGAAAAATGAGAAACATGCCATATACTGTGAATTTGAATTTATGCCCTTAGTGTCAATGGGAAATCCAGTTCTATGGATAGTATGGATAGCCATAGGAATTCATTTCGCGGGATACAATGAGTTTATATGATAGTTGTCATCAGAAATGACTATGATATATGAGATTGGATAGCCAGCTTATTATATGTATCTATACTGGGGTTTTGGTGTCGCACCTAGTTGTGGGATCCCTCCAACACACCGTATTTACGTCTCGTTTATCCAGTTTATGGTTGTCCATGACTAGGGGCAAAAAAATGATAAATTTTATCTTGAAATTGGAACAAAAGAGTAATTATAACTAGTTAGAAACCATAAATATGATTATCTACTTTTTAATGTTTGCAAATGATAAGTATAAAATAAGTGCTATGATAAATTATGTAATGCCTTATAACATGTAATGTAACAAATATTTGAACGTTGTATACATAATCACAGGTAAATAATTAAGGCTTTTATGTCACGTATTGATATATTAGTATGAGCTAACATCTAAATTGAACGCTTACCCGAGTGTTCAATGACATAAGAAATGAGTACATAAATATATATGTGTATGTGCAAATTAAAGAAACTAGTTTATTTACTCATCATAATTTGATATGAACAAACTATGAAGCATTATCTGAGGCAGTAATATGGGTACATTACAAATCAAAAATGCAAAATTATATGATTAATGATGATTACATTTAAAATAATCATTTGATGAAATGTAATATACATGCATATATTTTGATACCAATCATGGTAGGTTTTTCTTTTTCACGCATAGGTTGATTCGATATTCAGTCTTCTCAACACAAAGGAAGGTAACCTTCATAGGTTGTTGTAGGTAGAAGGGTGATGATCAAGAATAAAGATCAAATTAATTATGATATTTTTACATTTTGAAAGTTTTGCATGTACACAGAAGTTAAGATTGTATAATTTAAGATCAAATTGTAAGTATTTAGTTGAAGTTTAATGTTATTAGATTAGACATGTGATAATATTTTGTATAAACCTTATTCAGATCAAAATATTTGAGTATTGAATTAGTGATATAGTGACAAGTAGCTTAGCTTAATTATTATTAAGGAGGATGGAAAAATTTTGTGTAGGAGTTTGATTGAGGTTGTGGATCTAGATGGTTGAATTGTTGAAGTGTGATTTTGTATTTTGTTTACAGGAGGCTGTGAATATTTAGGAAAGGTTCTGCCAAAATTTTTAGAAAAACAAAATTTAGAGTAAGGAATTAAAAATTGATACTTTAAGCATAAATTATAGTGATTAAGTATTATTCAGACCAAAACTAGTTTGTGGCATCCATATTCGATTTTTTTTTTAGACAGGGTATAGGGTGTTACATTTAATGGTATCAGAGCAAGGTTTAGGCATTTCTGGGTATAGAGCAATAGAATTTAGTTAAGATGGAAGTTATGGTACTTCGTTTACCTATCAGTGATCTTGAGATTTAGGGTAGTGATTTAAATATTCTGCATAGGGATGGTCAACTTGCATTGCCATTTTATAAAAAAGTGCATCTGCATAATGATACATTCATACAACATATTGCTTACATTCACTACAAGAAAATTTAAAAATAGCAACGGAAAAAGAGCAACGAAACTGTTTTCGTTGCTAATTTAGCAATGGAATTGCATTTCTATTACTATTTAGCAATGAAAAATAATTTTCGTTGTTAAAATTGGTTGAACATTTTAGATTTATTAACGAAAATATTTTTGGTTATTTTCCGTTGCTAAAAGTGGAGGAAATTTTTAACACCAAAATTTAGCAACAAAAATTTGCAATGGATTTCTATATCGTTGCTAAATAAGGCGCCAACAGATGGCGAAAAAATTTTGGAATGAAAAATAGCAATGGAAAAAATTTTCGTTGCTAATTTAGCAACGAAAATCATTCTTTGTTGCTAATTTAGCAACAAAATTAATTTTCCGTTGCTATATTAGCAACAAAAAATAATTCAGTTGCTAAATTATATAGGTTAAAAAATTCATTTCGAAAATAGCAACGAAATTATATTTCCATTGCTAATTTTCATTTTAATTAAATAGTAATGAAAATGAAATTCCGTTGCTAATTCTCATTTTCAAAAAAATTCTAATTTTCTAATTATTTAGATAATTGCCATTGTTTATAAATACCCCATGTTGGAACCCTAAATCTTCTCTTCTCCCTCACATGTACACACACAGCCGCTCCTCTTCTCTTCTCCCCTAAAATAGCGTTAATTTAAAGGTTTCTCACCAGCTCTTTGGGTGTTTTCTATCTGCTCTGCTCCAATTTTTGCTTAAGCTTACTGCTGTGCTCGTTCATTGGGGTTCTTCTGATGGTGGCATTGTGGTCTTAGTTTTGAGAAGATCCAACAGCCAGAAATCGAATTCTGCAGGTGTAAAACCGCAAAAGTTGATTGTTAAAGAGCCTAAACCTGAGGAGCTCGAGGGTGACAACAAACGGGTCACCATCCTTTATGGAACTCAGACCGATACTGCTGAAGGATTCTCCAATGTTTTTATACTTGCCATTGATTATATTTATTTGGTTTTTGAGCAGCTTAACTAGGTTCCATTTATTTTTGATAAAAAAGGTTGATCTTTTGTTTTTGATTGGAGATATAATAGGCTTTGTCTGAGGAGGCAAAAGCAAGGTATGAAAAGGCAACGTTTAAAGTTATTGATTTGGTAAGTTTGACTTTCTCTTTTCTCTTTATTTGCTGAATTATGTGATTGGTTCGATGGGATTTTTGAATTTTTGATTTGCTGTTGATTTTGAGTATTCTGGATTGTTGGCAGGATGATTATGCCGCTGATGATGATGAGTACGAGTGCAAATTGAAGAAAGAGTCTATTGTTTTGTTCTTTATGGCTACGTGAGTTTATTATACAAATACTTTTCTTTTATTCCTTTTATGGTTTTCAACTTTGCTTTTTGATGTTAACATATTGTGTTGATTGGTTTTTAGATATAGAGATGGTGAACCAACAGACAACTCTGCAAGGTTCTATAAATAGTTTACGGAGGTAAATTTTGATTGGATTTCAATTTTTTTCTCTTTTCTGGGAAGCCTTCACATTAATTTTTCCTGGATCAGATTATGATTTTTTGGTTGTATATGATTATGCACCCAGGGAAAAGAGAGAGGGCAATGGCTTCAGGACCTCAAGTTTGGGATTTTTGGCCTTGCAAACAGGCAATATTAACATTTTAATTAGGTGTGTGCCTTAAAATCTCTATATTTTGAAAGACAATGTTATTTTTTTAAATAATTAATTCGATGCATTTTTTTAAACAGATAGGTAAAGTGTTGGATGCGATCTTTGAGGAGCAGGGTAAGTTTTATCTTTTCCTTCGCTATGTATTTGGGGATTTTGATATGGATATGTGTTGAAGTGATTTCTGAATTGAAGTTTGAAAGCTAGATGTGATAACAATATGGATGAGGATTCTATAATGCTATTCATTATAACTTTATGAGTTTCTACCTGCGTTTTTTGCATGGATCTCCTTGTTGACTTTCAGTAAATTGTTCAATATTACCACTAGTGCGTTCTTCAATTTGAAATTACAAAAACTAATATTCATATACACTGTAAAAAGTAGGTGTAATGATGCCGAAGTGTTATGTGAGTTGTATTTGTATATTTCAAATTGTGGTCTATATGAAACTGTGCTCAAATTCTGTACTTGTATCTGTTGAATGATGCATGGCCTACCCATTGGAATGGTTTGTGGGACATAATGCATTTTTGACCTCGTGTCCTTGCATTTGGATGGCATAATGCAATACAGCTTTTACCTGAAACACATAATTAGTAGTCTGCAACCAATTGACTTGTAATAGAAATGTTAATCAACTACCCTGACTTTTAAAAGTTGCATTCTACTTCGCTTACCTGTTGAAAGGTAATATACTAGTAGAATTTCTACAAAACAAAACAATATACTTCCATTATGATATCAAAATACTACCTGATGATGCTGAAGGGTACCTCTTATACTTATTAATGATTTAATAAAAAATAAAATCATAGTTTGGTGCCTGTCAATCGCTGTACTCTTTTGAAGTTCCTTGCCATGTTTGATTGAGTACCGAAATGTGCTGATTGATAGTTTTGATATTCTTAATGAATTATTTGTCTTTACATTTAAAGGATTTTGTTGTTTACATTTACAGATGCAAAGCTTCTTGTTCAACTGGGTTTTGGAGATGATGACCAATGCATTGAAGATTACTTCAGTGCCTGGTATTATATTTATCTAATTTCCAATTTGGATCAATAGCCTTATTTCCTTTTATAGAGGTTTATGCATTTTACTTGATGTTTCAGGAAGGAAGTGTTGTGTCCTGAGTTGGATCAGTTGCTTCTTGATGAACATGATGCAACAACTATTTCTACCCCATTATTGTTGCAGTGTTGGAATATAGGGTTGTATTTTATGATCAGGAAAATGCAGCAATTCAGGACAAAAACTGGAGCAATGCAAATGGCCATGCTGTTCATGATGGTTAACATCCATGTCGGTATGATGAAAATCAACTTTCTGTATACTTTAGTGGTACATAAATGATTCATGGTTTTTTTTTAAATGGCAGTATGAGACTATATATTTATTAATACTAAGGTTGGTTTGATCTATGTATTAATTAATATTATATATATTTTTTGTATCTAAATATTAATTAATACCAAGGTGGTTTGATCTATGTATTAATTAATATTATATATATATATTGTATCTAAATATCATATAATAAGTAATATATATTTTGATATGTGTGTATGTTTTTTGTTGGCATTGCAGGAGTTTCTTTAATGGTTATAAGTTAGAAGAATAACCATATTTGGTGTTGCTCTATTTTTTTTGTTGTTTAAGTTTGTTTTTTTGTCTCTATTGTAAGAAGAAAATAAGCAGAAGGATATGTGCAATCTATATCTGCAATCTATTTTTTAAGTTTTAATCATTCAATGGCTTTTCATGACCTTCCTTGAAAGATACAGCTATTATAATATAATAATATTCCATCATTTACTTTTGTTTTTTATTGTTCCATTTTTACCTCATTTTAGTATATTTGTCGAATTGTTGTGTTATGATTGACTAGTTGTCTTGCTAGCTTTAAATTGGTTATAGAATTTGTTATGACATCTTGCAGATGGAAGTTACAATTTTAATAGTTGTTCGATTATCAGATGAACACAAGGAATACATTAATGTAGCTCAACCATTTCAAGTTGCAATATATGAGATGAAATTGGGCCTATCGACACTGATTCTTTCTGGTGCCATATCAAAAAAAAAAGTTACTCAATGTAGGAATTGATAATGTGAAGCAAGTCATGGTACTTCATCCAAAAGTTTCTTTTCTTTTCTTTTCTTATTTTTCCTCTCATTAATTTAACTGACTGCTATATTTGTAGCCTTTGTTTGTTATCTCTTGCTGGCTGACTTGGTAAATGTTACAGGAATCAATTAGTTCATTTATGAAATTCCCAAGGTCGTATGCACTTGCTCTGGTTTCTTCTAATGATATAGCTAACCCTATAAACTTCTGGGAGAAGGAAATAGATATCCTGGAAAAGTTGGTTTCTGTTTTGCAACTCAAAACTTCTCTTCATTTGAATATACTTGTCCATATTGCTCACTTTGTGGCTGATGCGTATAGGATTGATCAAACTTCATTTAAGGTGTGATTTGTTGCCATAGCTGAAAGTGATGTGAATTTGGTTTGAAAGAGTGATATTTTGATACTTAAACATATCATATTCAAGTATTAGTTAAGATGTTCAAAGAATTTTCAATCATGTGGGTATATATGAAAACTCAAGTGATAAGCAAAGGAGGCCATGGCACACAACAATACAAGTTCAGGTCTCATGCATTTGAGATCAAGCATGTTATATTGATGTTGATGTATCAACTTTTGGTTAGGCTTTTGCAAATAAGAATTTCTCAGAATGGCTGGCGTTGCTTTCTGAAGATGAATGCATGGAAAAAGTGAAGCTTCTATTCTTTTTTATTTGCCTTTTCCCATTTTATTTGCCAATTAACAAATTTAATAGAAACGATGTTATTTACTAAATCTTTTCTAGCAAAACATGACTATAATATAATTTGCTATATTCAATTACCATATTGGAGATTAGACATAACTGAATTAGTTATTAATTAGTCATTGAATTGTTAGATAACTAAAACAGCTTGTTGTTTTAGTTTGCCCTTAAACAGATAACTAATTAAAATAGCTTGTTGTTTTAGTTTGCCCTTAAACAGATAACTAAATAGATAACCAAAGATTGTTGCATGGACTTTGCAGTAACTTATTATTGTAGTAATACCTTTTCTTATGTTTAAAAGATGAGAAAATGATTTTATACTCCATGGATATTTGTCAAATCCATATGTTGAATAAATACTAAATGGTTCTTTGTGTTCTTAGGTATTTTCAAGCCATGACATATATGCTTCTTTATTGATATACAAATTAGACAAGGAACTTATAGTAGTGTATACAAGGCTCGTGACTGAATATGTGTTTAAGACATATTGTTAATATTCTTGATGTTTTTATTTAATTAATTAATTTAAATTTATTTTTGATTATTTATCTTGAAATATGCTTGCATGTCATGTCATTGATTTTGTCTTACCGCTAATTTTTAGTTTACATTACATTATCTTGTAATCATATATTTTTGGCAGTTAATGGTTCTTTCAAACTTTCTTTCCTATCAATCATGGGTTTTTGATATTAAAAAATTGTCATAAATTTTAGTGACGGATTCACGACGAATAGGATAATTGTTAATTTTTTTTACTTATGGGTGAATTTAGCAACGAAAAATGGTTTCCGTTGCTAAAATTAGCAACGAAAATCAATTCTGTTGCTAAATTTAGCAACAAAAATTTATTTTCCATTGCTAAAATTGACCAATTCACCAAATCTTGTATAGTTGAATTTAGCAACATAATTCAATTTTCGTTGCTAAATTTAGCAACAAAATGAAATTTTCATTGCTAAAAATAGCAACTACCAAATTAGAAACCAAAATTTCCGTTGCTAATTTTTGTTGCTATTTTTTATTAGCAACGGAAAATTGATATTTTCCATTGCTAATTTTCGTTGCTAATTTGCACTTTTCTTATAGTGATTGCACTAGCATTATTTCATTCTCTATGACTGCATAAATTTTGTATATAGGCCCTTATCGAAGGAAAACTGATAGGTAGCTGAGTGCATTAAAGCGAGGAATGATGTGGATTCGAATTAGATATAATTAGTATATAGAAGAAGGAAAGAGATGTTAGGATTATGAAAGGATAATATGAATTAGAATTGACTAAGCTAAGTGAATATTAAGAAAGTGAAGAATAGTTTGTGTACATGCCAAAATAAATTTTAAAAAGAAATGTGATTCAGGAATGAATCAATTTTTGATTAAGAGTATGTAAGGATAGAATTTCACTTGCTTTTTATAGATATAAGCAAGGAAGTGATGTTCATTGTTAATGCTTCGGTTACCGTTGTGATTAGAACTTCACCATCACAATGATAGGATTAAATTCTAATAATATTATGAGGATTATGATTAATAGTTAATAAAAATCTATATAAGGCTGTATTTGAGAAAAGAATATGAGATAATGATCACGAAAGTTCTGCTAGGATTTATTATAATTGTCTTTAATTGTCACAAAACTATTTTGAACACAAAAAGAGGTAGTTGACTGGGAATAATGAATTGCAACATTTCTCAAATTCATCGATTAGATTTAGAGTTCTTACTGATTCAGAGGTTGTAACAATGAACACTTTCTCCTAAGGAATTGGATCATTAAATCTTATTTCTCATTTGGTGTGGAGCTAGAATTTGTTCATTCTAAATGTTGTGTGACAACAAAGGAAAAGAGTTATGTATACATAATCTTTCTACTCAGAGTAGGTTTTTCCATTCTCTTACTGTTCTCATGAACTATATATGAAGAATTACAATCGATAAGTGATAGTGATCTTCATAAGACACAAGAATACAATTAAATTATTTGTACACCCACCCTAGAAATAGTAAATCTCGAGGCCTTGGAATCCTCCAGATACATTTCCTTGGGCCACAAATTTATTAGAAGCATGAAAGAAAAGAAAGAGGAGATGGAATTGGGAAAAAAGGGGAGCAGGGGAGATTAGGATCGGGCCTTTCGTTGCTCATTGGTGTTTCCTCCCACTGCCTGTCGGCGTTCCCTCAGCCTACTCGTCAAATCGCTGCTTGCGACATCCTTTCCCAACCCTGATCCTCCTTACCTTACCATAGCCCTTCTTTCTCCGGTGAGCTGTGATGGCCACCAATGACATGCACAACATTGGCGAGCTCTTAAGGGTGAGGTGATTGCTCTGGTAGCCTCTCTCCCTTCCCAAACACCTCCAATAAACAGATCAAAATGGGAGAAGGCGGCATCTTTTTTAGCAGATCTTAACCAAATGGCATGGAACCAGAGCACGTCACTGCCGAAAAAAGGGACCCTGGGATCCCGATTTTGAGATGACAGCATGAGACATCACCGACATAGCTCCAACGAAGCTCTGGTGATGGTCTGGTGAGCATCAAAATGGACATAATGAGGAAAAATTCAAAAATTTGATACTGAACGGTATGTGATTACCAAATTCATTTCCAAAAATTTTGATTAAAATTTAACCTATAAATTGTTGGTTAGAGAAATTTAGTTTATAGGAATTTAAGTATTAAGATTATAATGATCACTTTGATTTGGTTATGGTTCAAGTGTTATAATTGCCATGCTTATTGTGTTAAATTAGAATGCCAAAGTCTGTTAATCATGAAGTTCGTAAGTTGAATTTTGTAATTCATTTATTAGGAAATGTAGATTTAGCCTTGGCAGCAGATTATGATTTTAAATATTCTATGATAAAAAAAATAATAATATTTGCAAAATGCATTTAATTCGGTAAATTTTGTTAAACTAGCATAAATAACATGTAGTTTTAAATTGTAAAAAGATGGTATAGTTTGATTGTGAAATTTCTTTATGAATGTTGGAGAAATGAGTAGAATGCATATTGTATTTAATGTTTAATTTTAAATTGACACCTGAAGATGCATGTTTAAAAGAGAAAGTAAGTTAATTGGTGGAATGTCAATTTACTGTTGGCTTGGTGGATCTCCTGTTGATAGATATTAGGAAATTATTTTTGTGCCCTAACTACGGATTTTATCTATTTGATTTGAAATTGTGTGCTTTTAATTGTGAGTGTAATTTAAGTAAGAATTAAATTTTATGCTATTAATACTTTTAGTAGGTTTGATATTATTTAACACCGATGCAGCAACAAATTTTGTTAGAAAAGATATGATATTATATCACTTGTCTAATTTAATGTAAAATATGATTAAGAATCTGTAGGTCATATATGACGTGAACAATATGATTGATGAGAGATCCATAAGTTGGATAATAAAATGAGTTAGAAAATATTAATTGGAATATTATGAGACTACGACAGCAAACGGTATTCAAGTAAAATAAAGAAATAATCATGACGAAATAAAATAACTTGTATAAATTTGGTAATAAATTTGTTATTTACCTTTGATATGTTTTGTTTAAACAAAGGGCATGATTGGGGTTATTATTTGGATGTGTAAGCTTATGATCCCTTAAAGGGATGAAATTTTTCATTTATGTATAAAATTGTATATCTATTTATATATATATATATATGCGACATTGACTTGTTCTTAAAAGCTCATAATAATAGTCAATTTAAGTTAAACCTAGAATTAAAGGCCTAGAATGTATAGATATATATGTATATGAGAAATACGTTGAGTGATAATCATAATGAAATGATTTATGGTTTATAGAAATGAATATGCATAACTTAGGTAAGATTCATAATTAATAATCAATCAATGGAATAATGTCATGGTTTACTTATATTTTATACTATTAAATATCAAGCTTGTATGGGAATAAATTGTGACATAAAGTGAATAATACATTGTGATCAAAATAATTAAGATGTGAGATGTAATGGAATAATTATTCCATATGTGATTATAAAGGCATAAAGTAATTAAATGACCATGTTATATATGAATGTGATGTGTAATTGATAAAAAGAGATTTATGAGAAAAATGAGAAACATGCCATATACTGTGAATTTGAATTTATGCCCTTAGTGTCAGTGGGAATCCAATACTTTGGATAGTATGGCTAGCCATAGAAATTTATTCTGCGGGATACCATGAGTTTATATGATAGTTGTCATCAGAAATAACTATGATATATGATATTGGATAGTCGGCTTATTATATGTATCAGTACTGGTGTTTTGGTGTCACAGCTAGTTATGGGATCCTTTCAGTACACCATATTTACGTCCCGTTTATCCAGTTCATGGTTGTCCATGACTAGGGGCAAAAAAATGATAAATTTTATCTAGAAACCAGAACAAAAGAGTAATTATAACTAGTTAGATACCATAAATATGATTATCTACTTTTAATGTTAGAAAATGATAAGTATAACATAAGTGTTATGATAAATTTTGTAATGCCTTATAACATGTAATGTAATAAATATTTGAACGTTATATACATAATCACAGGTAAATAATTAAGGCTTTTATGTCAAGTATTGATATATTAGTATAAGTTGACATCTAAATTGAACGCTTACCCAAGTGTTCAATGACATAAGAAATGAATATATAAATATATCTGTATATGCAAATTAAAGAAACTAGTTTATTTACTCATCATAATTTGATATGAACAAACTATGAAGCATTATCTAAGGCGGTAATATGGGTAAAATGCAAATCAGAAATGCGGAGTTGTATGATTGATGATGATTACATTTAAAATAAGCATTTGCTGAAATGTAATATACATGCAAATATTTTGTTACCAATCATGGTAGGATCTATGATAAAATAACCTATAAACGGAGATGAGAATATTTAAATATTATTATGAAATTATTCCTTATTGATTTTAAATTAGATAAAGTAAAAATAGTCAATAAATAGTTTGTTAAATGTGAATTTTCAAATAAAATCTTATGCTTCTAATTGCTTGATGTTTATTTTTTGAATTGGTAAGTGTATGGAAATTTTGAATACATTATTTTAATATGACATCAGTTGTGAAGTAAAATTTGGTAGTCATCACTAAGCTTTTAGCTTAGTGCATGGTTTTTCTTTTCCGCGCGTAGGTTGATTCAATATTCAGTCTTCTCAACACAAAGGAAGGTAACCTTCATAGGTTGTTGCAGTTAGAAGGGTGATGATCAAGAGTAAAGATCAAATTAATTATGTTATTTTTACATTTTGAAACTTTGGCATGTACACAGATGTTAAGATTGTATAATTTAAGATCAAATTGTATGTATTTAGTTGAAATTCAATGTTATTAGCTTATACATGTGATAATATTTTGTATAAACCTTATTAAGAAAAAAATATTTGAGTATTGCATTAGTGATATAGTGACAAGTAGATTAGTTTAATTATTATTAAAGAGGTTGGAAAAATTTTGTGTAGGAGTTTGATTGAGGTTGTGGATCTAGATGATTGAATTGGAGAAGTGTGATCTTGTATTTTGTTTATAGGAGGCTGTGAATATTTAGGAGAGGTTCTACCGAAATTTTTAGAAAAAAAATTAGAGTAGGGAATTAAAATTTGATACTTTAAGCATAAATTATTGTGATTAAGTGTTATTCAGACCAAAACTAGTTTGTGACATCCGTATCCGGTTTACTTTTTTAGACCGGGTATAGGGTGTTACAAAAAGCGTGAAAAATCTGAAAATTCAACCACAAACGACTGTCCCTTAAGTCAAAATTCAAAATTCATAAAAATACCCCTAATTTGACTTAGACGGGAGGGAGATGGCTATAAACAACCATCCCTCATATGACAAATGTTCATTTGTCATCACTGGAGGCCAAAATCAAGGTTTTTAGTGCTCTTTAGTTAAAACCTTTTAAAAACACTTTAAAATCATAAGATTTTTGTAAAAACTGTGAAAAAAATATGCAAGCTTTGAGATCTATACTCTTTATCAAAAATATACTATTTTCTCTTCATCAAATAACTTTGATCTGGGCAACCCCAAGTCACAGTTTCTACAGGGTCCATTATCTGTAAAAGGCAAATTCATTCAATTAATCATATGCTAATGGGATAGTGTTATCCAAATGTTGGTACTATCTATGTGTGAATTTTTATAGCATTTCGGTTTAAAATTTTAAATGCAAATCTACACAAAATTCACCCATAAAGACCCAAAAGCATGATTGGTAGACACCCGACAACAGGTAAAAATGAGTTATGTGTTATTTAACTTTTGGGTCTTTATGGGTGAATTTTGTGTAGATTTGCATTTAAATTTTTAAGCCGAAATGCTATCAAAATTCACACATAGATAGTACCAACATTTAGATGCATACACTACTATTGGCATACCATCATTATTTACCATCATTTATATGAATTCACAACTATATCATTTACATGGTTTCATTGCACTTTTTTTTTAAGATTATTCATCATTTTATTATTATTTATTATATATTTTTTCATATTATTTATTATTATTTATATTTTTTATTCTATCTTTTTCATACTTACTACATTTAATATTAACAACCTAATATCTATCTATTCACCAAATGTCAAAATATTTCATAATATGTGCAAAAAATAACAGATTATTTAACCAATTTATTTAAGCATTCTCAAATCAATTTTCATCTCGAAATAGGATGCACATTCTGCATGGATGCATTCATTATCAATGCATAAAATGAATAAATTAAAAAATTAAAAAGATATAAAAATCTATTTACATTATTTACACCACCATACTCATCCATACCTTATTTTTTTCTAAAATCAAAATAAAAAACTAACAATAACACTGCATTATACATACTTACAACAACTCTTACTAGCATTTTCATGTCATTGCAGCCTCATCCAATGCATAAAAAAGAAAAGAAATCAAGAAACATACCTTTTTTAGCTTAGGATTGAAAAGTAGATGAAAAAGTTTGAATGATATATCCAAATGTTCATGGTATAAAGTCCCAACAACCTTCTAGGTTAGATTTGCAAAATAGCATCTTACAGGTGAGAAAAGGGCAAACAACCAGGGCTACAACATTATAATTGCAAAAAAGAAGAAGATGATGAAGGAAAGAAGGAAAGAAGAAAAGAAACTTCCCAGCTCTTATAGCACGCAAGTTTAAATGGTTGTACAAAACTTGCAAGGGTGTGTAAAATCGATGCACATAAATGCAAAGTAAAAAATTAGGAATTTGAATGTAAACCCTTCCTATGCATGCAAATACCTACGTGAACAGTATTTTTGCATGGATTTTGGGCCAAACTTTTGCAAAATACCACCGATTTGTTCCAAAATATTTCTAAAAATTGTAATTTTTATAGTTTTTACAATTTATCTATTTCATAAAATTATTTTATTTTATTTATCTATATGAACCTTTTTTAAATTCATGGTATTTATCTATATTTTATTTATCTACATAGTACACTTTTGAGCTAAAATTGACATAGATTTATATCATATGAGTAAATTAATTAATTATCATATTTGTGATGTAGAAATTTGCATCACTTGAAGAAAAAATGTTAAAAATAAGGCCAAAGTTGAAGGCTCTATATGCAATGTATATTTTTTTAGATTGTACTATGTTATAATTAAGTTAATTGCATTATATTTTTTTAATGACTAATCAATTTAGATTGAAATTAAAATTTTATTTAGATCCTCCAAATTTTGATGATTTCAATGGCTACATTTAGTAACAACAATTATTGATGGGAATTTTATGTATAAATTTTGAATGCTAAAATTAGCTACGGAAAATATAATATTTCCTTTCCTAAAATTAGCAACGAAATTGCTATTTTCATTGCTAATTTTAGCAACGAAAATAGTAATTCCGTTGCTAAATTTAGCAATGGAAAATGCAATTCTGTTGCTAATTTTATCAACGAAATTATTATTTCATTGCTAAATTTAGCTATGGAATTGCATTTTCCGTTGCTAAAATTTACCAATTAACTGAAAATGAGTTGGTTGAATTTAGCAACGAAATTTGATTTCCATTGCTAAATTTAGCAACGAAATTAAAATTTCGTTGCAAAAAATAGCAACTGCCGGATTAGCAACGAAATTTTTTGTTGCTAATTTTCGTTGCTATTTGTTTTTAGCAACGAAAAGTTGGTATTTTCCGTTGCTAAATTACATTTTTCTTGTAGTGTGATGTCTGATCAAGTTTTTGGCATCGTTGCTAAGGATTGGCATTTTTATGTGAATTTTTAATTTATTATTTGTATGTGTTTTTCTTTTACATATTATTATTTTTGTTTGTTTATTCTTTTCATGTGACATTGGTGTATAAGTAGATTGCATTGGCAATAGTTAGCACCATTTGATACTTAAATTGAGAGGAATTTACATAAAAGGATAAGAGAAAATCAAATCAGAAATATAGATAACCCACCACCTCCTAATGTGCCTTTTGAGAATCAATAAGGAGTAGGGCAACAACAAGCTAGAAATCAAGATGATCCTAGACCTAGAGATTATGCCACTCCAAAGCGAAATGAGGAGCATTGGATTTTTTTTTTTACCTCTATAACCATGCTTTGAGCTTAAATCAACTACGATCACCATGATTTAAAGGAGTCAATTTTCAGGATCAAAAATAGAAGACCCGACATAACATTTGGACATATTTTTAGAGATTAGTGATACGATTTAGATTTAAGGAGTGTTTACGAAGTCTAAAGAGACAATCCCTATTGCCCAAGAAAAGGGGTTTAATAAATGGTGGGCCAAAAGGACTCTCTTGAAATCCTTCTTTCTATGCTTTCGCTTTTACTCCACCCGAGCAAACCGTCTTAGTTAATCCATTTGATATTGGGAGAAAATGCAAGAAAATTTTTCTGTTAGATTCTTTCCTCCAACAAAGAATGTAAGTATAAGAAATAACATCTACAATTTTTAGCAATTAAGTAATTCTTACTATAAAGTATGGGAGAGGTTTAGAAGGCTGTTAAAGAGCTGTCCTCATCATAAGATAGCAATGCATCAACTCATGTCAACATTCTATGTAGCTTGGAACCCCATAACGAGATCTTTGTTAGATGTAGCATCTAGGAAAGTGTAACACCATAAAATTTCCTCTAACATGTATAGCACATTTTAAAGCATGAATATTAATCCAAAGATAGTTTTGGTGTCATTATAGTAGCATGATATGGTAAAATTTAAAATTGCATAAATGTTAAACGTATGCAGTCTAGGGAAATACTAAGATGGGAGGGCCTAGTTAAAAGTTTTACTTAACTACTAGATGAGAAAATAGGTGTTAAATGGAGTTCATTGGTATAATTTAAGAACAAATTGAGCTTAAATAGGTTCTCAAAATAGATAGTGAAGGTTTCACTTTGCACAATAAATTAGGTTAACCATAAGTTTGATCGGATCTTAAAATATTTTAAATACCTCTAAAAATTATTTTAATTACATTAACCCATTATAAATAGTATAAATAAGCTATTAGAAGTGAAAAATAATTTTTTAGAAAGTTTTAAAATTTCAGCTTTCGTACCGACTGACTTTACCTCAAATGCTGAAAGTATATTGAAATAATATTGGAATGACTTAAAATTTTAACCATATGCTTATATTATTACATATGGGGAAAAATTTTGGAGCATTCTAATAAATGGAGCATCAAAATTAGAAAAAACGATGAAAAATAGCAGTTAAATTAACTAGTAGGCTTAAATGTCATATTTAATTTATCTAAAGGCATAATTGTCATTAGAAATTGAGCCATGATCACCTACCTGCATTAGTATGGCATAAAGAATGAAAAAACCAATGAAGCCTTAACAAGTGGCTTAAAAAATAAGCTATTGGATTAAATAGTAAATGGAGGAATCTTGGCCATTGGTTTGGTGAACTTAAGGGTAACCTAAAGAGGTCTAGAATCCTCTACAATTCTACAAAAAATCTACTATCTTCACCCATTTTTCTTCCAAAATCCGAACCACCCCTGCTATTAGGTTTTCACCATTTTTTCTTTATTTCTTCCACCTCCCACCAAATTTCAAGCCCTAATTCAATCCACATACACTAGAAAACATCCTCTTTATTTTAGAAATTAAATTAGAGCTAAAGGAAGCTTGGAGGCTGAAAATTTCTAGTGAGAAATACTCACCCTAATTACATAAAATGTTACATTCTTATTAAATTAAATTAGAGATTTTGATATAGTTTTTTATAGCATCATTAGTATGATTATTTAGTAGCATTCACATGTTAAAATATATAGCAAAAAATCTTGATTTTCTCCTTTACAAATTTAGCCTAAAGGTGATTTCCAAGAAATAAAAACAAAGAGGAGAAATAGGTGATTTCAAACTACTTCAAGGTTAATAGATACAAAACTATACTTACTTTCATTTATTTCTTTGAATTTTACCTAAAAATCACATTACATAACTATATGAACGTAAAGGGAAATGTGAAATAATTTAAGATAAAATAAGTAAGAAATGAAGAAGTAATCAAGCATAGAATGATAGATCATGCTTTGATAGAATGGTACCTGATATTGTATGGTATGATAATTTGATGTTTATTGGTATATTAAGCATGAAATATATAATACCATGATGAATAAGCATGCCATGATTAATTTGAACTTAAAATTACATATGGACATAATATTTGTTATGTTAACATAATGGTTTACTATTATGTAACTAAGAGTTACTAATGTAAAATAGATGTATATCAACATATAAATATATACATTTATATTGAGAATATATATAACTTGAGAAAGAATGAAGAAACACATGGTATGCATGAGTTATTAATGAGGCTGAATGGTATACCCTATGAAAATGTCATTTTTTCATAAAGTTTGAATGATATATACCATGTATGTTATGATTTCATATGTGATATTGATGAATTAATGAGGAATTAGAATGTATGATATGAAACATAATAGGAGTAACATAAAGGTTGGAGTAAAAATATAACATAATGAGAAATAACTAGTTGCCTTTAGTACACAATGGGTAATCCAGGATCATAAGATATAATTGCTAACCATATGGACCCATATACCGCAGTAGAATCATAAAAAAATATTTTCATTGAGGGATGGCTATGATCAAGTAGTCACCTCACTCATACAGTTATGCAGTATATACACACAGTCATATAGTCCTCATCTCACATATCCAATTTGAGAATTTTCACTGGACACTACTAGGGGTAAAATTATAATTATGTAAAAAATAAAACCAAATGATAAATTATGCATAAAAGAAGTTATTAATTTGATTAAATAAGAAATAATGTGAAAAATGTGATTAATAGTTTCAAAAAGGGTAAAAATATAACTATATAATAAACCTGGGAAAAATCATAATTTGGCAATGAAGAACAAGTTCATTTGAGACCTACAAAGAGAATCCTCACATGGATATTAAATCTATGTCAGTGAGGAATCTCTTCATAGTGGTTGTGCAAGTATCCTTAGACTTAAGATCACCAAAGTTATCTTAAGTAGCAAGTGGTATACTTTGACTCCATGACTGATTACTTCAAACTGGGGGTGAATATAGTTAGGAGGTTGGGTATATCATGACCTACTTGAAGATAGTTGAGTGATTAACAAAGGATTCACCATCCCAAATTTATTAAGGGAAGTTCTCGCATGATTCTATAATTGCCTTGTTCAAAGAGTCTCTGGCTAGAGTAATATGCCAAGATGGATAGAGATCCATGAAGGTCATTTAGGTAAAAATGGTTAAATTAATAGAACATACATAATTAGGTTTATATGAGTTGACAGCAATCCATACTCAGAATCTAATTGAGATAAGAGTGGTGAAAGGAGTAATTGCACAGTAACTATTTCTATGGAAGGGTATAGTCAAACCACTTGACTTTCCTGACATTTGGGTAGTCATGATGCCTAGCTAGAGGCCAATCATTACTTGTATAATAGTGTATCATAAATATCAATAGGGATTGATAAAATGATTTAAAGAAGTTTAAATCATGTGAGTTTTGAATAGAACTCACAATTACATATTATACTACCAATATGGATAGGAACTCAATAGGTCACACACATATAGAGAAAAGGATAAAATAGTAAAATGACAAGGATAATAATATTTGATATTATTATGGGAATATAAAAGTGAATAAGAAAATAATTAATTAAAGAGTTTAATTAATTATGATCAAGTAAAATTATTCGCAGAACTTTTTAGAAATATTTTGTAAAATGGACCTAATTGAAATATTATATTTCATAATTAATTATTATTGGAATATAAGTGTTATAGGGCTCATATAATAATTAATAGGTCCATTGGAGAAATTAAAAAAGGCCCAAAAGATTGGTTTTGGTGCAGAAACCCTCCAGAGGAAGGGTTACATGCCAAACCCTGATAGAAGGCTTTAGAGGCCTAATTCTTGGATCAAAATAAATTAAATATATTTCGCAAGTGTTATAGAGCTTACATATTTAATTTGGATGATTTGGAATTCATTTGGGTGATTAAATCCAAGTGTATGCATGAAGGGCCTAGTTTATGGGTTTTGTACATAATCTTTTATGAAAGGATTTAAATTAGATTTAATTGAGCCCAAATAAATTATTAATAATTCCAAAATCCCACTTAATATTTCTCCAGTAATTTTAAAGAGCCCAATCCCATTATGAAGTTGGATTTTTAACCTAACTATAAAAATCGAAGTGATAGGGATTTTAGGGTTAAGTGAATATTAAGAAAAAAGAAACATTCTCTCACTCTCTCAACCCTAACCACCACCCCCCCCCCCTTGCTAGCATCAAGGGATTTCAGCCAGCCCTTGTATTCCTCCATTGTTGGTTTATTCAATCCTTCTCTAGTGTGAATTACTAATTGGAGGTGTTCAATTTTGGACACTGTGGTTTGCGACAACCCGGTGAGAAGGAAAATCAATTGTTCAACAAAAATCAAATGTTATTTTTCTTATTCTTATTAATATATATATTGTAAATTCATGGCAAGATCAGATCTATTGGTTAAAAAATTTAAATTTCACTTATGTATGAGATGCATGTAACCGATAATTTCCAACATGGTATCAGAGCCTCAGTTTTGCCATGAATCTATAATTCTATATTTTGCGGAATAGTTATTATTTTTGAGTTATTTAATTCATAAACTTTAAAATATCATATTTTATTGTTCATGAATGAGAAATATTGATTTCTGGATGTATGTGATCAAATATATAGAACAAAAAATAAAAATAATTCTTTTGAGAAAAGAATCGTTGTGTTTGGCGTGAATGGCTTTTATTTTTCAATAAAGTTTAGGGGCTGTTCTAAATTAAATTTTTATTGATCCACTTTAAAATTATTTTGATGATAATTTATGTGTTTAATATGTGATATTAAGCCATAGGATCAAACAAAATTAAAATCAAACAAGTTTTGCATGAAAACTAGTTTAGTCGAAAAGTTCGATAAATTGGTGTTCTTGGTGTTTTCTTGTTTAGAACGATTTTTAATCCTCTAGATCTGATATATCTGATATGTTAGTGTGTTTTTATTTAATTGGATTAATTAAAATGGGCCTTGAATTAATTGGATTAATTTTAATTCATTAAAACCACTTAATGGGCTTAATTATGTTTACGGACTTGGTTTAAATTAGTGAATCCTAAGGAGCTGATTTAAATTAAATATTATAAACTATAATTAAATTTATTAATGAATTTTAAGGGCTAAAGTGGGCTTGGCTTATTCCAAAAGGCCCAAATGGTCCAATATACACAAAACTGGTTTGTGTGTGAACAGATCTTAGGGTTTAATTTTGTGGATTTCGGCCTACCCTTTATTTTAAGCCCAAAATTGATTCTTTAATTATTTAATATGATTAATTAATAATTAATTAATAATCAATTGGATTGATAATAATCCTAGAATATTTTTAGGGTGATTACAATGGAATACTAAAGTAAAATTTAAAAGTGCATAAGTGTTAAATGTGTTTAAATCAGGAAAATCCAAGCATAGGTGACCTGAAGGAAAGTTGAATTAATCCTAGAATAAAAAAGGTATTAAATGGAGTTTGGTGAGATAATTTGATATGCAATTGAGCTTAAATAGGCCTTCAAAACTGACAATGAAGATTTTATTCGGTACTGTAAAAAGGGTTAACCAAAAGCTTGACTGAGCTCAAAAATATTCTATGGATCTCTAAAAATTTTTCATTTCCATAAATCTACTAGAAATAGTCTAAATTAGTATTTAAAAGTGAAAAATAAATTTTCTGATGAGTTTGATTTCACGAATTTTGGACTAGCTAAGTTTTCCTCTGGAGTTGGAATTATGCTGAAATGATTTTCAAATGACTTGAAATTTTATCCAAACTCTTCTGCATTTATCTGGATATGCAGGGTAAAATTTTAGAGCATTCTGATGAGTAAAACACTAGTTTCCAAAAATTCATCAAATTTTGAGTTTAATTTAATTAGCCAAGTTAAAAGAGGTTAGTTTCACTTATGATCATTGAACTTGTGACCAAATTACGTAATAATCATAAAAAATTTCATAAAAATCATTAAACTTTGTAAATTTATACAATAAAATCACTTTGACGGGATTCCGATAAGAAATTCATCGAAAAATCCATGTGTCATCATATGAACTTGCCACGTCATCATGCCACATGTCATACTGTGCTAACATGTGGACTTTTTGATAATTTTTTATCGAAATCCAGTCAAAATAACTTTATTGTATAAATTTATAAAGTTCGGTGATTTTTATGAAAAAAAAATTTCTTTTATGATTATTACGTAATTTGATCATAAGTTTAGTGATCATGGACGAAATTAACCCAGTTATAAGGCATTTTTAATTGATTTAAGGGTACAATTATCATAATAAATTTGGGTAGAATCATTTGGAATTAGAAATTAAATAATGACATTAATAGAGAAATTAATTGGGCCCAAAAGTAAGTTAATTAAGTGAAATTAGGCCAATTTATTGGACCGAAATGGTTGGATATAATTTGGTCCAAGTATAAAATGAGAAAATATCATATTTCTTTAGAGAATCAGCCAATTTCTTCCCTTCTCTAGCTGGTCCCTTCATCTATATTTTTCTCCAAATTTTTTCATTCTTCTCTTAGGTAATTCCATCCAATCTTTCAATCTAAACAACTCAAGAGTCCTAATTCCATTCTAAGCCACCTCTAAAGCCTATTTTGAATTAAAGAAGTAGAAGAAATCATATAAAGAAAGAAAGAGAAATTAAAGAAATAAATGAGGGAGAATTTGGCCAAGTTGAGCTTTTAAGGAAAATAAGTGGAACAAGATGGGAAAAAGGCAAAAGGGACAGTTTTAACTCATTTTAAGGTATATGGACTTAAACATACAATTTATTTCAATTAATTTCCTTGATTTTTGTGGAAGTTTACATTATGTAACCATGGAAATCATGATAAAAATGTGAGATAAATTGAGATTTGTTAGTAAAATGATACAACACCATGTAATAACCAATAAATGATGGAGAAAAGAATTAAAAAGATAAGAATTTTAGTATGGCCGAAATGGGGACCTAAAGCTCACGATGTTACAACTTCATGGTTAGTAGAATATTTGACTTGAAATGATAATTATAATGATGAATGAGCATGGTATGAGTGATTGGAACTCAAAACAATGTGTGGGTATGATGTTAGGCATGCAAACATAATGATGTGCTTGTATGTAACTAAGAGTAATTATATAAAATGGATGTATGTCAACATATAGTTACATAAAATGATGAACTAATATGATGTGAACATGAATTAGTGAAGAAAACAATTTAGGAAGGTGAAGACCCTATGTGGCCAAATGATGTCATCTAACATAATGTGAAGTAATTTGATAATTAATGCCATATTAGATAAGAAAAGCATAATGTGAAGATGAAAGAATATAATAGAATTAACTTTGAATGAAAGATAATATGTGGACATATGGTTATTATGTAAACATGATGATGTACTATTATGTAATTATGTGAATTCAAAGGAAAAAGGTGAAATAATTTGAGATAACATTATAAAATGATGTCCTAACATGAAATAAGTAAGAAATGGGAGATAAATTAAACATATAAAAGATGATCATGCTTTGGCCGAATTATACATTAAATTTTATAATATGATTATTTAATGTTAATTAGTATTTTAAGTATACAATGTGTAAAATTAGGTTAAATAATCATAACTTGAATTATTTGAACTTGAATAAATATATAGACATAATGTTTACTATGTATACATAATGATGTTCACAAAGAAAATAAAATGGTATACCTTTTGGAAATGTTGTATTTTCATTAGGTGTGGATGCTATTTATTATGTATTTTATAGTTTTGTATGTGATGTTGACAAAGGCATGAAAGATAAGAATGTATGACATCTGACGTAATGGGAATATCATATAGAGTTGTGTAAAAATACAAAATAATATGAAATAATGTAAAGGAATGTGTAATAATTTTAGTAGGGGCAAAATAGTAAATATGTAAGAAAATAAGGATTAAATAGCAAATTATGCATAAAGTATGCCATAAAGTTGATTAAATAAGTAATAATGTAATAATGTGAAAAAAATGTAGTTAATAGTTAAGAAAGGGAAAAATTGTAATTATGTAAGAAAATAGGGACCTAAAGGTAAACTATTCATAAAAGGTATCATAAATAAGATTAAATTAAAAGTAGAGTGAAAAATATGATCAATAGACTTAAAAAGGGCAAAAATGTGACTAAGTGATAAACTAGGGGCAAAATGGTAATTTGGCATCAACAATATAATTAAGAAAGTTAAAATGATCAAATAAGTGAAAAAAAGGCAAAATCAAAAATAAGGAAAAATTTAAAAATCAAACTATAATTTGCCATTTCATAGGCATACTTAGGGACTAAATTTTCAATTCACCATTTAAGGTGAAGTAGAAGGTAAAAGAAGCAAAAGAGTTAATGTTAGAGCTAAATAAGTTGAAACATGATAAGAAGAAAAAGTAGGGACCAAAATGTAATTTACCATTTCATGAGAAACCATAAGGACCAAAATATGAATTTTACACTTAATATGGAATAGAGTCAAAGGAAGCAAAAAGGGATCAAAATTGAGGTCAAACCAAGTCAAGAATGATAAAATAAAAAGTTTAAGAACTGAATTAAAATTTTCCAGTCAAGTAAGAAACATGTGAGGTATAATAAGAAAAGTAAGTATACAAAGGACTAAATAGTAAATTAAGATAATAAGGGGAAAAATGGAATTACATTAACATAAAGTAGTATACAAGGGTAATATGGTAGCATAGTTAAAACAATATTAATAAATAAAACTATGTAAATGCATTCATCACTAGCTAAGAATATTACATAGCACATGGTAGTTTGACTAAGCGTCAAGACAGAGACTAAAGACGTAACTAGGAAGGAGCAAGAGACATATACATGTAATTATTTCCATCGATGTTGAATGTAGATATATTATATATTAAGTTTTGGGATTTAACTGGTAAAATATTACGTTAAACAATGTATGACAAATGATAACAGACATATTATATGACATTTATATAAATGATGGTTGCTATAAATGTGTTGCGATGATGAATGCCATTAGAAGTGTTATGTATAATATTGGAGTATTGGAGTTGGAGGTTGCCCTTTGAGAAGTATTTAATTTGTCAATTTACGGGTTTGGATAGTATAATTCATAGTTTGTTATACTGCCGAATATCGTACTGATAACATGTAAAATGTCTACTATTTAGTGTGTATTTTCTTTTATTTAAGTAGTTAAGTATGTAATATTATGTGTATTTTATGTGTTTATGTTTAGTTTATGTGTTTATTTGTGTTTTTAGGTTAAAGTTGGTGTAAATGTGAAGTGAAGTGATGAAATGGTGAAGATTCATGCACTTGCTCATGATTCGGCAGGGAGTTCACGACTAGAACAGAATGGCACGAGATGGAGGGAAGATTACGAGTAAGGTAGAGAAGACTTGTTCATGAGTTGACAGGGAGTTCACGAGTCGGCTGGAAGTTCACGAGTCGGAGGGAGATGAACGAGTAAAGAAGGCCTGTGGAATTCACCACTCATGAAGGCATTCACGAGTCGGACAAAAAACCTGTTTCCAAACGATGCCACCTTTTCGTAGCCGATCCTTCAGCCAACCATCAAGACTTTTCAGGGCAACTTTTCATGATTAACAACTATTCTAAAGGGACATATCTGTAGAGTTAATCTCTATAAATATGGAAGAAAAGCTTTGGAAAGGGATCGAAGAAATTTTCATTGTTTACTTAAGAATATTTTAGTTATTGTTGGACAATTCTCTTACTTAGTTTTTAGATGATGACCAAAGAACAAAGTCAAGGGAGTAAGAGACATATCAGAAGGTCTAAATAGAAAGTAAACCCTGGGGAGTGATGTTGTTCTTTTCTCTTATTTTATTTTTTATTACAATTGTGTATTTGGCTAGTTCTTTTGGTACATTATAACTACATAATTCAATTTGTTTTTCATATACTTATCTTTGCTTTATGAATATTTATTTTCTTTATGTATGAAGTGTGATTTAAACTTATTTGGGTACTTTGATTTGCTTATTATGCTTGATCACCATAATTAGCATGTTAGTCATTTAATTCACAATGAGAATCAGAATTCTTTGATGGAAAGACAAATAAATTTACTTGAAGCATTGAATTCACTTAGAGATAAGGAATTCACTTTAAGGGGTTAAAGAATTGGCATAGAACTTCATAGTTTTTATTTATCTCTATAATGTCATGAGAATGCTTATAGACTCTAAGTAAAAACACCTTTAATGACAATGAGAATTGTTTTAAAGAAACTTGGCTAAATTCTCCAATCATATTATTCATATAATTGATTAAATGGTTCATAGATGAAATTGTTTCACTTAGTTATAATGTATGTTCAAATCATCTTTTAAGTTATCTATTATCCAAAATTAACTCACTATATTTAAAATAGTTTAGTCTTTAAATTAAATGCATAATACCTATTTTATTTGATACCTATCCATTTACTTATTGTTATTTCAATACAAATTCTCTCTATTCCCTTTAAAACGATACCCTACTCATTTTATACGCAGTCTAGTGAGACTAAGGGTTCAATTAAATTCTTATCAGATTTTGGCACCGTTTTCGGGGAATGGTTTAAATGAATTTTTATTGATTGATACAAAAGAGTAGATGCTTTAGGATTGTATGTTATAAATTAGTTATTTAGATGTATGAATTTTTATATGGTGTTTTGTTTTATTCTTCGTAAAAGTATTAGTTTTTTTATTGATCATAGACTAAAAGTATTTGTGATTTTTGTGTGGGGAACTTAGAAGGAAGCAACAAGAAGAACTTAGATTGCAATTAGAAGGAGAACAAAGTGCCAAGTTGGAAGGTCATAATATTCCAATTATGGCAGGAGAAGAAAGGAGAACGCTTGGTGATTTTGCCATGCCCAATATTTCAGAGAGTTTTGGAGGGATAATGGCGCCGGCTATTGCTAACAACAACTTTGAGATCAAACCGACAGTCATTCAAATGGTGCAAAATAACCAATTTGGAGGTTTGCAAGGGGAGGATCCCTATGCTCATATCCTTACTTTTCTTAATGTGTGTGCTACATTTAAAATTAATGGAGTGAGTAATGATGCCATTAGACTTAGGTTATTTCCATTTTCTTTAAAAGAAAAAGCACAAATTTGACTTGCTAGTATACCTAGTGAGACAATCACTACTTGGGATCAACTAAAATAAGCTTTTCTTCATAAGTATTTTCCACCACATAAAATAGCAAAATTTAGAAATCAAATTTCTACTTTTAAACAATTGCCTAATGAAACTATTTATACATCTTGGGAAAGATTTAAGGAACTCCAATGGTAATGTCCTCACCATGGCTTGCCAGATTGGATGATTCCTCAAATCTTTTATAATGGGTTAATAGAGGAAAATAGAAATATTGTGAATGCTGCTTCAAGTGGAAAAATGGTTTGAGAAAACTACTAAAGAAGCTGAAATTTTGTTGGAGGAATTAGCCTCACAAGGCTATATAGGAGAAGAACCCATTATGGCAAAGGCTAAAGGAGTTTTGGAATTGGATTCCATTAATCTCTTGACGGCTAAAGTTGAAGCTTTGACTAAGATGGTAAGTAATTCTCACTCTAATATTGAAAATGTGAGTCATGTTTGTGAGAAATGTGGTGGACCTCATATGTATGCTAATTGTAGTAAGGGGTCTAGTGAAGATGTAAGTTTTGTTCAAGGAAATTTCAATCAAAGAATGGACCAAAATTTTAATTATTATAACCCTCAGTGGAGAAACCATCCCGATTTTTCTTGGTCTAACAAAAATGCCCAATTGAACCCTTCAACTAGTAACCTTATGAACAAATTACCTAACCCTTCAGGTTTTCCAAATAAACCACCTTTTAACCCCCAACAACCTAAATTCCATCTTGAGTGTTTGATGGAGCAATTTGTTAGCCATCAAATGACCACTAACAAGCAAAATAAGGAACAATTTAAGCAAATAAATACCAAAATTGACCAACTTGTCACCCATAATAAGATGTTTGAAACCCAATTGGCTCAACAAGCCACTTTTAGTGTTAAACCTTTAGGCAAACTCCCAAGTCAACCTGAATTTTTTCCTTATGAATCGATTCAATCCATTATGTTAAGAAGTGGGAAAAAGATTGAGAGTAATATTAGAGGTAATGAGGATCTTATTGTGAATGATGATCATGTTTTAGATGCTAGTAGAAATGATGATTTAATGAAGAAGTCTAATGAACCTAAAGAAAAGATAACCTCATCTAGGGAAGATGACCTTAAAGTTAATTTGAATGTTTTGCCATTCCCTCAAAGACTTATTAGAAGAAATCTTGATAAGCAATTTGGCAAGTTTGTGAATTATTTGAAGGAACTTACTATAACTATACCCTTTGTGGATGCAATTAAGGATATGCCTTCATGGGCAAAATTTTTAAAAGAAATTGTGAGTCATAACGGTAAACTTGAAGAACATGGGTATGTTTCTTTAGTAGAAAAGTCTAAGGCTATCTATTCTAAATATCCACCTAAACTAAAGGATCCGGGCTGTTTTATGGTTCCTTGTGTTATAGGTGGCACACATTTTGATAAAGCCTTATGTGATATGGGTGCAAGTGTTAGCCTTATGCCTTACTCAATTTATAAAAAGCTTGATTTAGGTGAATTAAAGCCTACCAATATGTGCTTATCTATGGCAAATAAGTCTATTTCACACCCTATAGGCATACTAGAAAATGTTCCTACCAAAGTGGGTAAATTTGTGATTCTTGCTGATTTTGTTGTGCTAGAAATGGATGAAGATCCTGAAATTCCCATTTTATTTGGTAGGCCTTTCTTAATTAATATTGGGGCTGTTTTTGATATGAAAAATGGTAAAATATCTCTTGAAGTTAATGGTGAAACAATTGAGTTTAATGTTTTTGGAATGGTTAAGTCTTCACCAATAGAAGTGGTAAATAGAATTGATGCTTATGATGTTCTTGATAAGTGTATTGATAGTGTTGTTAATGATTGTGTTAGTCAAAAACCTATTGCACCTTATTGTTTAAATTAAAGTTGTGATGAGGTTTTTCAAGTTGCCTCATATCCTTTCCAAGGAAGATTCTCAAAGTTTGAGTCTTTGAGAAAGGATGAGGATATGCCATCAAAGACATCGAAGGAGGAAGTTAAACTTGAACTCAAGCCATTACCAACAAGCTTAAGGTATGAATATTTGGATTCAAAGTTTCAATTACCTTTCATTGTTAATTCTTCAATTTATAAGCATAATGTGAGTGCTTTACGTGATATTTTGCTTGCTCATCAAAATGCCATGGGATATTCTATAAGTGATTTAAAAGGAATTGTACCTAAGGTTTGCATGCATAGGATTTTGTTAGAAGAGGACTCTAAGTCCTCCATTGAAGGTCAAAGAAGGCTTAATCCCACTCTTAAAGAGGTTGTGAGGAAAGAAATAATTAAATTGCTTGATAATGGCATAATTTATTCTATAAGTGATAGTAAGTGGGTGAGTCCTATTCAAGTTGTCCCTAAAAAGGGTGGCTTAATTGTAATTCGTAATGATAATAATGATTTAATTCCTACTAGGACTATCATGGGTTGACGTATGTGTGTGGACTATAGAAAATTAAATAAAGCTACAAGAAAGGACCATTTCCTTTTCCTTTTATTGATCAAGTCATAGAAAGATTGGCTAATTTTTCTTATTTTTGTTACTTAAATGGTCTAAGTGGTTTCTATCAAATACCTATACATCCACATGACCAATCTAAGACAACTTTTACATGCCCATATGGAACTTTTGCATTTAGGCGAATGCCTTTTGGTTTGTGTAATGCACCAGCCACCTTTCAAAGATGCATGTTCTTTATTTTTAGTGATCTCATTGATCAATGTGTAGAAGTTTTCATGGATGACTTTAGTGTGTATGGCACTACATATGAGAATTGTTTATTTAATCTTTCTAAGGTGCTTGATAGATGTATGGAGAATGGTTTGGTTTCAAATTGGTAAAAGTGTCATTTCATGGCACAAGAGGATATTATCTTAGGACATTTAGTCTCTAATAGGGGGATTGAAGTTAATAGAGCTAAAATTGAAATTTTTGCTAATTTGCCTCCTCCTAAAAATATTAGACATGTTAGAAGCTTTCTAGGTCATGCTGGATTTTATAGAAGGTTCATAAAAGATTTTTATAAGATAGCTAAACCTTTGTGCACATTACTAGGCGAGGATGTTGATTTTAAGTTTGATGAGGCATGTCTTAATTCCTTTGAAACCCTTAAACATACTCTTGTCACTTCACCGGTGTTGCAACCACCTAATTGGGAGCAACCATTTGAATTAATGTGTGATGCTAGTAATTATGCGGTTGGGGCTATTTTAGGACAAAGAATTGATGGGAAGCCTTCTATAATTTATTATGCTAATAAGCTACTGGATGATGCCCAAATTAATTACTCCACAACTGAAAAAGAACTCTTGACCATTATTTATGCATTTGATAAATTTAGGGCTTATCATGTAAGGCAAAAAGTCATTGTTTATTCTGATCATGCCGCCGTCAAGTACCTCTTGAGTAAAAAATATGTTAAGCCTAGGTTGTTAAGATGGATTTTAATGTTACAAGAGTTTGATTGGGAACTAGGGGATAAAAAGGGAAAGGAGAACTTAGTTGTTGACCATTTATCTAGGTTAACCCAATGTGTTTTGAAAGATAATGATGATGGGGTGCCTATTGATGAAGCTTTTCATGGGGAACACCTTTTTAGTGTAGTTTCCAAGGAAGTTCCATGGTTTGCTGATATAGCAAACTATTTAGTAAGTGGTATGCTTCCATATGGTCTATATTATAGGCAAAGGAATAAATTCCTTCATGATGTTAAGTTCTACTATTGGGAAAAGCCCTTATTATATAGGAGATGTGCTTATGGGTTGATTAGGAGGTGTATTCCTCATGAAGAAGTTGGTGAGATGTTGGCTCATTGTCATTACTATGCTGTAGGGGGTCACTTTAGAGTTTCTAAGACAGCCTCTAAGGTTTTACAAGCTGGCTTTTGGTGGCCTACATTGTTTAAGGATGTCAAAGACTTTGTACTTAGTTGTGATAAGTGCCAAAGAATGGGAAATTTGTCTAGGAGGACTGAAATGCCTTTACATGGCATTTTAGAAGTTAAATTGTTTGACGCTTGGGGTATGGACTTTATGGGGCCATTTCCTAGTTCTTTAGGAAATAGGTATATTTTGGTCATGGTTGATTATGTATCTAAATGGGTGGAAGATATTCCAACCATTACAAATGATGCTAAGGTGGTTAAGAAGCTGCTTAAGAAGGTTATGTTTCCTAGATTTGGAACACCTAGGGCAATTATTTGTGATGGTGGGTCTCATTGTTGTAATAAAGTTATAGAGCAATTATTGAAAAAATATAATGTGACTCATAAAATTGCTACACCTTATCACCCCCAAACAAGTGGACAAGTTGAAATTAACAATAGAGAGCTTAAGTGGATATTGGAGAAAATTGTCTCTAGATCAAGAAAAGATTGGGCACTTAAGCTAGATGATGCTCTTTGGGCATATAGAACAACTTTTAAAACTCCTATAGGCCTTACTCCTTATCAATTGGTTTATGGTAAATCTTGTCATTTGCCTGTTGAAATTGAACATAAAGCTTATTGGGCAACTAGGGTGTTGAATTTTGATATGCAACAAGTTGGTAGGAAGAGATTGCTTCAATTGCAAGAATTAGAGGAGCTTCGTATGAATGCATATGAAAATGCTAAGCTATATAAGGAAAGAACTAAATCATGGCATGATAAGCATGTATTAAAGAAAGAATTTAAAGTTGGTGACATGATTTTGTTGTATAATTCTAGATTGAAGCTATTTCCTGGAAAATTAAAGTCAAGATGGTCGGGTCCCTTCAAAGTAGTTCAAGTTTTTCCTTATGGGGCTGTTGATATTGCTAATGATAAAGGGGAGGTTTTTAAGGTTAATGGACATAGATTGAAGCCTTATTTCATTGGTGATGCAGTAGTTTCGACTCAAATAGTTTCTTTATTGAATTCCTCTCTTGCACAATAATATTTTTGTTTAAGATTAGCTCTTTTAGTTTGGATTTATTTGTTCTATGGTTTGTTTTTGGCTAAGTTTTAAGTATTTTATAGTTTTTATTTTTATTGATTTATTTTCTTTTGTAATTTTTACTTTTGGGTCGAGTTTGGTATGTTTTGCAGGAAAAAAATTGCAGCACTGAGACATATTCACGAGTGCAGTTCAACTCGTGACGATGTTCACGAGTGCTCCAGAGGCAGCAGCTTACCGAGTCGTGCAAGGCTACCGAGTCATGCATCCCAGGATTGAGTCGTGAACTATTGTCCGACTCCTGAACATTTTTTTTATCCATATGCCCACATTCAGTTTTTCACAAGTCGTGAACTGATATCCAACTCATGAACATATTTATATGTGCCAAATCATTTCATTCTTCATGAGTCATAAAGTTGTGTCCGACTCGTGATTCACTGTTTTTGATTTATGGAGTTGTGATTTTTACCTCATTTTCTTTCTTTATTCATTTTTCTTTCTTTCTTTAATTTTTAATTATTTTACTTCTTCATTCTTTGCGGTTTTAATTTTGATTAACTGCCTTAATTATTTTAAACCTAATGGGGGGAACAGTTACAAATCAAAACTAGGGTTTGTGAAACAACATACCCTTTCACTTTCTCCCTAATTTCTCTATAAATATTGCAGTTACTCTTTTCTTTCCTTTCACAATTCTTTTCTTTTACTTCACTCGTGCACTTACTTGGTTTTGGTTTTGTCTTTCATTTCATTTCTTTTACTTGCTCTTCTCTTTCACTACGACATAAGTTCACGACCTGTCTGTGTCTTTCTTCTTCTCTTACCTTTCTATTCCTGCATTTCTTCTCTTTTGGTCTTTTTCTTTTTCCATTATGGTGAGAACCAAAAATATTTCAACTTCAAGGGGACAGCAAGGGACAGATGCAGTAGAGCCTGAAAGCTTCTCAACACAGTTTGGTGCTCCATTCCCCATTTCATCTGTGCATGAAGGTAATCATTTCCTTGCTCTTAAAGATAGGGCAATTTTTCAATGTAAGTATTTTCCAGACTCTCTCCTTGAATAAGTGGGATTGCTTGATGCAATGAATGAAATGCTATCTCAATGTGGCTTATTGCATTTTGTTAATATGCATGAACAATTTTATACTGATTTGGTCTTAGAATTTTACACCAATTTGAAAAAGAATGCTGAAAATCCTATACTAGTGGACTTTCATTTAAATGGCATTGATCATACACTAACATATTTCATTATGCATCGCATTTTTGGCTTTAAACCATCTAGATTATATGATCCTCCTAAGATTTATAGGCCTAATGCTTTTTTGGAATTTTCTCACTGGATTGACTACACCATTTAGGGCTAGGGAGGCTAAGTTAATGTTTATATCGAATTTGAAATATTGGATTTTTCATAAGATCCTTGCCTCTGTTGTCTTTAACAAACCTAAATTTAATCGAGTCTCTCGTCATGAGCTATTTTTGATGTGGTGTATGCATAATCGCAAGTATGTTTGTTGGTCTTTTGGATTTTCAATCAGTTATTGAATTGTGTTGGTTGTCCGGAGTCTCCTATCACACATAGATGTGTAATAGCTGTTATTGCTAGGAGTCTTGACATTGATTTACGTACTTATGACCCTGCCCTTCCATGCTTATATTTTTCCAAACATCTTTTTGTTCAGGGTGAAGTGGTTAATAATTCTTTTCAAATCATTCCACCACTTTCACGATCTTGTTGGAAGGATCTTGTAGGAACCTCTACTCCACAAGTGGCTGCTTTGGAGAGTACTACGGATGAGTTAATGCCAACGGAGCAGGGACAAAGTGATGATACTATGGATGATGTCCCTAGTGACGAGGCTACTTTTTCACCTACTGCTGGATCTTCTTCAAATATTACCCATTCCATGTTCAATCAATTACTGCAAAACCAGTCTACCATACAACATCAACTCACATCATTGGAGTAAGTTACCTCCCATTTGGTTCGATGTCAACGACGCCTTGAGCACAAGGTGGATGCCTTCATTGCCCAATCGAGTTATATGGTGTCTTCTGCTCCGCCTTTACCATGATCTTAAATCTTAGGGGAGTTTTCTTTCCTTTATTCTTTAGTTTGTTTCTTTTTGTTTTTGTTTTTGTTTTGTTCCTTCACATTGAGGACAATGTTTGTTCTAAGTGTGGGGGAATAAAATATGTTGTGTGTTGCATGTTTTGTTTCATATTGTTATTTTTGTTTGGGTGTGTATCTTTTTCTTTATTTAGACTAAACATTTTAGTAAGTTTTCTTATAAGTATTGCTCTCAATTGATTATAATATAGGTTGTTATGTTGAGTCATTTGCCTTTTATGCTCATTTTATTAGTTTTTCAAAGCTTTTAGCATGTGTTTTGTGTTTTCAAGTTATCTCTTTTTACTTATTTCAACATTTTAGGTTATTTAGTCTCTTTACTAACTATGCTTTAAGGTTAGAATTTGATTATTTAGCTTAAGATTTTAGGATTTTTTTGCCTCATGGAAACTATAGCCATAATACTTACCTTTACCTTTCAATAATGGATGAGGACTAGCAAAAAAAAAATACTGAAATAAAATAAAAGCAAGATGTATACTCAAAAAGTTTAATAAAGTATGGGATAGAGCATAAAACGCACCCATTACTTCATTTTCTTGCTACCGTAAGTATATGGGATAAAGCTTTAAAGAATATCCATGCTAAAAGAAAAAAAATGTAGTCTAAAAATGCCATGAGATTGGTTTAAAGGTATGTGTGCTTGCAAATTATCTTAAAAGACAACTATAGTCTTAGAATCTTAAGTTACATTATCAATATTCTCTCTTGAGCATGGTTAGTTTTGAGACTTTATTATCTTGATGTTGGGTTTAGTAAACTTAGGTGACTTGGTAACTTAAAATACATGTCTTAAGATTCGATTTACTAAAATTTTGAGTGTTTAAGGTATTTAACTTCATTTCAATCTTGTTTAAAATGAATATTGAGCAATGCTTTATAGTATAACTTACTTAGTTTAACTTGGAATTAAATTTTCTCATTCTTCTCTTGCTTGAGGAAAAGCAAGGTTTAAGTGTGGAAGAATTTGATAACATGTAAAATGTCTACTATTTAGTGTGTATTTTCTTTTATTTAAGTAGTTAAGTATGTAATATTATGTGTATTTTATGTGTTTATGTTTAGTTTATGTGTTTATTTGTGTTTTTAGGTTAATGTTGGTGTAAATGTGAAGTGAAGTGATGAAATGGTGAAGATTCATGCACTTGCTCATGAGTCAGCAGGGAGTTCACGACTCGGACAGAATGGCACGAGACGAAGGGAAGATTATGAGTGAGGCAGAGAAGACTTGTTCACGAGTCAACAGGGAGTTCACGAGTCGGCTGGAAGTTCACGAGTCAGAGGGAGATGAACGAGTAAAGAAGGCTTGTGGAATTCACCACTCGTGAAGGCATTCACGAGTCGGACAAAACACCTATTTCCAAATGATGCCACCTTTTCGCACCCACTCCTTCAGCCAACCATCAAAACTTTTCAGGACAGCTTTTCATGATTAACAACTATTCTGAAGGGACATATTTGTAGAGTTAATCTCTATAAATATGGGAGAAAAGCTCTGGAAAGGGATCGAAGAAAATTTCATTGTTTACTTAAGAATATTTTAGTTATTTTTAAACAATTCTCTTACTTAGTTTTTAGACGATGACCAAAGAACAAAGTCAAGGGAATAAGAGATATATCAGAAGGTCTAAATAGAAAGTAAACCCTGGCGAGTGATGTTGTTCTTTTCTCTTATTTCATTTTTTATTATAATTGTGTATTTGGCTAGTTTTTTTGGTACATTATAACTACATAATTCAATTTGTTTTTCATCTACTTTTCTTTGCTTTATGAATATTTATTTTCTTTATGTATGAAGTGTGATTTAAACTTATTTGGGTACTTTGATTTGCTTATTATGCTTGGTCACCATAATTAGCATGTTAGTCATTTAATTCACAATGATAATTGGAATTCTTTGATGGAAAGACAAATAAATTTACTTGAAGCATTGAATTCACTTAAAGATAAGGAATTCACTTTAAGGGGTTAAAGAATTGGCATAGAACTTCATAGTTTTTATTTATCTCTATAATGTCATGAGAATGCTTATAGACTCTAAGTAAAAACACCTTTAATGACAATGAGAATTGCTTTAACGAAACTTGACTAAATTCTCCAATCACATTATTCCTATAATTGATTAAATGGTTCATAGATGAAATTGTTTCACTTAGTTATAATGTATGTTCAAATCATCTTTTAAGTTATCTATTATCCAAAATTAACTCACTATATTTAAAATAGTTTAGTCTTTAAATTAAATGCATGATACCTATTTTATTTGATACTTATCCATTTACTTATTGTTATTTCAATACAAAATCTCTCTGTTCCCTTTGGAACGATACCCTACTCATTCTATACGCAGTCTAGTGAGACTAAGGGTTCAATTAAATTCCCATCACATACCAAGTGAATAGTAATTTAATTGAATGAATAACGGAACAATGATGAACGGTTAAAAATAGTATCTATACTTGGTAAATGAGATTTGAACTTAAGAATTAACTAATAATAAAACTAGTCATTTATCAATGAAATTGAAAGATAATTAACTTGGGTAACCACAAAAATGTCATCAATAGAAACTCAAATGTACGGATTTATCAATAGAAACTCAAATGTACGGATCTATGAATGAATATAGGATGTTACAGATATGGTTTTGAGCTGGTATATGTTAGATAGATATACATTGAGTAGTGTTACATAATTATGAATAATATTTCCATTGGATGTGTTTTGCACTAAAATATGATAATTTACTATTTTTTGTACATATTTTAGCACTTTTTTATGGATTTGATGTATTTTTGGCTAATATAAATAGAATGATTGTTATCTTAGATTAATATTATAATTTTAAATAACATTATTAATAAAAAAATTAAGTGAATTTCACAAGATATAAATAGGGATATACACATGTATACCCTTGTGTATACCCTTAATAAATGAGAGAACAAAAATTCAAATAAATTTCACAAGTTATACATAAGTATACCCATGTCTAAACTCTATATGTATACCATCAGTAAATGAGAGAAAAAAAATTCAACTGAAATTCACAAGGTATACCTATGTATACTCTATATATGCAAACCCAATAAATGAAAGAGAAAAATTCAACTGAATTTCACAAGATATAATATATATATATATATATATATATATATATATATATATATAAGAGTCACAATTTATATTGCAGTAGGAACAGTCCATTTCATTGCCATGATGGCAGCCCAATGAAGAACTTTCAAACCTACGAGCACTTTCATCAAACATTTGGCATGCATTTCTCATTTTTAACGGAGAAACTCATTACAAATTTTCTTTGTTACCCATTTCATATAGATTTTTCTTTCTTTTATGTGGCATTCATTTCATCCTAAGTTTAGTTTCCATCCAATGCAAATTTCATTCATATTAAGGTCTAATTTTGTATTTCTCATTTTCCTTTTCTTCACTTTCTTACCATCCAAACACACATTTCTTCCCTTTATTTTCTTTTTCTCATATTTTTTTTTATTTTGCATGTTGTGAGTTCGTCTTGCTGCAGCTACAAACCAATGATCTGATCTTTAACCAAAATTGGAAAATCGCAGATGGAACAAAAAACTAGGAAGAATTTGAGAAACTGAAGACTAAGAAAAAAAATCTTATAGAAAAAGAATGCAAAACAGAAAAGAATTTGAGAGAGATCTTGTAGGAGAACATAGGTATGAGATTTTTGAAATAGAAAACTTAAGAAATGATAGTTGTGAAAAAATTCCTTTTTTTACTACTTAAGTGGGTCAATTTCATTCATTTTCCTTGCATTTATTATCTCCATATTATTATTTTTAAAATTAATTTTCAAATAGCAACGTTTTTATTATTTTTTATCAATAATATATAAATTTTATATAGTTTAACTATAAAAATGGTAAGTTCGATTAAGAAACATTGAATAATTTTATGAGCCATGCTTATAAAGTAAAATTATTTAAAAATAATTTAGTATACTTTAAAAATATCTTTAATATATTAGTTAGATCTGACAAAATTAACCCAAACCAATAGGTCGATCCAAATTCATCCAAAAAAATTGATGTAAATCCAATTCAATCCACATAAATATCCATTGGATCAACCAAAAATTGACCTATTTTATTTTTCAACCCAATCCAACTTAATACCCAATGGATCAAAATTAACTCATCTCACTTTCCAACCAATTGGGTATTAATCCAATCGGTATTTTCAAGATTCAAAGATCTTGACCTATTGGGTATTAACCCAATGCTTAGTATATTGCAGCTTCTTGAAGTCATGTAAAATGTCTATGTTTTTATGTGTGTTTTTCTCTTATTTATGTAGTAAGTATGTAATATTATCTGTGTTTTTATGTGTTTATGTCCCATTTATGTGTTTATGCTTGTTTTTAGGTCAAATCATGGTGAAGTGTGAAGAAAAGGAAGAAGATGGTGAAATTTCGAAGAAGTGGTTCACGAGTAGTGAAGAGGATCACGAGTAGTGAAGAGAAATCACGAGTAGTGAAGAGGCTCACGAGTAGTGAAGAGGCTCACGAGTAGTGAAGAGGATCACGAGTAGTGAAGTGGTTCACGAGTAGTGAAGAGGATCACGAGTAGTGAAGAGGCTCACGAGTAGTGAAGAGGATCACAAGTAGTGAAGAGAAATCACGAGTAGTGAGGAGGCTCACGACTTCAGAAGAATTCAAGGGAATCACGACTCGTGAAGTCATTCACGAGTCGGACAAGGCAACTAATTCCGAAACATTTTGTCTTTTGAACCTAATTTTTCAGCCAACCATCGTGACCCTCCATGGCAACTTTTCACATTCACAACCATTATGAAGAGACATGTTTGTAGAGTTTTCCCTCTATAAATATGGATGGCATTAATTGGAGAAGGAGGAGGAAGAGATCAATGAATGTTTAGTTTCTAGTTATTATTTTGGATAAATATTTTTACTTAGCTTTTATTAGATGATTACAAAGGGATAAAGCCAAAGGAACATGAGATAATTTTCTTTCTCTTGTTTGTCTTTAATTCAAATATGTATTTGGCTAGTTTCCTTTGTACATTATAACTATGCACTAGTATTTGTTTAAGACATGTTTATTCTTATTATGCATGAATTATGATTTACATCCATTTGTGTGCTTTGATTTGCTATGTATGATTGGCCACCATATTTAGCATGTTAGTCAATTTGTTCGCAATGAGAGTTGGAATTCTTTGATGGAAAAACAAATGAATGTACTTGAAGCATTGAATTTCTTTCATGTGACTTAAGGAATTCACTTTGAGGGGTTAAAGAATTGGCATAGGGCTTCATGATTCTTATTTATCTCTATAATGACATGAGAATGCTTATAGACTCTAAATAAGAACATTCTTTATTGACAACGAGAGTTGCTTTAAAGAATCTTGGCTAAATTCTCCAATCACTTTATTTATACAATTACTAGAACTTGTTCTTAGATGAATTACTATTTCATAATTTATAATGTATGTTCATACCATCATTTAAGTCATCTTTAATCCAAATTAATTTAATATATTCAAAGTAGTTTAGATATTTAGTTAAATGCATGAGCTTTATTTTATTCGTTACCTATCCATCTACTCTTTGTGATTTCAATACAAAATTTACCCCGTTCCCTTTGGAACAATACCCTACTCATCCTATACGCAGTCTAGTGAGACTAAGGGTTAAAATAAATCCCCATCACTTCTTTACAATACTCTGATAAATTTTAGCAAGGTACATCTTTACATCCTTTAATTTGCTTTAGTTTCAAGCCATCAGGATGCAATCGCCAATGTTAGGTCCTGGATATAGGTTTAGGCCTTCTGATGAACAGTTATTTGGTTACTATCTTTACAAGAAAATCACGAATGCCAAGTTTAAAATGAAAGAGGAGGAATTCTTAGTAATGGATTGCAATTTGTATGGCGATAAAGAGCCATGGGAAGTACGTAGGAACATATGGATTGCTCGATAATATGTTTCCATTAGAGATTTTGGACATAATTGAGAAGAATCAAAATGAGGGGGTTCGGGAGTTGGCTGGGCTTATTGCAGAAGGCGCTAGGTTAAAAGTTGTTGATCATAAGAATGTGACTCCCTTTAGTGTAGCTGCTGCCATGGTTGGAAAGCCCCATGATGGTGCCAAATATGATGATATTACTGTCATTGTTGCCAAAATTGTTCCTAGGCCTTTAGGGTTTTGTTTTTCTTTTTTGTGATTGCGACTTCAAGATATGGTTATTGTAATTAAATCAAACTGTGAGACAATTTAAGTAAATGAAAATCACTTTATTCTTTTTGATAACTACGGAAAATATATTTCCATAGGCCCAATTAGGTCGGCCCAACAATGCTTGGCAGGGCCCAAGCACAGTAGCAAAAAGGCAAAGCGTGAGCTGGAAGATAGCACAACAAGGCATGATGTCCAATCGGACTGATGGGACAGCACATCCTGTCAGCCCACTGATATAAGCCAACGCCCATACTCTCCACCTGCTCCCTGTCACATCGCCGCTCACCTGCTACAATTGCCAGTTATCACTCCCCAAGGTACTTGAGTACCCCTCCAATGAACTCTTATAAATAGCTTAAAATACAATGGCTCCAAGTATTGAACATCTGAGACTCTCTCTCTCTCTCTCTAAGCATTCTTTCTCTAAAAGCTACTAACTTAAGTTTCGGAGTGCTAACGTATGGGTTCGATCGGGCACTCCTTCTTGCAGATCCATCCATCCGACCGGCCTTTCAACTGCCAGCTCTACTTCTTACAAGATAATGATATTTTAGGCTTTATCACTTTTAATTTTGACTATTTCTTTATTTATTTTATTGACTTGAAGTTTATTTCTTTGAACCTAAAATAAAATTAATGTTGCTGTTGGAAAAATTGCAAATGTTTTGGCGGTTTAAAAAATTATTTATTTCATAATTCCGATTCAATCATTCATGTGTCAACTCAAATTAACCCAATCCATTAATAATCCATATTTTTTTACCCATTAATAACACATCCATTAAGGATCCAATCTAAATTCATTCAATCTGCCCATTTGCCACCCCTAATATTAGTGTTGATACTAATCTTGAAACAATCTTCATATGAATTAGATACTAGCAAAAAGTAAATAGAATGGGTAAGTTCGGAAATATTCAAATAGGTAAAGGTTGGAAATACTCTTACGGTCAAATTACATTTATTAAACAAAATCCTATCATATATCATAAAGAATATATATATATATATAGAGAGAGAGAGAGAGAGAGGAAATTTGTATAGACTTTAACATCTCGTAACATCTAGATTAATGGTTAATTATAGATTATTATGATTATTTGTAATGTCTATTTTTTGTGTCTGTTTAATCAGCTCAGCTGATTTGAATTTATGAGAACGATATTTGATAACTCAATAGAAAAAAACAAAAATGCATAATTTAACCTTTAAATCCGTGTCTAAAAAACATGTCTGCAAAATAGAAAATAAATTTAATTAATTAATTTTCCTTTATAGCATTTTCTCTTGATGATAAAGGTGATGAAGCAAGAGACTCAATATAAAAATCTAATGGTCCAAAAGAGAGGAGTGATGTTTTAGTCCAATAAGGCAGGCAAATTGGGAAAGATAATTATCTTAAAAACACAGCCACAAACACTTGCATCTAGAAAAGTACAAAATTATTTTTTTTTAAACTAATGTTATTAAAATTGAATCGGATAAAAAACCAGTAAAATTGAAGGTTCGTGGTTCGATCAGTTAAACCAGATTCAATCGGATTTTTTTATTTTTAAAATATTATCAATTATTATAATTTTATAAATATTATTGTATAAAAATTAAAAAAAAATATTCATCAAATATTAAATTCTAATTTTTAAATTCTCATATAATAAGTATATTAAATTATTAAGTGATATATTTAAAATTTAAAATACTAATTTTTCAAAACAAATAAATATCGAAAATTTATATATGTGTGTGTGTGAAAATATACAAAAAATTATGATTTTTTACATTTTTTAGACAAAATTTCAATTTTGTCCGGTTCTCCGATTCAATTCTATTTTGTCAGTTCAATTCGATTTTTTATCAATCCGGTTTGAAGTAAACCAACTGATTGATTCAACCATTTGATCCGGTCCGATTTTAATAACATTGTTAAAAAAAAAAATACAGTATATGTATATTTTTCCATCCACAAAATTATGAAAATATTTCTAAACTAAACAGTTGACATTTTGCTTGCTTCTTGCTTTACGAATTTCCATTGGCAAATAAGTTCTAATTTTCTCTATTTCATTCGAAAATATCCGGAAAAATTATGAATGGATCAAATTCGAATTGCCAAAAAATTTTAAAATCATCTCTATTGATTTTTCTCCCATCAAAGCATAATATTTTTAACCTGAGACATAGTGTTCCCGTGATAAATAGTGCCATTTGAGGCATAAATATTATTTTTTCTCTCATCATAGCATAATATTTTTAACCTGAGACATAGTGTTCCCGTGATAAATAGTGCCATTTGAGGCATAAATATTATTTTTTCTCTCATCATAGCATAATATTTTTAACATGAGACATAGTGTTCCCGTGATAAATAGTGCCATTTGAGGCATAAATATTATTTTTTCTCTCATCATAGCATAATATTTTTAACCTGAGACATAGTGTTCCCGTGATAAATAGTGCCATTTGAGGCATAAATATTATTTTTTCTCTCATCATAGCATAATATTTTTAACCTGAGACATAGTGTTCCCGTGATAAACAGTGCCATTTGAGGCATAAATATTATTTTTTCTCTCATCAAAGCATAATATTTTTAACCTGAGACATAGTGTTCCCGTGATAAATAGTGCCATTTGAGGCATAAATATTATTTTTTTCTCTCATCATAGCATAATATTTTTAACCTGAGACATAGTGTTCCCGTGATAAATAGTGCCATTTGAGGCATAAATATTATTTTTTCGGGTTATGGATAGTGACATTTGAGATAAATCCAATGATTGAATTTGAGCTAAAAACAATCCATTTTAAAATTGTTAAAAACTCAAGTTAAAATCTAGATCACTGTCTTGTAATAAATGACCGAGTTTGGCTATGGTCAAAATTGACTTGGAATACTGAAAAAATCAAATTGAAGGATATGATGAGTTATTTATAATGCCAATTATATATTTTAAAAAGAAAAAGTCAAAATTAATTTGGACACCAAAAAACCAAAAACGGACTAATTTAAACAAAAAATTGAAGCAAATATATCAAAAATAATTTCATTTAGAGTGGTAAAAACTAAAATTAAAATTCGAATCACCGTTTTCGTAGTAAATAGTGATATGTTCAACCAAGTTTACTCGAAACATCGAAAAAAATAAACCAATCAAAAGGATAAGTTATATATGATATCAATTATATATTTTATGGTTAATACATAAGTTTTTCATTAAACTATCACCATTTATTAAATTTTTCCCTTAAAGTAATTGCATATTAGATTATCCCCTAAATTTATTGAAAATATCATATTATCCCTCTCTAAGATACTTGTCAATTGACAATTGGCACGCGAAAAAATATGTGCCAAACAGCAATGGAAGGATAATTTGATATTTTCAACAAATTTTAGGAGGGTTATTTAATATTTTCAATAGTATATGGTGTATTTTTTACATTTTAAATAAGTTAGAGTTCTAATTTGATTTTTTTCAATAAGTTCAGGAGATTAATTTAACATACAATTAGTTTAAGGAAAAATATGATAAACGATAATAGTTTAGGAGGAAATTTATATATTATCCCTATATTTTAAGTAAGAAGAATTAAAAAAAAAAAGTCAAAATCAAAACAGGATACTAAAAAATTCAAACCGGAATCAATTAAATTAAAAATCGAACCAAATATATCGAATTACATATAGTTTGATTTTCAATTTCGCTCCGATATTTTAATTTGACCATGATCTGAAATTCGATCCAAAAAAGAAGTAACCTAATTTGAAAGTTATACAAAAAATTCAAATTCAAAAACAAATAGAAGTGGATATAGAACAATCATTAGCAACAAAATTAACAGTACATTAATATCAATTTTTCAAAATTATTAATTGTTAACAAATACGATACAATCGGTTAACTAGTCTATCGATTTTAACTTTTTGTTATGATTAACCAATATTTTTCGATTAACTATTAAAATTTATAACATACAATTATAAAAAAAAAAAGATAAAGTTAAATTCAATTTCAACTGTGTAAAGTAATTAAAATTAAAATCATAAAACAAACATAATATATTAGCCAAAATTTATGTTTAATAAATTAATAGCTAATTCTATAAAATGAATTCGATATTTGTTCAAAATTACATGCTTAATTTTAAGTAAAAAAATTTGGGCAATATTAAATATTAAAAAATAAATTCTAAAATATAAAAAATATAATTAAATAATACTAAGTAAAATATGGACACAAATATATATGATAAAAATAAATGTATAAAAAAGTGAATTAGTTACTCCATATAAATATTACTATATATAATTAAAAAAGGACATAATCAAAATATGGTTTAACATATTATATAAATTTTATAGATAAATACAAAAAATTAAAGTATAAAAATAAAAATATAATTTAAATGTTCTTTAAAATATTACTTTATGTAAATTTTAGAGAAAAATAAAAATATAAAAATTTTTAAGGAATAAAAATAAAAATAATATATATATATATATATATATATATATATATATATATATATATATATATATAAACCTGCTAATTGTGTACTAACGGTTAACAAGTACTCAAATTACTAAATCTAAAATCAAACTAAAATCGAAAATAATATTTAAACTAGTCAATTAACCGAAATGTTAGTTTTTTCAAACCTTAGACCAGAACTAAAATTGAAAATTCCAAAATATAGAAACCAAAATCAATTAAAATGGTTCAATTCAAACCGATTTTTCAGTTAATTATTTTTTGGTTTTTTTCTCAACTCTAAAAATAACTGATTCAAAATGACTTGAACCCAAGCTCCTCTGATCGGACGTCTACCTGTGGCTCTACTCTGAGCTTATAATTTCAGATAAATCTGATATTTGACCTTACATCCAAATAACCAATAATAATGATGATAAATTTAAGGCATTAAATAGAAGCAAAAAAAAAATCCAACAGCCAACGTCCAAAAATTTTAACATCACCTTCATTGTGGAGGATTTCTTTTTTGATTCTGCTTTTTGTTTTCTAGCTAGGTGATTTTTTTCTTCTTTTAAAGAACCTAATAATATAGTGATGGAGTACTCTTTTTTTTCTTCGATTGCAACTCTTTTTTTAATTTTATTTTGTATTAGGTCGTTAAAAATACGAAAAATGATTTGGTGCATAATGTACTAATGCACCGCGTGCTATATAATGTTACATCAACTAATCAAAATATGTTGATTATTTTAGTTAGCCAATCCAACGATGCGAAGCATGTGTCACATGTGGACGCTAAATTAGTACAAAAAAATATTGATAAATGTAGATCTTTAAAAATAAAAACATTTAACATCTCACTTTTGATTTTTAAGAAAGATTAGCATGGTTTACAAGCTGTTATGCTATCGAAATTTTTACCAAATGAATAATAATCTTGCGGTGCTAAAATGAATTTAGAAATTAAAGGATAAATTAAGCTATTAGCCAACAATTATAAAGGTTAGTTAAATTAGAAACCATGTGACGTCATCAATAATAATACACAATGTACGAAATTATGAATGAAAGTAGGATGTCATAGTAGCCTTAGGCTCAGAAGGGGTGTTGGGCAATGTAGCAGACGAGCTACCTGCTTTCTATATCTTTGCCCTCATAATCTCCATTGTGGTCGGCTTGTTCTCTCTCTTCATAATAGGGGTGTTCATCGGGTGGGTTTGGGTCGCGAACAACCCGAAACCCGAAAAACACTATAAATCTCAACCCGACCCTACCATATTAATATTTCGGGCCCTTACCCGAACAACCCGCAGTTATTCGGAGCCCACTCGAATAACCCGAAATATATTTTTAAAATAAAAAAAAATTTCTCTTTCTATTTACATGACAAAAATTATATTAAAATTTACAATAAATAAAATATTTATAAATTCTTGAAGCACACATCATATAATAAATAACAACCGACAATGTAAACATTTTTCAAACACACATTATATAATATTTAACAACTAATAATTTAAGAATTGTTCAAACACACATAATATAATAATTCAAAAATAATTATTCAAACGCAAATAATAAAATATGCCATAAAGGAACACCATCATTTTTTATCTTCAATTACTTCATGTCCACCTAGCATATAAATTATATATGAAAAATTATAAAATATGAAATTAATAACAAATAGCAAACAAAATGCAATCTAAATTGTGCTTAAATTAAATTTACCTTACTATTAATAACTCAATCATCTAGATTAATACTCTCCAAATTTGTTGAAGATGTTCTTTGGTTAACACTTGATGATGTTTCTTGATTAACACTTGACGAGGCCTCCTGATTAGCTTTAAGTTGACTTTCATTAAATTTCTCCAACTCTATAAATTGAATAAATAATTATAAAATCAATAATCAACAAACAATAATATAATATATTAAATCAAATAAATAAAAAATACATACCATCCTCAAGTCTTTCAATAACATCCAAATCTTCTTCGATCTTTATGTGTTCATTAGATCTTCGGAGCCAATCTTGCATACATATCAAAGTTTCAACAATTTTAGGAGTCAGTGAACTCCTAAATGGATCAAGCACTCTACCACTAGTGCTAAATGCTGACTCCGAAGCCACTGTAGAAATTGGAACTGCTAGAATATCTCTAGCCATGTGAGAAAGGATAGGAAATCGCTCTGAATTTAGCTTCCACCACTTCAACAAATCAAAATCTCCCTTATCATCTTCATACACTACTTCATTTAAATACAAATCCAACTCACTTTTTCTATCCCCTGACTACTTCATTTAAATACAAATCCAACTCACTTTTTCTATCCCCTGCAACACCGCTTTCTACCCTTGCACGCTTGATTCTCTCTTTTAAAAATTCCTTTTTCCCCAATATCAGTTCGACTTGAAATTGAGCTTGTTCGAATTCCAATTTCTTGATTACAATCAGGTTGCATTTTTTTCTTATATTCCTCAAACAACTTGTATATGGCAATTTTCACACCATCAAATAGATACTTCCCCCTCTGATCACCATAAATCATAACAAGTACATCCTCCATATACTCAAATTTTTCTCTTGGATCCAGGATAGAAGCCATATAAATGATTTTATTCATTTTATCATATTCTCCCCAATACTTGTCAAATTTAATTTGCATTTTCTGTCCCATTTCCTTCAACTCAACATCAGTGCTACTTTTCCAATCACACAACTTAGCATATAAATCACTAATTTCGGTCCAGTATGTATTAGATGTGACATACAACGAACCAGAAATACACAAAGTAGCTACATAAAATTGTTTCAACATTGATGAAATTCTTTCTACAATCTTCCAATCAACCCAACTAGGCACACCACCCAAATCATTATTTGCACCCCAATCCTTTTTTATCCATGCATCCAATTCAATTTTAAAGTATGGATCCACAGTCTCAAAATATTCAAAAACCCTTTGATATTCAAGTGCAGTGGTTAACATTAAATATATGGAGTTCCATCTAGTTGGCACATCTAAACACAATGATTTTGAACACTGCACTCCCTCAGCCACACAACATTCTTTAAATTTTTTTAATCTAGCAGGTGATGATCTAACATATTTACAAGCATTTCTAACCCTTTTCACAGAAAGTTGAATGTCTTTCAATCCTTCTTGGACAACAATATTTAGTATGTGAGCAATGCATCTAACATGAATATATTTCCCCTCTGACACAACAATTCCCTTTGCAACAAACATATGTTTCAAAGTGTCAACCATCTTATCATTTGTTTTTGCATTATCTACTGTTAGGCAAAACACTTTATCAAAAATTCCCCACTCTTTACAACACTTTTCAAGGTCCTGTGCAAGCATTTCACCCCTATGACTACCGACTGGACAAAAGTTCAAGATTTTTTTCTGCAACATCTAATTCTTGTCAATGAAATGAACTGTCATACACATGTAATTGATATTTTGTATGGAAGTCCAAGTATCGGTAGTTATACAAACAGAATAAGCATTCTCTTTAATGAAAGCTCTCAAACTTTTTTTCTCATCAATATACAATTGATTAACATCACGTGTCACAGTCGATCTAGATGGTATTTTGAACCAAGGACACAAACTAGCAACAAATTTCTTAAAACCTTCTCCCTTGACAAAACTAAAAGGAAGTTCATCACGTATGATCATCAAAGCAAGACACTTTATGCTATAATCTTGATCAAATTTCCAATTAGCTAATGACCCAGTAGAGTTTCCATCAACAGAAGAAGTTGGTTGTAAAGACAATTGTGTTTGTCTTGTTTCTACACTATGTGGATGCATTTTACAATTATTGATATGATTTTTAAGTGTAGTAGTGCCATGCTTTCTAGGGTCACAATAAAATTCTTTAGCACAATGTTTACACTTGCCTTTTTTGACGCCATTAACATCATATAATTGCGTGAAATGCTCCCAAACAATAGATCTTGGTGGGGGTGGCTTTCTTTTCTTTGCACCAACTACAGAAGAACTTGTCACATCAGGCGTATTGCTTTGTTGCTCGGGTGCAACAGGTATCTGGAATTGTGTTGCTGAGGGATTGTCTTCATGAGATTGAGCCACCTACAAATTGAAAACATAAAAAAAAATTAGAATTATTTATGGAGTATTGAAAAATAATTAGACCACAAGCATAATATTGTTGGTATTGGGAATGATCGTTAGTTTTAATTATGTTTTTTACAATAATGACTAAATTAACAAAATAATAATAATAATAAGAATAAGAATATATATAATGACTAAATTCACAAAATTCACGTGTCATTAATAATATGTATGTTGAATTGGTATATTTAGTAAATATCAATTTTGTTAGTTTCATCTAAATTGAATTCAATATGAGTAATTTAAAAATTATATAAATTTAATATCAACTTTTAAAAATATAAATATTTAATATAAAAAAAAGATAAAATTCTGAATGTCTTTTTCCATTTATATTATGTGGCACTCCATATCAACTTTTAAAACTATAAAGCTTAATTTAAACTCTTGTTAAAACTCTTAAAAAAAATCAAGTGTATATAAATGAGTTAGAAAAGTAAAGATTTATTTAAACTTCTCCTCAATTCACGGTTGAATATCACCTCAAATGTTGAAATCGTTTGAGTGACATGATTTTAAAGTAGTTAAAAAGATGAAAACAAATTGGGTCATACAAGGCAATGGTGTGGTCAAAAAGCATAACAATTGCAAGACAGAAATAAGAATTTAGAGTTTTCTTAAAATAATTGAATGCTGAAAACGACATGAATGTCAATAAGAAAAGCACAAAGTTGGAAAGAGACCTTTATCGATGTAATTTATTACCTTAGGGCACTTTGCGTTCAATTGATAACTAATCTAACAGTTTGAACTTTGAACAATTAGATTATGGTCAATTTTTGGTTTTTGGCCCTTTCAATGCCAAGGGGAAACCAATTATTATGTCAGTTTCAACTGTGACTCAAAATTCAATAACTTTCTTTTAGGTATGCAAAGCGACGTTATATAATCATTCCATAACAAAAACGTCTCTTCCAAAACCATTTCACCTATATATATATATATATATATATATATATATATATATATAGGCTCAATTCAAATAAGAATACACGGTTCCTGCGTTAATCACCATATCTTCTCCTACTCTTCTTTAAGTTTGCTTCATTATTTTATATTTCTATCTTATCTCATTTTCTTATTATTCAGCTTACAAACAACGCATTGTTTACGTTCCACCAATATATTTCTGAAATTACAAAACTTTTTTCCTTAAATGGCAAAACCCAAAAGTTTTTATCCTCTTACTATCTTCTATTCAAACCTAAGTTTTTATTTTTCCCTTTCTTTTTCTCCTCTTACTATCTTCTATTCAAATCAGAATTCACTCATAAATTCTCGTATCCAGCACCAGCAGCAACAATTGAGAGCTCGAAATCAGCAAAATACACAAGCTTCCAACAAAAATTAAAATGTTTAACAGCATAATATTTAAAGTGTGAGAGAATCATACCTTGTTTGGAGAAGCAAATGAAGAAATCGGCGACGAGAATGAGAGGCGCCGGCGACGAGAATGGGATGGGGTGGCGAGGGGTGAGATGAGATGAGAAATTAGGTATTTTGATTTTTGGCTGTGGAAGAGAAGAATCGTGTAAGTGTAGAAGATAGGAAATGACACTATTTTATAGTATGGATAAAACAGTGAGTTTTAAGTTGTTAATCGGGCGGGTCGGGTTAATCAAGGTTTCACCCGACCCGAACCCGAATTATCCCCAAACCCACAACCCTACCCTACCCTACCCTAATAACCCTAACAACCCTACTCGAATAGCTTGTTCGGTTCGGGTTATTCGGGTCGGTTCGGGTTTTGAACACCCCTACTTCATAACTACAAAGAGAAAGCCAATTAAGGATCGTATTAGCAGCATCTAATAAACAAAGAAACATTACCCTTCTTTTAAGTCAAATAGGCTAAAAAATATGGGGTTCGAGCAACATCTTCAAATCCCACTTACCTCGTACAATCTCCCTCCTTGTTAAGTCACAAAATTTGCATATTTTTAACTGATTTACGCTTATTATTTTGCATTCTTTTTAGCAAATTTTAGGTATTTTTACTTGTTTATTGATTTTGCTAACTATAGGATCAAATTTTGAAGAAATTATATTTTTAAGGTTGATTGGAACTGATATGGAAGAGCATTGGATTTTTGGAGCAATTTTGGTGTGAAGACTTGATGAAATTCAAAATCTGGCAATTTAGCCTTACTTAAGGAAGGAAGGCAAGGTCGAGGCTTAGACTTGCCCAAGGGATGTCGACAGTGTAAAATATTGTTTAAAGTCTAACTTGTGTGCGAGTTGCCCTAGCCATCACCTCTGCTCTAGCTAATATTAAGGTATGTTTAGGCTTTAATTTAGGGGATAAAAGGCATTAGTATTAGGAAGTTTAGATTTTATTAAATATTTTATTTTTTTTTCTTATTTGTGTAGGATTAAATACATTTATTTTAGGAGTTTTATTAGGAATAAAAGGGGGAGCAGATTCGGTTCTTCCTCATTCTCAATTCTAATTATTTGTTTTAGTTCTGTAACAGTCATGAGTGGCTAAATATTTATTTTTATTAAAGGTTAATTCAAGTGTAGGATTCAACCAATTACTATGAGATTGTTTGTGCTTTCATTTTTTTTTTTTACTTTTACATGACATTCATGTTATTTAGTATGCCTTAGAGAAATCATATCTAGATTATTATTTGTTTCAAGTGCAATAAGGGTTTGTTGTTCATTTAATTAAATAACATACAAATAATTGAAGATATTAAATCCATAATTATTTGGCAGATTCGATAACAAGTGAAAATTAGTATAGCTTCACTCACAAGGGCTACTATGTTAAGTAAATGCATGATTACAATAAATTATTCTTGCTTGTAAGTTGATTGACTTAGGTTGGGTTTTTCTAAATTGTAATGCTTTTAATAACTTAAATTCTTTCTCTTGTTAAAGGATTGTTTATTGGTTGGAAGTTAATTTCAATCTTACTTGATTAACCTATTAATACGGAAAGATTAGTCAGGAGCGCAAAGTCGAAGAATATAACTAGTCAATTGTATGATTTTAGAATTATCTTTTCATCTATAATTAGTAAATTGAATCTTGTGCTGTGAATACCTTTAACTAAAATTTTCCATCAATTGATTTTGTCTTTATTTATTTTCTGTATTTTTATTTTATTTTTAATTTAAATCAATTTTTAATTCTTAATTTAAAAAATCCCATTATTTTTTTAGTTTGTTAATTTTTTCAGTTATTTAAAGAACTAAAACTTGACCAATCCCTATGGATTTGATCTTACTTATCACTAACTACAAGTTAGTTTTAAGTAACAATTTTATTTTTGTTGGTTTTGACACCTATCACTCCACCAAGCCAATGTCTACTCCTTATCTTTCGATAACCACAGACCATTATCATTATGATTGACGAATTGACCCCAAGTGGTTCGAAAGGGAAAAACATTATGTAGGTTCTCTACGATAAAAACTAATTTTCCCATTTCTTTAGAGAGTTTGGATTACCAATAAAAGCACCATATTCAACCCGAGCCTATATGTAATTATGATCCTCGATCATAACACACAAACCTACCATGTGAATAGCTCAAAAAAGGTTGAGAGTCAGGTTTATACCATGGTCCACCAACCACACTTGCAATGCGAACAAGATTCACCATGCATTGGGATGAAGTTGCTCGATCATCATATCATAATAGTTTAGCACATCCACCTCGAACTTGGTCAAGGGTAAATGTACTCCAACTTCTAGGTTTGTTTTGTACACCATTATCTTGCGGCTACTAGAGAATTGAAAGTCGACTCTTTGCATGGAGCTAGGCATACTCACAACGTAATGGTCCAAGGCCCCCAATTAGCAGATAAGATAGGCAGTTTGTCTTCTTTCATGGTTAAGCCCATACTCCCTACTCGTGGAAGCAAAAAAAATAAATAGAGAAAAGAAAACGACAAGCGTAACAAGAAATGGAAAATAAAAAAGAGAAAGGACTTATATAGAGAAGCTAGGTCTCTATCTACCGTACAAGTGGAAGATCGATACTTCCCCCAAGTGACATGTTGTCCTATCATAATTGCTTGTTGCAAATATTGAAGCACCTTTGTCTCGTTAGATGTGATGTCCAGCCACAGTTTTACGACTAATCATGAGCCATGATTGCTTGCTTTAAATACGTTGACACAATTCAAGACGTTACCTCATTGAATATGAAAAGGTGGATGCCATAAATGTCTCAAATTTGAGGGGGGGGGGGACTTATGATAATAAGGCTTGACTAATAGCCCAGATCATTTAGGTAGTCAGATCAGCTGAGCTCATTAGCTCGGTTAGAATCACTCCTGCAAAGTGTTCAGTCCCATCGAACATTGAAAAGTTCATCAAACATCATCCAAAATTTAGAGGAATCCCGGATTATCAAGAGAAGATAGGTCCTTCCTTATCCTCTCCTTCAGATTAGGAACAGATAAGGGTCATCACTACAAGAAAATATCAAAATAGCAACGGAAAAAATTTTGTTGCTAATTTAGCAACAGAAATCAAATTTCGTTGCTATTTTTGGTTAAAATTTTTAGATTTAGCAACAGAAATAAATTTATCTATCTTCTGTTGCTAAAAATTGAGGAAATTTTTAACGCCAAAATATAGCAACGGAATGCTTATACCGTTGCTAAATAAGGAGCTAGAAAATAGCGAAAAAATTTTGGAACATAAATTAGCAACGGAAATAATATTCCGTTGCTAAATTAGCAACAACTTGACTGTTGCTAATTTAGCAACGAAATGATATTCCGTTGCCATTTTAGCAACGAAAAACATTTTTGTTGCTATTTCGAAATTGATTTGCTTTAAGGTTGCTTATTTAGCAACGAAATTTTTTTCCTTTTCTAAATAACCAATTTTAAAACAATTCAATTTTAATTACCAATGGGTTGCTAAAAATTGCAACATAATATAGTTTAAATTTTTGTTGCTATTTTAGCAATGAAATATTCGGTTGCTATTTTTATTTTTTAAGGGGTATTTAAGTATTTTTGATGCAAATAAAAAAGAAAAAACCCGAACACTCTCCCTCGCCTTCGTCCTATTTCATTCCTTTCCATTTATAACACCGACCCAGCAAACATAAGCCTTTTCCCCATCTCCATTCAACCTCACTGCCTCTTTCAAATCGTCAATGGCCGACTCAACTCGCCGCCTCGGATTTACATCCATCTTAACTTCGCCTTCTTCACTCGCGCATCCCCACATTCTTTGTCCTCGAGCGACTTCACTCGCGGTGAACACAACCCTAAATCAAGTGCTTTCAAGGTGGATCCCTTATGGCCAAGGAAATCGAAAGCCAGTGCTTTTAGGATGAGAGGGGCAGAGTCTCTAGGGTTTGTGATTGTGATCAATCAACCTAATAATATCTTGGCTCACAACTTTGAAAAATTAATCAAATAATATTGAACTCCAACATCAAAAGAATCCTTCGATCGTAAGGAAGTTGGTCTTTGCAGGTACGTATTTTTATTAATTTTTAATCATTTCTAAGTTCTTTTCTTTTTTGTCAGAAACCCATCTTCACTGTCTTTCTTCTTATCTGTAATAATTAGGAGGTCTGATTGCTGTTTTTCTGATCTGGTAGCAAAGAATCATGCCGATGCTTGATTCTTTCTTGAACAAGGGGTTTAAAGCTGCCAAATGGTAATTCTTTTATGCTTTGTAGCTTCTGATATGCTCAGTCTTTCAATTGTGCGGTGTGATTTGTCATTTTGGAGTTAAATTCATTAATCATTTGTTATCTTTTTTCCTTTGTATTTGTGTATTTACAGTAAAACCTTGATCAAGTTGATTATACCACGCATTAAATTGCCGAGGAAGCAAATGCGTAGAGACATTGCTAAGCTTCTTGAGACTGGCCAAGCAGCTACTGCAAAACTCGAGAAGCAAAGATTGGTTGATTTGCAGTAGCTGAACTATCACTTATTACTTACGAAATAGGTGGAGAAGTAAAGATTGGTTGATTTTGCTGATGCGCAGTAAGCTCCACTATTTCAATGAATTGGAGAATGTAAGGTTTTAATGCTATCTTGCCTAGTTTACTATTCTCTTAGCATGCACACACGATTACATAACATACACAAACTGAAATGGTAATTGTTTGGTTTGTTTATGATGAATCTCTATGTATCCATGTTTACTACGCAGTTTGGATTTTAGAAGCTCTCTCAGTAGCTCTGTGTTTTGATTTATTTGCATGCAATAAAAGGTTCCATCTCTTTGATGTGCAAAAATGATGTGGCGAATTTGAGAACATTACACAGAATTGGTATTTCGGGATTATGAAATCAATGTTAATATATATTATTTTTTGTTTAGAGTTGGGGTGCAGCTGTTTTGAATATATATATATATATATATATATATATATATATATTATTCTTATCAAAGTACATACACTTATATGATATTATCATAATAATAACAAACCACATAATAAAATTCGTCAAAAAGTGCACTTTGGTTTTGAAACAATTTAAATTTTCACATTAATATCTTTATTTATTTATCTTTTTGTAAAGATTTGGGGTTTTATTTTAATTTTAGTGAAACAATTACAATTTATGTTAATTGAAACGTGCAGCTTATGACTGATTGGTATGAAAATCAGCTGAGATTTTGTTTCGAAAACATGAAAAAAAAAAGCTTATTTGATTTCAAATTTCCTATATATTTGATGGACTAAAAGCAGCCTAAGCCTTAATTAATGATTCTAAAGTGTTATCTAGAGCAATAAATAAATAAATATTTTAAATGTATTCTGTATTAATTTAATTAGTAACTGTTAAGTTTAGAATTTACTTTTGATTATACTTTTTTTTTTTTTAAATTTTACATTTAGGATTATATGTATAAGCTAAAGAAATTTTAATTTGAGGTTGATCCTTTACGCATTTACTTGTACTGAGGGAATCAATGAGAGCTTCTATTTTTTTTCTTGCGAACTATTTATGTGTAATTTTAATTTTTTGCCCTTTTCATAATTAAAAAAGACATTAAAATTAGAATACAATCCCCACTGTTGGTTGAATTGGCATGCCGAAGGAATTATTGAATATTGGATTTCGCAGAAATTTCCTGAATGCATCTGAATGCTTGAAATTACTGTTAGCATTAGCAATGCCAATTCACAACTGTTTCCACCTGCAGCAGATTGAGGTTTGCGGAAACTTTTGTATCTGATTCTCGATGATGCAATGAGATTGAATCTGGTATGATAATATCTCAACCCTCTAATGATGCAAAAATTTTCCAGCTTTATTTTCCTAATAAGTTTGATCTGTTTCTCCTTTCCTCATTCTGAATTTAATTTTTGCAAATTTATACATGATGAGGGGGGCCAACTAATTTTGTTAACCATTGGACTTGAAACCTGTTTATGTTGATGTTTGCATCCATGTTTCTAATTTTACAGCCCAGGGATGAGTTTGTAGTTATGGCAGGTCCCCTGCTGGTTGTAGGATTGGTAATAAACTAACTAGTTTTGATATTAACATTTATTGGTGGTGATAGTAGCTGTAATGCAGAAAGTAATTCATCCACTTCCAAACTAGAAGAGGAGCTTAAAATTGCTTCTTGGCTGCTTAAATTCACATTCAATGATCTTAAGTTGGCAACAAGAAATTTTAGATCCGAGAGTCTTCTTGGCGAAGGTGGTTTTGGTTGCATGTTCAAGGGATTGATTGAAGAAAATGGAACTGCTCCAGTGAAACCTGGAACAGGACTTACTGTTGCTGTTAAGACCCTTAATCATGGATTGAAGAAAATGGAACTGCTCCAGTGAAACCTGGAACAGGACGTACTGTTGCTGTTAAGACCCTTAATCATGATGGGCTTCAAGGTCATAAAGAGTGGGTGGTATGGAATTTCTTTCATTTCTTAACTTTTATGATACTCTGCATTAAATTCCTTATCGTCATCATTATTATGATTGTTTGATTCCTGGTTCATATACATGGCAGGCAGAAGTGAATTTTCTTGATCTTATTCATCCTAACTTGGTGAAACTGATTGGTTACTACATTGAAGATGATCAGAGGCTGCTAGTGTATGTGTTTATGCCTCGCGGAAGCTTGGAGAACCACCTATTCAGAAGTAAATGCTTTTATCTTCTTTTATTTACTATCCACTTGCTTCTCTTTATTACCTCTTGCTGAAGTCTTTGTGCTTTTTTATGTACATTAATATTAAATTTTCAGTAATGCATCCCAATTTTATTATGTGTGACCATTGTTCTGGTCTATATTATCAAAGTACCTACATCTAATGCAAAAGCCACAATTCAAGAGTTTAAAATCATAAAAAAGTAGTAAATGCTGTATTGATACATTGACTTCCCTACATTTCTGTCTTTATCTAAATTTGAAGTTCTTAGGTCTGGCTTATTCATCTTTGTAGGAAAGAGAGAGAATCTATTGTGTGAAATTTGATATTATGTTATATTACTGTTGAAATTTAAAATATCTTACATTTTTGTTCCAATCCCAGCTAATTTATCACCACTCATTGATTGGTAGCATTATCATTACTTATTGTGATAGTGTTGCCAACTTTAGATTTAACCACTCACTTAAATGTTTGTTTGGTCTTGGTAATCTTACCTTTAATACCTGAATTTACTTGCTCATATTTCATTGTTTGTTTTATTCTATTTTATTTCTCTTCTTAACTCATAGCTGGGTAATTCTTATTAAAATTATGTAATTATGTTTCCAATATTTGGAAATGATAGTGCAATTGTAATTGTAATAATTAGCGACGGATTGTGTCGTCGTAGATGTTTTTTATTGTTGGGTGAATTTAGCAATGGAAATTGAATTCTGTTGCTAATTTTGACTAATTCACAAAATCATACATTTAGTGGATTTAGCACGGATTTTGAATTTCGTTGCTAAATTTGACCAATTCACTGAATCTTAACTAGGTTGGATTTAATAACAGAATTCAATTTTCGTTGCTAAATTTAGCAAAGGAATACACTTTCCGTTGCTAAAAAAATATCAACTATCAAATTAGCAACCACTGGCTCCGTTGTTGTTTTTGATTAGCAACGGAAAATACATTTTCCGTTGCTAATTTTCGTTGCTAAATTGCTATTTTTTTGTAGTGTATATCCTATTCAAGGAAGGTAAGTGTCACATACTAATACCCTATAGGAGGATACATGGGTGCCAAAACCAACATATAAAACATGTTATTTAAAATGCAGAAATCTCCAACTATCTCTAGGTAGATTTTCAATCTATGAAATTACATTTACAATAGACCCTTATAGATATTATAATTTAGATGTTAAAATAAAAAGAAAAATTAAATCCTAACTTTTTACATTGGCTAACTACAGTTGTCCCGATTCTAACTTGCACTTCAATCAAGTTCTAACACCTGCATACAAGAAAAGTTATCGTGTTAAACATAAAACTTAGTATGGGTTAACTATGTATAATAATGACTACTTACAGTAATTGCATAAAAATTTTAATCAACCGAGCTATAATATTTAAATAACCAAAACAAAAATACATTGTTGGACACCTAAAATCATTAATAAGATAATAATTCTTGGCTACTTAATTTGGGAAGCATTCATAATATAATTTGGAATAAACCTAGATAATTATCAGTCTTACTAGATTTTATTGGAATCTAAATAGGTCAAATAATTTAACAAGATAAAACGGAATAAATATAAATCAATTCAACTAGAAAATTGATGGCTATTGTCTTAAGAAACGGGTAACGGAGCAAAAGATACTATTAGTATGTATACAGAAGAGGTATTACCTCTAAATCAGAAATCATCAGAATCAGAAGAGACATTGACTCTAACAGAAGAGGTATAACCTCTAATAGAAGACATTGTAATGTCTAATAGAACAACAGCTGCAACCCTTCTTAGCATGCCTATTTACCCACTACTCAGACTCTAGCATGTCATGCTTATATAAAAACATAACATATCTAGAAATATAGGCATATATTGCTTCGCAACCATCGCACACCCGATATACACAAAATAATATAATAGTTAAGATGCAAAGTTGCATAATTCTTTGTTATAAAGAAATTCATTCTAGTGCATATCCAAAACAAAGAATTTTCCTTAAACCACTTCAAAGCTTTCAAAAGAAAATAACAGTATCTGAAAAACTATATATGACCATAAATTAAGATAAAAATTCCAAAATAAATTAAAATAGTGCTCCAACAGAGCTTGAATGGATCAATTTATCCTTCAGATTTATGGTCATCACACTATAATTGAGTGTTATTACTAATCTTTATACTAAATATACTCGTATTACTTCCTACATTCTCTGGAGTATTTGATTTAAAAGAAATAAACTAGATAGATGGTAATGCCTAATTAATCTCGCTATATTACATGAAATCCTTACTTAGAAATTCTTATAATAAAACATAAAATCTTTAATTCTCTTGACCCAACTAATTTTTTCCCACACAGTACTGTAAATTTAAGAAGATTTACAAAGATAACCTTAATAAGTAATTAAACAATTCCTTTAAGAAACATATTAAATCTTTTATTTTCCCCAATTAGGTTTTCGTATAAAAGCTCATAGAGTAATATACCTTTTCATGGTAACTTACAGTCTCGTATATCAGGGAATAAATTGCTAGTCCCTCATAATCCTAATGTCATTTTCATGATCTCATATTCCATAATTAAACTAGAATTACTAAGGACACATATATTATTATCAATTAAACGAATGAAAATAATTTCTGATTTATCACATTTCCCAATTATTTTATCTAACATACTTCACCTTTTGAATCAAATTAGATAAAATCTTAAACATTATCAGAACCAGTCACCACAGAAGTAGTGTCACAGTATGGATATTTTGAACAGAATAAGAAATACCACATCTTGAAATAAGGAAGAAGAAAATGTTCAAATCAAACCGATTATTGCCAACCTTTTTTTTCATACACTTCTATAAAACCTTCTATACTGCCAACTATATCAAGACCGGTACAACTACCGTAGGACAACACAACTGATTTGTGCACATACAAATTATTGAAGCTCAATTTGAACCAGAATCGTCTAAACTTAGACTCTAATACCACTAAATTCTAGAAGAGCACATGTTAGCTTCACATTGGTTACACCTTTTGACTTTCCTATATTTACACATTTGCCCTTAAACTTCCTTTAATTACTTAATTGCATGAAATTCTCAGCTCACATAACTTATAAGTTCATGATATCATACATTTATGCCTATATGACATATGCAAAATAATTTACCGACTTTCCCTTTGACATTTTTGTTATTACCAATTATATCCCAAACCAGTCAACCCACGCAACCGTTATGCATACATATTCATGAATGCATCATATTCCCACCAGAGTATAACTTGGAGCCTTACAGTAGGAATTTTTCATAAAGAAGGATTATACTTTCAGCTTTTTGAACAAAAAAGGACTTTTGAATTTATAAATAAAGACAGGATCAGATATGAAAACCAAACTTTTCTGGTTATTTTCTCTGTTATCAGAATTACTGATTTTATCGTTGGAGTCTCCTTTATCGGAAAATTCCGGCCTATGTTGTGTTTTATTTTTTTATCTTTTTCAAATGGCTCACTATACCATAGGATCCACTTTTCTTGCCTAGTCATCATATAGCATGGTGAAATTGTGGATTTGAGTTTACTGGGGGAGAAAACATCATTACCAGTTGACGTTATTAACTATATGAAAGAACGAAAGAAAAATTTACAGAAGCTAGCATGGGCCCTTTATATAGGGATTTTTACAAAAATAATATATACGAAAGAGAATGCGTTTCATTTTTTTTTTTTTAATTTTCATTTTTCAAAAAATCACTTTTTAGTAAGAGTTTTATTTTAACTCAACTTTTAATTCACCCGTTAGAAACGGTAATCCATTCGCTTAAAAAAACTTTATTCTTTATTTTAATGACTAAAAATAACGTTAAACTTAAAATCTTGGGTCAAAAACATCAATCATCAACAAATTAAAAATTAAGGTTATCATCAATCAAAAAATTAAATTGGGTTTGTTCCTTTGTGCTGATTTTTCACATAACAGTTTATTTGTTTTTTTTTTATCTTTTATTCTCTTAATTGAATTTTTTTTTTATTGTTTTATTATTCTTGTTCTTATTGAATCAATAAAATATTAAATTATTTATTTATTTATTTTTATTCTATTCCTTTATGCAGTTTTGAAATTTTTATTAGGTATTTTAGTATATCAAGGTATATCAGTAAATATACCAAACGACACTGTTAAAATCATTAGATAGTATTTTGATAATCAAAACACACCTATATATATACCAAGTAACAGTTTTGAAATCCTTAAATTGCACTTTGATATAATAAAATATATTTACGGGTATGCCAAATGATAGTGTTAAAATCTTTATATATGTACTTTAAACCAAAGGTATAACACCCAGCATACTAAACGGCAATGTTGAAATACATATACTGCACTTTGGTATACCAAAGTGTATCCATTGGTATACAAATGAGAGTGTTGAAATCCTATAATAAAATGACATAGAGCTTAATGATAATGTGGATAGTTTATTCGCGTGGATAAGAAGTTTTTTCAAGAGTTTAACCGTAGTTGGAATAGCTATTGCAGAAAATAAATTTGTTTAGAATTTTCACAAAATAAATATATTATTTTTGAGTGGGTAGTTTAAGATTTTGAAAATTTCTTTATTTTAAAGGATTTGATTTTCAATTAATTGTCAGGTAACTGATCACATTTCAATAATTAAAAAAACTATTTAAAAAAAATTTTAAAAATGTATATTTAACAAAAAAAAGAAACATGTATTGTAATTTTTTTTATATGTGATTAATGGTGCATTTAGATCAATCTAAATTTGTTCAATTTTTTTTTTGATATTAACTTATTTATGATTCATAAATAATAATTTATTTATGATTCGATTCAGTCCAATTCATTCTGATTCATTTGGCATCTATAAATACTTTTTTGAAGTTTTCTTTAATTTATTGCTTAAAAAATCTTTTGAAATTAGTTTTTTATCCTTAATATTTATCATCCTTTAATAAAAATTCAATTAATGTACAGACCTCAATGGCGTTATCTTCATATGCTAGCCGTCCAAACCGGCCACTAATCACATGAACTTACATTCACAACATCCATAAATTTGCGTCATTAACGATGTCTTTTTTTTCATTAAACGTAATTAACAATGTAGACCTCCAACTTCCGACATACACTAATCCCATTTAATTAACTATGCTTATTATGAAAGATAATAAGCATAGTTAATTAAATATGCTTATTAGTTGTGCTTCATAGACATTTTCTTTACATAACATCAATTGTACAGCTTACCGAATTCACAAGAACCTGACGATGGAAGAGTCAAGGCCAAGCAACTCCGCCGCAGCCACGGCCACAGCTGCCACCATTGAGGAGACAACCGGCAACGTTCCACCACTGCTCAGTAGGAGTGGCTTCGATTTGCGAACCAGAGTTTACCATTCACTTGAACAACTTGGTGAAAATTTTCAAATTCCTACTAGAAATGACCTGCACACGTATAGCTACCTTATGTCACAATTTCCTCATCCTGATCATGCTGAACATAAACTTGCACTTATTGACACTGCTTCTAATCACCAACTCACCTATGCACAACTCCATCGATCGATCCGAGCCCTTGCTTCGGGCTTGTATCACGGACTGGGGGTCCAAAAAGGCGATGTGATATTCGTTTTATCACCAAACTCTATCCTGTATCCAACTATATGCCTTGCCATATTTTCGATTGGAGCAATCCTAAGTCCTGCCAATCCAATTAACACGGAATCAGAAATTGCTAAGCAGATAATAGACTCTGGTGCTAAACTTGTTATTTCAGCACCCGAAGAGATGCATAAGCTGGCGCGAAGTGGGGTACTTGTAGTACTTACTACTCGAGTTTCTAGCGATGTTAATTCTCTTTCCATTGAAGAATTAATCGAATGTTGTGATCCTGTCGAGTTCCCACAAGTCAAGATAACACAGTCAGACACTGCAGCTATCCTTTACTCTTCAGGAACTACAGGAAAAAGTAAAGGGGTGATATTGACACATTCCAATTTCATAGCTATAATGACACTACTGAAATGGTCAGTCTATGCAACTTCCTCTCAAGATGATGTGTTCTTGTGCTTCATTCCTATGTTTCATATATATGGGCTCGCATTTTTCGGGTTAGGATTGTTTAGTGCAGGGATCACAACTGTACTAATGCAGAAATTTGATCTACAAGCAATGCTTGATGCAATTCAATGTCACCAAGTTAATAACTTACCTGCTGTGCCACCAGTGATACTCGGGCTAGTTAAGCATGCTAGTAAACTTAAGTGTGATTTGTCATCTTTAAGGAGGGTTGGATCGGGAGCAGCTCCATTGAGCAAAGAATTGACTGAAGAATTCAGGAAGAGGTTTCCATGGATGGAGCTAAGACAAGGATATGGGTTGACAGAAAGCTGTGGCGCAGCAACCTTTTTTGTCTCGGATCAGCAGGCTAAGGAGCATCCAGGTTCTTGTGGAAGGTTAGTGCCAAGTTTCAGGGCTAAAGTAGTAGATTTTGATACAGGATTGGCTTTGCCACCATGTAGAGAAGGAGAAGTGTGGTTAAAGAGCCCTGCTATTATGCAAGGTTACTTGGGAAATAAGGAAGCAACGGCTGAAACGCTTCATTCTGATAGTTGGCTGAAAACTGGTGATCTTGGTTATTTTGATGAAGATGGATTTCTTTATATTGTTGATAGGATTAAGGAGCTTATCAAGCACAATGGGTATCAGGTATACCCAGATATATATACATATTCTTGTTATTCTTTCATTAAATCTTTTTATCTTATAATGAAAATTGTTGAATTGATGCTATGCAGGTTGCTCCAGCAGAACTGGAAGCAATACTATTGAGTCACCCACACGTACTTGATGCAGCAGTTGTACCGTGAGTTGCCCTGGCATCTTCTTGACTATCTTTTTCACTCTTGATTGTTTATTTTATGCAATTATGTGATCAACACAGCGATTATGCAGTGTCGAAGATGAAAAAGTAGGGCAGATACCTATGGCATATGTAGTAAGAACAGCTGGTTCCGAACTCACCGAAGAACAAGTTATCCATTTCGTGGCTAGTCAGGTTAATCTTACAGCTCCTAGAATGTTATCTTTTCTTTGAATTCTAAGATTTTATTTTCTGATTCTGATTTAAATGAAAAATTCAGGTCGCCCCGTACAAAAAAGTTAGGAGAGTGAGCTTCATCAATGCTATTCCTAAGTCAGCTGCTGGCAAAATCCTGAGAAAGGAAGTTGTTTTATATAGCAGACAGCAAGCTGCTTCAAGATTGTAGTTCTTTTCTTTTCCCAGGACAAAGAAAGCAGAGATTGAATCTCCAATAAAGAACCAATTCAAATATATTACAGCAGTTTCAGAAATTGCTAGTAGCAAAAATATAAAGTAGCTATGCATTTTGTTGCATGGTTTGCCAAAAGTTCTACTGTGAAGTGTTTCTGCCTTCCGGTACAGTTAAAAGGACCTACTAAGTTCTAACCAGAATATACAAGGTAGAATGTAGATAATGGATTATATCAGAAATTAAACCCTAATATTAATTTACCTAATATTGATCTCAAAAAATTAATTTTTCTTTTGAGAAATATTTAGGAGATATCAAAAATGGAATATAGCAATAAAATCACGCTTCCGCAAATTGGACCCTAATATTGTCAAGCAGAAGCACTACTACAACTTGAATGCCATTTATCAAACTTGGAATACAAATTATGAGAAATACTATGAAAGAATTATCTCCAAATTTAAAGAAATAATTCTGTATATTAAGATATTGAAATGATGTTTATTCACTTGTACAACAATAAACGAATCAACATACCACACGGCACTAAAAGTCAAAATCTTTTGATGCGATAAAATGAACCAAAAAGAAAAGGAAAAAAAATTACAAGTAGGATGGATAAAAATAACAGTGTGATCACGCAGACTGTATATACCCTATCAGACAGATCTCTTGACGAATTCTTGAAGACAACCATCAAATGCAGCAATAAAACCCAGTCCTTCGAAAATTTACAGGTATGATCTCAACTGCGGCATAAATTGTGATACTCCTCTTATAGCTAGCGAGGTGTGTTTGCAACAGCCACAGATCTTGTAACCCTTATTGTTCTTAATTACCCAGCTATCCACCGCCAGACACCACCAGAGCCTTGTTTCTTTGCAGCATTGAGCTCCATCTCTCGCTCCAGAGCAGATTTCTGTCTTCTAAGTAATTGTACTTCATTCTCTATGGATTCTAGCAATTCTAGCATCTTCTGTAACTCAGCAATTTGTGCCTGGAAATTATCATCACCAAAACCAATCAGGCTCCGCAAATGGACACTTTGGTCTGAATTAGGATGCAGTCGGTCATCTACCGAAAAATGAAAGCAAAAATCTTTCCATGTAATTGTGTTTTAACTGGCAATTGTTATATACAGAGTAACCTTCATGTCAATCTTGGTGTCAATTGAGGCTAAATTAAGGATGGCATATGCCACCTCTTCCACATTTTTAATTTAGCATATGTTTCATTCAAAAAGATTCACATCAGAGAACATTTTAATGTAAGACCCTTATGAAATAATTAATTCTTCTATAGATATTAACAAATATATAAAATGTAAGGAAAAATAAATAAACAATAGAGTTCTGGATCTTATCAGTATTCAGTATGTGTCCGTATCCAAAACACCTTTTGAATATGCTATATCAACAATTATAAAAGTTCTAGACACTAGAAAAGTTCCCATAAACGATACCACCATCACAGGTTATGCATATGGTTCAAACAACTTATATTATAGAAAAACTGGATCAAAAGTCTAGATTCTTCTAGCAAGTATTCAAAAAAGTAACAACATGAACAAAAGTATAAGAGGAATAAAGGAAAACCTCCAATTTAAAGCATCTTGATCTCTCAGCTACCAATTGACCTTGGACAGAATGAAGCTCCTAAAAGAAAATTGCAGAGATCAGTCAGAATTAACTGATGCCATTACTGAAAAATTCACCCTCTTGAAAAATAGCTTCAGAAGCACACCTTTGATAGATCTGCATGAGTACTGTTAACTTCATCAATCTTTTCCCTGAGCCGAGAGTTTTCTGCTCTGACTTCTGAAAGTGAAAGCTCCAACACCTTTTTGTCTTCTTTAACTGCATCGATTTCAGTTGTTAAGTCTTGTTCAGAAGGATTGCTTTCAAAGCCTTTAGAGTTTAAGTTAATGTTGGAGAAATCCAACTTTTCAGATTTAGCCAAGGCATAAGCAGCAGTAACAGAAGCTGCTGCTGCAGCTGCCGCTGGCGACTGAAATATTCTGGGACGGAGCATCTCTCTGGGTTTCAGTCTCATAATAAACACCTAAAAACAGCAGTCAGTAAGGAAATGCCAAAAACAATCAGTTTAAAATATGATGACGCAGTGTCCTAGTATTATAACAGCACCAACTATTATTGTACACTTACCTCATTATTGTATTTCCCATTATAGCCACCAAAAGCAACCAAATGCTTCTCTCCATTGATCAATGTGCAGCAAACATTGAGTCCCTGTTTCAGAATTTACACTTAGATCACACAATTTACTGCAGAATTTCTATTTTGTTTTAATATGTTTCTTTTTTTGTTTTTAGGAAGAAAGTAAACAACCAAGTTAATCACAAGTTCTCAGCACAATTTCTCTGTAAGATGTATGATAGACAAGGAGTACTTTGTTATGACCGATTCATTGCATGGCATTGAAATTTCGGTATCTCCTCAGCATTCATTTTCTTAAATTCAGTTGTCTATGAAAGAGTATAAAATTTTAGTTAAAATCAACAAATCTTCATGCGATCCTTCAGAATCATGCTATAATTACTGTTGCCTGCAAAGTTGTAATTTCATATTTCCTTTTTTCTCCGCAATAGCAACTTGCATCTAAAGAAAAGTATGGCCAAATCCTGGCTGATGTAGCTATACTCAAGTTGATTTTGATGTTATACTTTTTGAATTCCAGAGCCAAATGAAATTTATTTCATAAATGCACATTTTGTGGACTTATAGAGTAGAGAAGTTGAAAGACAAGCAGAATTTTAAGGCAGTTATCACATCACACACACGCACAAACACAAACACAAGCACAAAAAAAAATCACTATTCTTCGATTGTGGGTTCAGGAAGCAGAAACTAAAACTTGGATAAATGATTAAAAAATCCAACTCTAACTGCTACTTTTTTCCATCAAGACCACAAGTTATAGTATGCCTTCAAAATCTAGGATCTCTAGAGCCATACAGCTTGGGATACAAAGACAAGCTTTGGCACTCTGATCACCCATCTTCGCTGCAATATGCAAAAGTTATATTTTGAGAAACACACTGACCTCACTAGCAAGAGGATCCCTTCCCTTTACACTAGTCAATGTTGACCATGCTAGCTTAGACATATTCAACTCAAGGGTTTCTGGACAACCTGCAAACCAGAAGACTGGGTTAGTCACCATGTTGGAAAAGGTGCATAAGCACTTTGGAAATGGTGAGCCCAATTACATGCATACCATTTTTGTTATCACCACCACCAACAATATACCAGCTCTCACCAATGGCTACAGCGGAATGACCAGCTCTAGGGCTTACCAAATCACCTTGAATTTCTGGTTGGGACCACTCCATCTGCAATATGAAGAGATCTTGTCATATGGCAGAGCAGCAGATAAGACACTTATCTTCTCATGCAAGTCATGGGCATATTAAATAGGCACACAATCATTTCACACGTAGATTCCCAAAACAATAGTTTGCAATAGTCCCAGCAAGCCGATAATTCCAAAATCATATATGCATAAGGGACTTGCTTGTGTCTTTCATAATTGTACTATAAAATGTAGATAATAATTTAATTCTTTTAGTTCTTTTTCTTAAGATAAAATTTGGAGAGTTTTTAAAATCTGTGTAATAAGTTTGTTATGAAATTTTGGCCAATATATTTTTTAATTACTAAAACTTTGGACATCTCTAAGTCTTTGGTGGGTTTTAGAATGATTCTCCAAACATGTTCAAGGATGTATGAGGCAGTACCATTGTATACATTTGTTACTAGACTTTCATATGGTTACAATAGGGGATTCATCTTGATGCATTAAATATTCCAAACAATGGCTTGACATTTCTGGCTCAAAATAAACCACGGGATAGAAAATGAAAAAACATGCATCTTTATCAAAAATCTAGAAACAGATGCCAGCATGTTAGTACCAATTTGGCAAAGTAGCCCACTCATAGCTCACTAATGTTTACATTAACACCAAGTAATCATATCCCCCATTAGCTGCATTACCATGCTGTATAATATTATGACTTAGCAAGATTTTCTGAGTACTAAAATCTTGTGATGCTGCATGAGGCTTCCCAATAGCACATTCTGAAGAGTACCACATATCTGCAGCCTATAACTTAGATTCCAAATATACTAATTTCAGCATTTTGAGCTCAGGACAAATGAATTGCATGTATGACAATCAACATTTGTTTCACATTCTAAACTCCCATGCAAAAGAAAAAAAAACATATGCCTCTCAACTTTGCAAACACAAAAAAAGTGCAAATAGATAAAGGATCACTACTTACTGTCTGCAAGTCAAGTACATGAAGATCACTGAAAAAAATTGAATGGGAACAACCACCAAATATTAGAAGATAGCGCTCTGCATTTATTGTAGCTGTGTGATCAAATCTTGGAGTGGGAGGTGTCTGCCTATCAATAGCAAAAAAGTGATACAGAAAACTTCTGCATGACATAAAAATATCTTATCATAAAAATAGAATAAGCACTTACGTCGTCTCTAAGATGTCCCAAGTCATTTTTTCTAGATCAAGAGCATAGATATCATTAAGCAATCTTCGGCCACTATCCTCTCCACCAAAAATTATTAGCCTAGAACCAAGAAGGGTAGCAGAATGCCCCCCTCGAGCTACCTGAAATATGTACAAAAATCTTACCATCCCAAATTTCCAGAAAGGATAATTGCAGTCTTTTCCTTTGGAATAACATAAATAATGAGTTCACATAAAAACATAAGGAAGAGATTGATCAACCAACTTAAAGAAGCTGTGAAAATAAGATGTTGACAAAGTGAGTTACCGGAGCTTTTCCTGATGTCTCCAAGACACCGCAAAGGTGTGTGTCTAGATCAATGAAATGCACTGCAAGAAGTAATTGGCAAGACATAAGAGTCCAAGAAAAAGGTTATTTACGGTGCACAATTAATTGGTTTCAGAAAGAACAGGAGAACTATTGATCTGGACCAAAAAGAAACAAACCTATCATGCTATCAGAAGATTTCTTGGAATGGCCACCAACAAGTAGGAGTCTGTTTCCCCACTTAACCTGAAAAACATGTAGCAAAATAACAGTGGGTTGCAAAATTCAAATTAACGCATCGCAAACAATTAAGATCCAGACAAAAGAAAATATGGTCATTCTCTGCAACATGGAAGAAGATGACTCCATATATCCGTTCTTGTTTTTGTGTGCATGGCTTACCATACTGTGATCTGATATAGCTAGAACAACTTCTTGCAGGCCATTCTCTTCAACTTTGTTCGGATGCAGGTCAGTTTTGAGTTTTAGGCTAGACCATGCTGAACTTCTAGGATCAAAGACCTGACAATATTATGCAAGGGGACATAACTATGTGATCCATTAGAAATAATTTCATTTGCATGAGTTAATAGTCATAATCATTACCTGAACATCAGACAAGTACCGACCATTGCGACTACCCCCAGAGACATAGAGTTTCTCATTGGCAATTGCTACAGCATGCTACGATGAAGAGAAATTGCACATTCAGCACCTTGTTCATTAAAAAAGAAGAAGAAGAAAGAAACCACCATAACTTTAAAGAATAAAATTTAGAGCCAGCCAAAAATCTTTCTTCATTCCAGAATTAGATTTGAATTCAGAACAATAATCACCTTATAGCGAGCTGATGGTCGTGCACCAGAAACCGGTATTGGTACCCACTGTTCATAGGTCAATTGTGAGAACCAATTATCCACATCAATGTCCTTAATCTCCTCTGTTCCCATAGAAGCTATTTGTAGTTGCTCAAGCTTGTCACCTGATTCTCAATAAGAAATGGTATGTATTAGTTACTCAACAATTTAGTAACTTGTATATTATTCCTATGCCCAAGGAACCAAAGACACCTCAAGATTGAAGATTGAAACATCATCAGTTTTAAAAAAGTTAAGGAATAGAAATCACACACTCCCATTCCAAAGTTAAATATTTAACTACTCACAAGAAAGCAAAAAACAGAATTCAGCAAAGAAAGGAACGCGTCAAAACTTAAAGAACCTCTAGATTATTGTAACAATTTCACATTCCCAGATACAACCAAATTGTCTTTCACACTTCATATATTACTCCTTGTTTCACAAGATGGATTTTCAATTCCTCCCTACAGTTACTATTAAGGAAATGCTTTTAAACAACCCCTAAGTTGTTTTGCAACAGAGTTAGGAATGAAAGGAAAGACATGGAACATGTTAGGAGATTGGATCAGGTGATTCTCATAAGTGTTGCATAAGCCTGCCACTTCCATCCAATTAACTTCCTCCCAAAATCTACAAATTAGGGATCTTTATCCTTCTGGAATCCTCGAGTCTTTACAATGTTTTGTATTAGTTCATGATAAGTGTTAATAGTCAACTTCCATTTTCTATCAGCGTCAGATTTGATTATGAGAAAACTGAATATGTTCCAGCTTCCTGAAGAATATGCTTACAGATTTTGATGGTATAGTCTCCAGTGATTCCATGAGCAATCTTACTCTTAACACTTTCCAAATTTAATTCATCTTGTTTGTATTCACTTTCATCAATTATCGCATCTAATAAAGTATGGATTTAAATTTTGGATAGCAATATGGTTTTCTAAGATTTTTAAATCATGACAACTTGTTTCAGGATATTAACTTTTGAAGGGTGTGATATTGGAGGGTTTAATTATAATAGATAGACTGAGACCATTCACGGTCTAAAAACATCATTAAACCATTACACATCCTAATTTCCTCCCAGTCAAGAAAAAGTTAAATTAAATCACACCCCTTCTCACAAAAATAACGTAAATCACCCATGTGCTCATGCCTCAAGCCTCACCCTTGGGCTATTAAACCCCCAAAAATTCCAATCCCATATACAAGCCCCTCGATCTTCTGCTTATTTTAAAACTCTAATTCCTAAGATTAGAAACCCATGAATTATTCAGATCTATCCTATAATCTTCATCGTAATCATAATTACAATTCATCAATTGCGCAAAATTACAAGCTCTAATAATTTGTTCCAACCAGACACTAAATTTATGCAGATTGTTATGATGCTCGAAGCATTTCTCTCTAACCAATAACAAAAAACTATTGGGCATTACCCAGTGATACCAAAAAGAAAAGAAATGGTTCAATTCTCGAAAGCTACTGATTATGGCATTATAGAGCGATTCAACTCATAATTGCATTACCACTCATATTCTGAAATCACAATCAACATAAGTAAATCAATTAACTTAATCAAGTAACTGAAATCGAATGAAATTACAATACAAAGTCACAGTAGAAATGTAAGAGAAATGAAGAATGTACCTGTACAGGCAGTGACAGATCGAGAGAGATCAGATCGGATTATCAAATTTTCTGAAAAGGGAACGAATATAAATAACCAGTGTCTGACAGAGGGGTATTGGATTCAACGGTGCTTGATTCTCCGTTAATACGAAGAAGAAACGAAGAACCGTACGCCTGGAAACGGAAAGAAATGTTTGTCCCAGCAGAAACGATGAAAGTTAAAACAGCCGCCTCTGCGGTTCTCTACAGTAGCAACGGAGCGTCCATTAGTTGTTTATTTCAAAAATCTAAAGAAAATAATAATGATAATTATATAATAATTATTTTCTAGTGCCAGATCAGCAAGGAATATGGACTTTCGTGCAAATGCTTGAATTGATGGGATAATTTTTTTTAATAATATATTTTTAAAAATTATTTACAGATTTAATTTATATCAGAAATTATTTATTAATTTAAAGTATGAGTACGAAATAGCTAATATGTATAACGATTTTATCATAAAATTATTGACAATCAAGAGTGATTTTTTTTTTTTAAAATCGTTGCACCTTTCAACGGTTTCACTTAATAAAAAAAAGTGCACTTTAGCTCAGTTTACCTATACTCAACTTTTACACTTCCAATCAACTTAATACATATTTATTTTATATTTATTAATTCAGTACTTTTTTTATTAATTAATTGTGAAATTTTGTAGAAATTCTGATTTAATTTGAATAATATATATAAGTGAATTACTTAGCTTTAAACGTTAATACGTATTTGGAGCATTTCATTTCCAAGCTCTAACTTTTTTCTTTTTATTTGTCTAACAAAATATATTTAAAATAATAATTTTCAGGAAAAAATAAATTTAAAATAATATGAATTCAAATAGCTGAAAAAAAAAAGTATTGTATTAGTATGCTAATTACAGGAATGCCGTTTCAGCAATAATAAACTATTCTTCTGATTCTTCATCCGTCGTGCCGCATGCTGCTTTTGTGGATATATTAGTGTGTATATAACCTTATTTATTGTATTTACTATTTAAAATGTTACGCTGCTTTTCACTTGTTTATTATTATTATTATTATTATTATTATTATTATTATTATTATTATTATTATTAGAGACAAGCACTATTCGTTTGTAATAAATTTCTGAAATAGTATTTTTATTTTGTCTAATCTACCATGAATTTTGCATTCAATTAATCAATTATGCAATTAAATAAAAAAATAAAAGAAAAATAGCCTTTGTAAATTAGATAGAATAATTTCACTTCGCGTATAGTTTCTTACCGGACTTTCATGTACTTGTTTTGTAGCATTGAGGATCGAACGATTGGCTTTTTCATGATGTAAGAAACATTTAACATTTTTTATTTTTTATTAATTAATTCAATTTTTTTTAATCTTTGTTAGTTCTTCAATCTAGCTTAGGAGCTGTAATTCTTTCTATAACTATCTTTTTTAAAACAATAATAATAATTTTTCAATTTGTTTTATGCAATTTTTACTTAGACTTCAATGGTATTTTCATTTGTAACTGAACTAATAATTTGTTTTTACATAAAAAAAAATACCTTAATAATTAATATAATATTCGTAAACATAACAATTTATGTTGTTAGACACTTAAATTACAAATATTATTTATTTTATTTGAAATGAAAGATTTAGAATCTGTTCATATTTTGCTTCATTAAGAAAAGGATATGATCATTTACATGTCATATACATAGTGATGTAAGCTAAGCAATCATATATTAAACTATAGAATGACTTCGTATCTATAAATAGCAATACAATCATACATAGATTCTCATCCTTTCATCACTTGAAAATTAAGCTTAGATAGAGGTAGTACAGTGATAAAAATGAGAAAATGTCCCAACCTAATATTAGACAAGAAATTCGGAACATTTTTTTATGAAACCACTAGAAGGCACAACGGTTTCAGACTTTGAAACAGCTGTCAGTGGCTGCGATTTTTAGATTCTGAAACTGTTGTACCTTTTAGCGATTTCAAAAAAAAATCACTCATGACCACCAATAGTTTTCTGACAAAAACGCTATACGTGGCAACGGTTTCGTACTCACACCCCAAATTGATAAATAATTTCTAACATACTCCAAATTTGTAAATAATTTTTAAAAATACATTATTAAAAAAATGTCCCTGAATTGAATGCTTACGGCCAAGCAGCACGTTATGGAAAAGTTATTTTTTATTAGGTTATATTATTTAGTTTGCATAAAAATTGTTTGGTATAAATATATATATATAGCATAAAATGGTGTCCTATGTTATTTTTTTAAAAATTAAAAATATGTAATATTAAATTATTTTTAATATTATTAATTTAGAAAAAAAATTTGTTATAGAATATGATTTTTCATAAATACATCAATTTTTTTAAAGTGTACAAATTTTTTGAAACATGAATATATGTTAATTGATAAATTAACAATCAAACAAATAATTTAATTAATAACAAATAATTTCATAATTGAAATATATTAACAAATGCACTACAATTAATAAATTTATACATAGTCTAATGATAATTCAAAATAAATAAACTTTATACATGATTATTTTAGACATAATTCAAATAATTAGTGAATACAAAAAGTTCATATATCCTTGTCAAAGATGCAACCTAATTTAAAACATAATTAATACATTCAAAATTTTGTCAATCACCATTTATTTGTCTAAATTAAACAAACATGTCTCCAATTTCAGGTTCTACTGACCTGGATGATGCCACATGCAGAGACTTATCTATTATTGCTTCAAAAACATCAAGATGATTCTCAAGAAAAATACCACTACCTTCAACTCTTCGAAAATATCAAAACAGTCATCATTTGCTCTAACAAATCTTTCAGTAAAAGTAGCAATTTGCTTAACACTTTCTTTGAACATTTCTCTAAATAATTCTATAATACTAGTATCATATTCATCACCTACCTCATTTGCTATTGGCATCAGATTCATCACCTGCCTTGTTTTTTTTCCCTCTTTCTAGCAAGAGATGTATTGGTAGATACGTTTAGAACTAATAATGGTGAAGTCTCATCAATATCAATCCCTTGCATAATATCATCATTAATTTTATTTAAAATTTCATCTTCACAGTCAACCTCATTTGCCATAACAGGTGATATTTTTACTCCTTTATCAGTTGCTCTTTCTTTTCGAAATATATTAACAAGGCGATCAAATACAGAAAACTATTTTTCTCTCTATCCCCTACATCAGAATTACACTACAATAATACAAAAAGTATAGTAAGTTAGATTTAAGTTCTAAGAAAAAATTAATTACTTGAATGATTAAGTTTTAAACCTAGATATAAGCTTACCATGCCTCATCACTATCAACCTCAATACATTTGATTCTATCATTCTATGCAAAGCCCTTCTTGCTCATCATGACATAAACTATTGCATAATCTTTTTTTTTCATTTTCCCATCTTTAAATCTATATAAGGATTAACTCTTAATCCACAATCTGGATGCAAGTTTTGCATTTTTTTTAGTGGCTCTCATAGTTCCAGATTTGAAGGTACCATTTTCACTTTTACCACCATTAGCAACTATTTCTTCGAGAATTTTTAGTACTGGATCTTTTTCATTCGTATTCCACATTCATCCGATTCCTTTAAATTGAGAACTTTATCCAATATCCATTCCTAAATGATAATTTTAAATATATAAAATATTCATCATATATAGTGCATGCATAAAAAAGACCGAGAGTAAAATATTACAATTTAAACATATAACAAATATTCAATTAAATAGAAATATTGTTCATTTAATAAAAATACATAATCTAGTTGTCAAAACTACAAAATCGAAGTAAATGGATCAATGTAAAAAATTTACTAAGCAACACTAATGTTTTCTATGTGCTCTGCACTCATCATACATCTCCATAGCTAAATTAATCTTTTAGGTAGCCCATTGATCAGGTAATTTAGTTGTCCATACCTATACCAAGTTCAAGCTACAAAAGTGATTACGATGTAATTAAAATAGTGTTAAAGATGAGTATAATTTAAAAGATTATTGACTTATTAATGAATATTATTGTTAAAAATGATGATTGTATATAGTTAGCATATATGTAAAATAGTTAATGTATATGTGAAAATAAGTATAATGATGGTAATGCCATATGTATGTGTGATGGATGAGACTTGATGTGTGTAGCTGATACATCACATATTGGTTAAATATAAAGTATAAGTTATATGTTTAGAACTACATGATTCTGATTCCCGATATGGGATATATAGGAAGCTTGGAATGTTAATTCCAAGTTCAAACCAAAGTGATAGATAAGTTGATAAGCACTTGAGTGTTAGTGATAATCTAAGACTTGGAAACTAATAAAAAATTTAAAAGTAATTTTGCCTTCAGTAGGAATGAGTAAATAGTTGGCATGAATATATAGTTCTAATAAGTGTGAATTATACTATATTATTAGTGTGTTTAATGTGTTTATTATGTTAATTTAGTGTTGATTTGATTAATTTAGTGTTCTATATACTTAATTATTTAATTCAATGTTTTTTAGGTGTATAATTGAAGAAAGGAAGAAAATACAAGGGTAGAAGTGAAAAATCAGCATTTGAAGGTTTTTAAGGAGTCAAGATTTGTTTGTGGTAGTTCAAACACTGACTACTTGTTGGAGTGATTCTTCGTTCTATCGAGTGTGGCTTAAAGGAAAGAAATAGGAGCAGAGGTTACTCGGTGGAGTGAAAATTCACTCTATCGAGTCACCTTAAGAGGAAACAAAACACAAGGATACTCGGTGGAGTGAGTGTGCTACTCTACTAAGCTAGAGAATTTAAAAAAAGATGAAACTCTCAGGTTTTGTTGGAATAAGATATCTGAAGGCACAAAACTTCCTCTTTACAAGTTATAGATGCAAACTTAAGCACCAGATTCGGAAAGAGGCAAAAAAAAATTCGTATTTTTATTAAAAGTTTTAGGCTAATTTTAGAGTGAGTTTTTTTTTGTGAATTTTATCCTAGTTCTCAAGAGGCATAGACAAAAGATTTTGAAGGCTGCAATTCAAGTTTTGAGAAGACTTCAAGAAGGGCATTCTGAATCTAATGTGTTTGTATCTTGATTTTTGTTTTACTTTATGTTTAAAGATAATGAGTGAGTAGTTTCTTTTGCTTTTGCTGAGGAAACTTAAACCCTCATATTTCTTTATGTAATGACTTAGTTTGACCTTCAATTGAATGTAAGTTGATTATTTCCTCATTTCTATGCAATTCCTTATCTTAAGTTATCTTTGATTTTGTTATTGATGTATTAAGATAATGATTGATGATCAAATGCACTATTGACCTAGAATATACATGTTCATAGTTTAATTCACTTAATTTGATGCATGATTATTTTCTAAAATATGAGATAATTATGTATTAATTTTAGGGAATTTAAGGCTAAAAAAGGATAAATTAAGAATAGATTGAAGTAAGATTTCTTGAGAAAATGGTCTAATGGATATTTAGGAGTTTATAAACTAGATTTTCATGCTAAGAATTAAATTATTCCTAATATGAGAATTTGATGCTTAGAAAGATATTCTGAATAAGTTATCTGAATTTACTACCAGTTTTCCATAATCACTTATGTTATCTTTTAACTAAGTTATATGTATTAAAAATTGAGATAAAAAGCCCTTTAGCAGAAGTCTCTCTTATCAATGAATTTATCATCTATTATTTATTAGTTGTGTGTAATTCTCTTGTTTGATTGTTTAAGTTTACATTTAATTGCAATGGTTTTATTAGTTTAAGTTATTTAAGATTTTGTCTTTATTTTAATTAACTCTTCATCATTATAAAATTGGGAATTCTTTGTACACATTGATCACTCTAAAATCTAAAATACATAAAACATCACATTTCCTTTGGGTTCGATATTTTTGGGATCACAATTATAGTTCTCTATATTACTAGATGATCTAGTACACTTGCTAAATACATGTCAAGTTTTTGGCACAATTGCTAGAGAGTTAGCATTTGTTTATTTGTTTTAAATTTTTATAGTGAATTTTATGTGTTTTTCTTTCTCTATTTTCTATTCTTTATTCTTTTTATTCATTATATTCTCTCATTCTTACAGGTGTTATTAGTTTATGGTAAAAAGTGATATTATTCAAATACCAAATATACATTGGATTCTATTAGACTTAATTTGTTTCCTTTACTTTTATTGGTAAAGCAAGAGATTGGTTGCAAATGCTGCAAAATTAGTGTATTAGTTCATGAGAACAAATGTAAGAAAAATTTTTAGTTCGATTCTTTCCAGCTACCAAAACAACCACAATTAGGAGTAATATTCATAATTTCCAGTAGTTTTATGAGGAACCATTTCATAAGGCTTGGAAAAGATTTAGAAGGCTTTTAAAGAGTTATCCACACTATAAGATTGTTGTACATCAACTAATATCTACTTTTTATGTAGGTATGAATCACGCTATAAAATCTATTCTAGATGTAGCTTCAAGTGGAAAGTTTTATGAATAAAATTCTAGAAGAAGCTTTCCAATTGTTTGATGAGATGGCTACCAATGATACTCAATGGGTAAGTGCAAGAACCACATAGAAGAAATAAAGTACATAGTGTAGATAAGGTAGCTATGTTAAAGGCACAAATGGAGTTGTTAAAGAAGGAGGTAAGTGGTTTAAAGGTACAAAATGTTTCATCTTTATTTGAACAATGTAATACGTATGCAAGGACTGAAAATAAGAATGAGGAAGGCTTAGGTATAGCTGTAAAAGAGGTGAATACATTAAACCCTTATACTAATACTTATAATCCTGGGTGGAGAAATTATCCTAATTTTTCGTAGAGAGAAGGAAACCATGCATCTTCATTTAATACTCAACTTTGGGCTCCCTATAGTCATAATATAACCTCCCATAGAAATAACCAACAACCACACCAACCTTAAGCACAACCACACTATCCTTCCATATATTAACCTCTACCATATCAACCCCCAAATTTTTAAGCTAGACTTTAACCTACTCAGGATAGAAAACCTAACTTAGAGGAGATGTTTGCTAATTTTATAATCATCCAATCCATATTTATGGTTAGTCAATATGCTACGTGGAAATCTTTAAATGTTTGGATGAGAAATCAAGATGCCTTAATTAGGAACTTAAAAACTCAAGTAGGGCAACTTGCTAATTATATCTCAAATAGGACCTATTGCACTTTTCCAACTAATGTGGACCGAAATCCAAAAGAAAAAGAAAAGCCATTCACCTTAAGAAGTGGGAAAAAGGTAAAAGAAGCTGAAAATTGTAAGAATTCTTCAGAATTGGTGGAACCACCAATACAGGTAAGTATGTCTAAACCTGATATTAATAATAAATTACCTACTATTATTGATAAAATTAAAGGTAAGGAAAAGCTTATGTCTCTTATACTTGATAAGTCTAAATTACCTTTTCCATCTCTGGCTAGAAAAGAAAAGCATAATGAATAGTTAACTAGATTTTTAGATATGTTTAAAAAACTACATGTAAATTTACCATTTGCTAAAGCTTTATTGCACATGCCTAAATATGCTAAGTTTATGAAAGAGCTATGTTCTAACAAGAAAAAGCTAAAAGGTATAGAAATGATTCAATTGTCTAAAAATTATAGTACAATTTTGATGAAGAAAATTCTTAAAAAATTAGAGGATCTTGGTAGTTTTACATTGTCTTATGAGTTAGGAGGGAATTTTATTAGGCATGCTTTATGTGATTTGGACGCTAACATTAATTTGATGCCTTATTCAATTTGCAGGAAGTTAAATTTAGGTGATATTAAGGAGATTCAAATGACACTACAGTTGGTGGATATATCTGTGAAGAGGCCAAATAGTATTATTGAAGATTTATTGGTAAAGGTTAAAAATTTTATATTATCGATTAAATTTGTAGTAATAGATATGAAGGAGGATCGAAAGGTACCATTGATAATGGGAAGGTAATTTTTAAACTCGGATAAAACATTGATAGATGCACATGGACAAATGGTAACTTTGAGGTTCAATTGTGAAAAAAATGATCTTTAACATGAATAAGGCAATGAAACACCTTTCTTATGATTTTAAAGAGTCTATTTGCTTTATGGATAGTGTTTAAGAATGTGTGGCAAAGAAGTAAGAAGAGATTCTATTAGATAATGAGCTTCAAGATTATTTGATGCATCCAAAGAATAAAGAGAAAGTTAAAAATAGAGAGAAAAAAGCGGACAAAGAAACTGAAGAAAGAGCACAGTGAGGAAGAAATAAAGGAGGATGAATCATCCCCTCCTAAGGGAGAAAACACTTTTGAACTCAAAAATCTTCCTTCACATTTAAAATATGTATTTTTAGAAGATAATGCAAAACCAATAATTATTTTTTCACTTTTGACAAGTTTGGAAGAAGAGATGCTAGTAGAGGTATTGAAAAAACACAAAGGAGATATAGGTTGGGAGACTTCAAACTTGAAGGGAATTAATCCCAATTATTGTACACTTCAAATACCAATAGAGATTAATTTCAAACTGATAGAATAACTATAAAGGAGACTCAATCCAGCTATGTAAAAAGTGGAGAAAAAGGACGTACTTAAATTGCTTGATGCAAATATTTTCTATCCTATTTCTGATAGTAGTTAAGTGAGTCTTGTACAATATAATTCTAAAAAGGGGGTGTATGACTGTCGTGAGTAATGAAAATAATGAACTTATCCCAACATGTAAAGTGATGGGATAAAGAGTGCGTATGGACTATAGGAGGTTAAATAGTGCCACTAGGAAAGATAATTTTCCTTTTCCTTTTTATTGATCAAATGCTAGAGAGGTTGGTTGATAATAGATTTTATTATTTTTTAGATGGTTATTTGAAGTATATACAAATGCTAGAGAGGTTGTAATGCCTCTGCCACCTTTCAAAGGTGTATAATGGCCATATTTCATGATTTTATTGATAAATTTATAGAGGTTTTCATGGATGATTTCACTTTATATGGTTGTGACTTTGAGTCTTGTTTGAATAACCTTGAAATGGTCTTAAGAAAGTGTGAAGAAACTAACCTTGTCCTCAACTAGGAAAAATGCCATTTTACGGTGAATGAAGGTATAGTCCTAGGCCATAAGATTTCTGAAAGTGAAATTGAGGTAGACAAGGCAAAATAGATGTTATTGATAAATTATCTCCTCCTATGAGTGTTAGAGGCATTAGGAGTTTCCTTAGTGTGATGCACATCGAATCCCATAGGCATTCAATATACTCTTGAAAGCCTGCTTTTAGGGTGCAAGATCAAATAAGGTTATTAAACTTGTGAAAGCTAATTGCTTTGTAATGAATAGGGATTCAACTAATACCCAATGCACTCGGGTCTTCAAAAGTTATAAGGCAGCACACCGGAGTATCCCTATCTATTTACTAATAACCAACTTATGAGATGTCTGATGAGCATCACAAGGCATCTATTATGGAGTCACCACCAAATAAACCATTGGATAAGTAATTTTTAATACCTTATGATATTGAAACTAGAGAGAGATCGGATTTCACTCCTATTTATAATTTTGGTTAATGTTATGATCTATGTTTAGTAAGTGTACTAGATCGACTAGTAATATAGAAAAATAAGATTAAAATCCTGAATATCGTACCAAAGGAACATGGATTGCTAAAAAAAATATATACGTGTGAATTGAATTAATTTGAGATTATTTTCCCAAGTTTTTGATTTAAAGGCAATACTAAATTAACAATAAAGCAAAATAAAAACTAAAATTAGACTAACATGAATTAAAAACAAAATAATAACTGAAATTTTTCTGCTAAAGGAACTATCCACCTCAACTTCCATTTCAATGACTCGAATCAAAAGTAACACAAGTGATTATGGAAAAACTAGATAAAAAAAGCCAGATATCTCATGCAAGACTATCATTCTAAGCATCAAATTCTCTTGTTTAGGAACAATCTAATACTTAGCATAAAGATCCAATTTTAAACTCCTAGATATCTATTAAACTCTTTTGTAAGCAAACTTAACTTCAACCTATTCTTAGTTCAACTTTTTCTAGTATTAATCCACTTTTACCAACACACAATTAAACTAATTAAAAATATAATCATGCATTAATACTAATAAACCAACCTAAGAAAATACATATCATAGATCGTACTTAAATCCATCATCAATCATTAATTAAAATAAGTTAATCATTAATTCAATAACAACCAAAGATAAGAAGTTGCCCAAAACTAAGAAATAATTAAACTTGCATTGAATTAAAGCTTAAAATAAAGTCATTGCAATGAAAATATAAAGGTTCAAGTTTCCCTTAGCAAAAGAAGAAAAACTACTTACCAAATATCATGAAAATTAAAAAAACAATTAAAGTAAAGAGATACAATTCTTATAAAGCTTCAAACTTTACTCTTAATGACTTCAATAGAAATCTTATGTCTTTAAGAGAATTTTAAACTAAGAAATAAGAAAACTAAGCTAAAAACTAACGTAAAATTAATGTACAAATAACTAAAGAAAAATTAAAACTAAATAAAGAAAATTCATAACTAAGAGACTCTCTCTAGCTATATTCTTTAAGTTCGGGTACTTTGGTGCTTTTATAGTTGAATTATCTTGCCAAAAGAAGAAGTTTTGCCTTTGTAAACTTCTTAAACCAAAGAGGAATTGAATTCTACTCAATTAGGAAGTTAATTTTTGTGTTTTCTCTTTCCTCATTCAGAAGAGTGACATTTATCACTTTGAAGAGTGAAAAATGTCGGGTGCCCTAGTCACTCTGCAGAGTGACCACTTCCTTTAACTTAAATTTCAACTTTTTCTTTGTATATTTGCTCCAATTTTCCTCCTTTCTATAATTAAATGATAATTTCCTTCAAATAAGCCCTATAAAACACCAAAACTAACATTTAAACCTCAAAACATAAATTACAAATATTTAAACATAAACCACCTAGAATAACACTAAACTAACTCAAATAAACATAAAAGATTTTTAGTGATTAATATATTTATCTCTTTTCTCACACGAATTATTATGCTAGAAAAATTAAAGGTGCACTTAAGCATATAAGAAAGCAGTAAAGCATGTATAGAAAGTATTAAAGAACATTGTATTGAAAGTAATTAAAGAATATTAATAGTAAATGTAAAGATGAATTATGCATAAATTGAAAATTTAATGGAATTTATTTAGATGAGGATATTGGTCCTTGCAAGGATATTTACAAAAAGGCAAGCATTTTAGGTGTATTTTGGATAAAAATAGGGATAGTTGATCCATCACAGCTTTGAAAAAAGAATAATTTTAGTCAATTTTAAATAGAAAATCTTTTATATTTATAAAGAGAAATTCCTTAATTTACATATTATTTTATGGATGGAAATTGAGACATTGGTTTCCTTTATTATAGAAAAAATTCAACTTAAATTTTTATAAAATGTTTAGTGATTTTTTAAGTTATCGTTCGAATGAAAATATTTATTTACGATAAATAAAGACATGAAAATGATAATACAAGTAAAACATGCATAAAATGAGCTATTTATTGAATTGAAAATATTTATTCCCTCACGTATATTTATAAAATTCCTTTGTGTGATTTTTGAAATAAAATAGGACAATGATCCATTTTATGAGAAAAATCCATTTCAATTAAGTAAAGATAGTTTTGGTATCATTTTTAGTTAAAGCATGTAAAAAGCTATTTTTTACTAGCTATTACATATTTACGGGAAGTAAAAGAAAAATTAAATACAGGCATAAAATAATAAATAGGAAAAATAAATCTTGGACTACCCTGCTTTAGTTCTCCAAATCAAGCTGGGATAGTGACACACATATAAAATATGGCATGGAAAAAGCGTAATTAGTCAGTAATAAGTTAAACAAAAAATTAAATACAATAATTAAGTATATACAATAAATTGATAAATTAAATGATTATAATAACATATAAAATAACAATAATAGTACAAACATCAATGATAATATCAATAGTAAAAATAATAAAGATTATCATTAAAATTAAGAATAAAAATGTGAATTGAATTAAATAGATTAAATATAAATAAGCTATTTGATAATTAAATTAGGAATGTTAATCAATTAGATTAACTAAATAAACTTAAATAAAATAACATTGATAAAATAAACAATAATCAAAATATATTACAAATTAGAGAAAAATGATAAATTAGCATAATCAATTTATCACAAATATTAATTAATTAAGTGAAATAATAAATATAAATGTGAGACAAAGGTATGGATGATCGTGGGGTGGGGAGGCTATTGCCCCACGCAAGGATGGGGCTGGGACTGATAGTATTTCGAGGGAAAATTTCTCCCGTCCCCGTCCTTGTGAGGATCTTTGTCCCCGCATAAAAAATATTTTTATTTTTAAAAAAAATTTAATTATAACTAAAATATAATATTTAATAATTAATTATAATTGAAATATAATATTTAATAATTAAAAATATATATTCAATTACAAATTAAACTAATATAAATTTTAACGATTGATAAAACTAAAATTAAATATAATTTAAAACTAAATTATATAAATATAATTAAATTTAGTAACTAAATTTCGGGGGCAGGGACCACAATCCCCGTCCCCGCCCCGAATTTTAAGTCGGGGAATACTTTTTCCCCGTCTCCGTCTCCACGGGAGAATTTTTCGGGGATTCACCGCCCTATTCGGGGCGGTTTCCCACCAGGGATGGGGATTTTCTGCCCCGTGATCATCCCTAGACAAAGGAGGAAAGACACAAAAAACCAAAAGGGACGTGAATGGAGTAAGTGATGAAGGGGTAGGGCATACTGCCACTTTTAGCAACGAGAGTTTTTAACCATCGCCACAAACTCCTATCGCTAAAGGTCCACATCAGTAAAATGAATTTAAATTGAAAAATCTCTTTAGCAATGGGAACAATCTGGCATCACTAACGGACCTAACAAAATTGATTATGCCAGAACTATGGAAAAAACCATTTTTGAACAAAAAAAAACTATAAATAAACCTCAAATAACACACATAATAAAATAATAATTAAAATATATGATAAATTATACAAAAATAACAAATAAACAAATAATTTAATTAAACTAATGTAATTAACAAATTAACCAATTAACAAACAAACCAATTACATTAACATATTCAATAAACCAATAACAAATTAATAGAATAATTAAATAACAAATAGTGAAATTAAACAAATAATTTGCATGTTCATAACAAAACATTTAAATAATAAATAATAAAATTAAAGATTAATGAATATAATAAAGCAATTAATTTATTAACTAAAATAATAAATTAATTGACAAAACTAGATAACAAATTTACAATTAATTACAACGAAGAGAAATTAACAATATATTAAGGTGGATCTACAAAATTAATAAAGCAACAAACTTAAAAAAAGTTATTTATATAATTAATTAAAATTAAATATTAAATTTATAAGTTTTAAGGGCTTGAGAATATTACCTTCAGTTTGATTTTATCACGGGACGAGGATTTGGTACTCTATGGTTTTTTTTTATGATTTTTTGAAATTTTTTGAAGTTAAAAATAATGATTTTCCATAAGAGAGAGGAAAAAGGTAAAAGAAAATAAGGAAGATGACGAGGATTAGGGAGGAGAGAGAAAGTGGTGATTAGCCTTAATGGCTAAGCAAAAGCCATAAAATATCCCTAAATGGGGTTAGGATTAACTTTAGATTTTTTTTTCTCTTTTTTTCCCTACTTTTGGGCTCATTTTTGCAGCTTTGGGGGTGAATTATGGACCTGGTGCATGAGTCAACTTACGGGCTCGATCCATGAGTTGACTTTGACTCTACCTCATTTTTGTCAATTGATAAACCTCTGACTCAAATGTTTTACCATTTTTAAGCATGAAAATGGTATTTTTTCAACTAAGTGTCTTCTAGAAATTTGTTCCCCTATGTCTTAACTTTCTAATAAATCAATATTCACTCAATTTGGATTTGTATATTGGAATTTATTGTCAAAATACTAACGATTGATCCTAGAAAATTTTTAGGGACAGAATTGGTATTCTGATTTTGAAAAATTACTTATAACAATAGGTTCAAAATTAGGCCATGCCTTCTTCATTAAAGTTGCTCCAAAATGATATTTTCTATTATAATTAGATTCATCTCAATATGAGATCTACAGAGGGAGTTATGCCCAAAATACTACAAACTAGTCCAAGTGTGGGGATAGATTCGGGTCATATATGGTTGAGCCTAATTTTGAGAACCTTAAGGGATGAACTGGATTTAGGTGTCTTCATAAAAGTTGTATAAATATGGCTTTAGAATCACTTAATTATGAGGTTTATAGTCTAAGATAAAGTCAAAACACTCCAGACTCCTTAAGTTTTCAAAACTAATTTTATCATTTTGCATTGTTTGAAAGAGATAAAAGGGGAAAAGACCCTAAAAAGATTTTTAAACATTTAAAACCCATTGAGAGATCAAAAATATTTTGAAAATATAAATCCCAAGAGGAAAGCCTGGCACCTCTTTCACTTATCCATTTATTAGAAACTATTTTCTTATCAGGGAACTCTGATCAGGAGCTGTCTCAGGATCCAATATCTATAGTTGCCTATAATTTTGAAAAACTTAGTGTACTAGTGCCTAAGTAAGCTAAAATTTAGAGTAAAGAATAAAAGATGCGTACCTAAGGTGGCGAGCTTTCGATTGTGTTGAACACATACCATTTAGCCAATGAGCTTTGGTTGGATAATTATAATCAGCTTGTTGATGTTTTAACTCTTGATTGGATAATTACCATAAGCTTATCGATGTTTTAATTCTCTTTTTCTCCTTTCACAAGCTGAAGGCCTTGTTACCCATAAAAAGGGTGTTAAATACTTTTAAAAGGGCTTGTATACTCACAGGGAGACTTTGACGCTTATAGAGAGTCTTTCATGCTTATAGAGAGGTTTTAATACTCACAGGGAGACTTGATGCCTCTTAAGAAGGCTTCATGCTTACATAGAGGCTTTAATGGATTTTGGAATTTTAGTGTTTTCCAAAAAGCATACAAATTTTGACATTTTTGATGCCTTTTACGAGGACTTTAGTTTGCTTGTTCCGCAGAAACTTTGGATTTTTGAATTTTTAGGTACCTTATAAAAAGTGCTTTTGAGTTTTAAGTTTTTTTTAAAGTCTTGGAAATTTTAAATTATTTTTCTTTAGTTAGTTGCTAGACTTTCTGTTTTGATTTTGGTGCTTTTTAAATATTTTAAACTTTAGATTCGTACTTCAGGATTTAGATTTTTTTTCTTCTTCTCTTTTTCTTTTCTTTCTTTTGGCATGCACTTTAAGATTGAGATTTTTAAATTTTTACATGCCCTTTAAAAGGGTTTGATGCTCTCAGAGAGACTTTGGCTATGGGGCTTAATGCTTATTGAAGGGCTTTGATGCTCATAGAGGGGCTTTGATGCCTCACAAATAGACTTTAGTGCTCATAGAGAGACTTTAATTACCAAGCTTAATGCTCACAGAGAGACTTTGATGCTTATAGAGAGACTTTAATTACTGGACTTAATGCTCACAAAGAGACTTTGATGCCTATGGGGATTTCTTTCTTTCTTTCTTCTTCTTTTTTTGCATCTGTTTGAGTGTGTGTTTACACCTTAGGTGAATTTTACATTTTCAAAATTTTGTTGAATTTTGAATTTGTATAATTTGACTGTGCATTAGTTTTTTTTTTTTGAATTTTTTACATTTTAAAATGTATATTAGATTCGTACAATTTGACTGTGTGTTGAATTTTTACATTTTGAATGTATCTTAACTTTGTACAGTTTAAATGTATTTTGAATTTGAGATTTTTAGACTTTGGAATGTACATTGAATTTTTTTTGCATCTTCGAAATGTATTTTGAATTTTTACAATTTTGAGGTATGTTCTAGATTTTGTACAATTTGGGAGCGTACATTGGATTTTTACATTTTGAATTTATTTTTGAATTTGTACAAATTTTAAAGCATTTCAAGGCATTGAACTTAATGTATTGAGCATTTACAGAATTTGTATTCTTTGAATATTTTGGATTTTGAGTTGTGAGGAGTTAGAGTTTTTGTATATATGAAGGATTTAGGGTTTTGTACATTCGAAAAAAGTTGAAGTTTTTATACATTTAAAGGATTAAAGTTTTTATACATTTAATTTTAAGTTTTCTACACTTAAATTTTAAAGATAAAGGGTCTTACCTGGTTAACCCCAGCGAAGATGTGCATTGACATCCTAACTCTATAAAGGGATCCCCTTTTTATAGGTTTACATAATCCTCACCTCCTATGGATTTTGTCTTCGAGCGAGATAGTCATTCCCTTGAAATTGCATCTAGTATGGCATGTATGAATGACTTCATCTCTAGAGATATTCCCCTCGTATGATTTATTTTATGGGAATTTTTTTCTAATCTAATTATCCAAAACTATTGCTCGATCAACTTTGATGCGTGGAGCCCATTCACGTTTCCCTTGCAAGAAAATTATTCATATGAGTTTATACAAAAAGCTATATACATGCAAGATGTTTGTGAAATTCATATATGTGCACACAAATATGTATGTGAATTATGAGTGATAAGTGCCACATGTGTGATGTGTGCAGAGAATGACCTACCAAGAAATGTTTAAAGTTTAGGGCAATCGTAACTTAGCAAATGCTTTGAACTTGAATTTTATTCATGTTTAAATAAGCTGAATAGATCATATTCTCAACTAGTTTAATCTCAACAAGAGAAATTAAGGGACCATTCTCAATGAGGGAGCAGGAGAATAGGCTTGTTAATACCAAGGCCTATCAAACCTACACATAAGCACAACACATATCAAGATATTTATGTGTATGTGTACTGAAGGCTAAAACATAATCTATCTTTTGAAAAGCAAATTCTAGTTGTAAATTTGGGAATGAAGTTCAACTCAAATGCATAAATGCATTCATGGCCTCCCACTTGAAGCTCAAGAAATATCATATGCCTCTTCTTACGTACCAAACCTTACTAAAAGGTCATCTCTGCTAGATTGGATGAGATCAAACCCAAAATCAAGAGGTCTTACATGGGGTGTAACGTTAGGCTTAGGTGAGTGGCTAATGAAGAGGGGTTAAGTTACTAGAGGAATATGACCACTATGTTTCCTTAACTGGTAGGAGGATTATTTTCTACTCGTTTCCCATTCTCAAAGTGTTCTCACATTTAACTTTGGTGAATAACTGACTGAGAATTGTTTGAGAGATAATAGCTCACGATTTTTCGTTCCATTTTGCTCTCTTTTTTTTCTTTCTTTCTCATTGTTGTGATCTCAACTTCAAAGGCTCCCCATTCCATTTTCTTCATCTTCATCTTCTTTTTTATTTATTTCTTTGCATTTTTTTGTTTTTATTTCTTTTTCTTTATTTTTTCCTTTTTTACTTACTTTTATTTCTTTTCATTTCATTTCATTTTTTTTCATTTTTTCTTTTCTTACATCTAACAAACTCTATTTTTTTTATGAATGAAATTCATACAAAAGATTGGTAGAAATTTATTTCTCCCATTTTTGATATGAGAAATCAACTTTACCATAGTGGTCATTTTCCTAAGGGGAAGCCAAAATTATTTTAGATAAAGGGGGTTATTTCAATGTACGTAATGATAAAATGAGCACCTATTCAATATACTTGAAATAAAAGCTCAAGGGGCTAGCAAGCAACTATGAAGTCTAGGTAGAAGAAACTCATTTAGAAAGCTATACAAAGAAGGATTACCTAAATTATTTTTTAGATTTTTTCTCACCCTAGGGTCTCTTTGACGGGTAATCAGGAAGATTCTAGTGCTTTTATTGAGTTTTACCCAATCCCCTCATTTGCAACTAGTTTTTTTTTTAATTTTTAAAACTAGCCTAAAGTGCTTAAGATTTAGAAGCTGCATGGTATAGCGAGGGCTTTTATGTAATTTAGCAGATAAAGATAAAGTATGTATACCTCTTATTCGGCTGATATTTGAATGAAACATAGATTTCTAAAGTTGAGGTCAAACCCATTTATAGTTGATAATATTTGTGACACCCTAAAGGATGAATATAAGGTACATACATAACATGCATGGCGATCCAAGGCTTCTCATGCAAAGAAACCATACTCATGGCAATCCCAACCCAATCATCCATAGACACATAGGTAAACACATGCAAAAAGTGAACTTAATTCAGTTTATAGTCCTCTAATATAGTTACATCGAATCATAATTTATAAAAAGAAAATATAGGACTAGATAAAAGCATTGTCCAAAATATCCTACATCCAAAATCTTGATCGACTCGTGTTAGCCTTCCAATGCACAACTAAGTCTTTGCATAACTTCTAACTGCTAATCTACACGGATAAAAAATAACCCGTGCTAAGCTATAAAGCTTAGTGGGGAAAGCATTATTAATATGGATGACTACCCACCGTAGTTATCGATAAAATTTTCACACAAGTATTACATGAATAAAACGTTCTTCCAATAATTACAAAATGTTGAAGATAATTTCATAGCCAAGAGAAAGTTAAGATATGACAATGTAATAAGCTCATCCATGGTGAATATATTCAATAAATTAAATAATCATATGTTTTGTTCTTAGGCCCTCTTTTCCTTAATCCTTTAATAGCCTGCCTAAGTACCAGTTCAAAAGGTGGATAACGGAAGCAATAGATATCAATTGGTATCAATAATAGATACCTAAAGGTATCAACAATAGATATCCGAAGATATTGAACAATAAACCCAAACGGGGATGAGCAATGGTTCTATTAAGGAACAAACAATTGACCCAAATGGGGTCAACAATAGCAGCTGCAATAATATCCCTCCAGGCATGCCTATCTAATCCACAACTGAACTAAGACCTGCAGGCTTAACAATATCCATAAGTCTTTTTGAGTTACAATATTCATCTTTACTTAGTATAATATTGGCTTAAAGCCACAATATACAAGAATACGTATCACATGTTCATATAATTGGATCAATATTCGATAATTCATATTATTGCACTTGTACACTTTAACATAACAGCAATAAAGTATAGCATTTAAGCTGAATAATCTACTTTATCATAATTACCAATTCATATAATCTTTAAAAGGCAATATATGGGAGTGTAGCAATTAGCCAAGTAACTTACTTCCATAGAGCGACATGCTACCAACTCTATTGCACAATCATCTCTTTGCATGTTCTTATCACATATAGAGTTCTTGAACTTACTTATGAGTAAACAATATGGTGTTTCATGAAATAATATGCCAACACAATGCAGTTACAAGCATTTATAACAATTATACTTATAAAGACTCAAGAGAATTGCAATAACACTCACTTAATCAATCTCCTATAACTTTACCTTGATAGTTACTATTAAAACATACAATAGACAATTCATAGGATGTATCATACGTGAGAGCTCATTTAGTCTTAAATGTGTGTTGATTTAATTAAGGTAAGTTTTAGTTTTGTTTAAGATGAACGTTGGTTTAGTCATAGTTGAGTAAGGGAGTACTCGATTGAGTGCTCTAGGCGAGTGTAAAAGGTGGTAAGAAAGGAGAGTAGTGGAGAAACACATAGTTGAGTGTTGATCCACTCAGTAGAGTGAAAGGCATACTCGGCCGAACAATACAAAGGGAGTAAGATTCACTAGGGTGAGTGATAAGAAGACAAAGAAAAGAGCTAAAACCACCCAATGGAGTGGTGATCCACTCGGGAGAGTTAATGTCCCACTCGATTGAGCATTTAGCCTCGGCAAGCACGTTGTCAAAATCCTGAATCTGCAAATCAAATTCTTAAACTGAAGATATCAATGAATAACTTATAATAATGCTCATTACACCATTAAACCTTTTTATCTTCATCTTATATTTTAACATAACTTAACTAGATCAACTCTAAAAATGAAGATTTCATTTGTTTAAAGGTCATTAAAACCCACTGTTCTCAAGAAACCCTAGTCTCTTTAGGTCAGTTACTGTTCATATTTCCTACTATAGAGGCAACTACATATGATGTACAATCCAAAATAATATTCCCTTACCTTTACACTTAGACTTCTTCACTCCTTTAAGATTCCCTTGCCCTTATCCTTGCTTGTCTCCCCTTCTACAAACAACATTCAAAACTAAATTCCTATTTTGCTTTCATAAAATTTTCCATTAACCAAAAGAAAGATAGAATAAAAGAAATTCCCTTACCAAAACCCAATTGCTAGACTCATAAAGAGAGAAAAGAGATGGAGTCTTTTGATTAAAAAAGAAGAGGAAGCAATATATATATGTATACCAATTTTGTCACCTAATCACGTGAGAAAATCTTTAGAAGATTGAAATTACCATTTAACTCCTTGCATATTTACTTTCTTATATGATTAACCTATTTAACTTTCAAATCACAATGCTACCCCTAATATCCATTTTATTCTTTCAATTAACCCCCCTTACACACACATAATGAAATTACCATATAGCCCTCTATAAAACTTTTACCCAAAATGATCATAACTATACATAAACGTTAATTTAGTCCTCAATACCAATTAATTAGACATAATTCCCACCAAGGTCAATACCGGGTCCTCATAATAACCAGGATGAAATAAAATTTTAAATTGAAAGTAAATTGACAAGAGATAATTATGTTAAAATTTTAGACATTGCTTGACAAGATAAGTGAAACTTAATACACAAGTTATTTCAATTAAGAATACCCTTTGTATTTATAAGAAGGACTATGCTATGATAGTCATCTTGAGCACATTAGGCAGACAGTGACCTTTGAGTTAAAATTGGCAAAAGGGATGACACTGCAATAATTATCTTAAATGCAGTAAGAAAATAGTGATCCTTGAGGTCACTTTAGGGAAAGGGAGATGGCTCTTGAGCCTAAAACTAGCAAAAAATGATTAGGTTAAAACCTTAAGATATAACCTAATGAAACAAATTAGGTTTGAGGCCCAAGCTATTTTAATGGGGGTACTTTCCTAAGATTGACAAAAGGATATCACTGCAACAATTGTCCTAACTATGTTGGGGAAGTGAAAACCCTCGATTTGTTCTTAAGAAAAGGATAGCACCATGGTTGTTTTTAAATGAATCAGGGAGGTGATAATCCTTGAACCTATAAATTTAAAATAAAATTATGTTAACCTTGGGCATAATTTGGCAAGATGAATCAAGCTAAAAATCCTTCCTAAAATTTACAAAATAATGGCATTATAGTGGCTATTATCTTGAAGTGAGAAATCCTTAAATCTTCAATCTATCATGTATAAAGGGTCAGGTAAACTGTTGAGGCAAAGGTAGCGGAGCCAACTTCCACTTGCAAAGTTATGGATATAGCAAAACCTACAAAAGATTGTGTGCGACGTATATAAGAATGCATGTAAGCATGTAAAAATGTATGAATGGAATGCATAACCTACACCATAGGTGGTTAAGGGATCCAATCTCAAATGCAAGGTGACTAATGATCCTTGTACATCTTCTATAATGGTTTTAGTCTCTAGACAAGCATTCTTTTATTATTTACCTTAGTTTTTTTTTTTTGCTTTATCTTTTTTTTTTACTTTGCCTTCTTTCTGAGCTCTCTTATTATCTTAGGGGAAATGATCTATCTTATCGTTGCCAAGGATAATCTTCCCTTTTTATAGACTAAGTATAAAATATAATGCTCCAAGCACTTAGAAATGGTGAAAGAAGTCTTTATCATATGAGGCACTGCTGTCATCGCCTTGGAATTAAACTCCCTTCGGCATGTGTCTTCATGCATGCCATAAGCTTATCTTAATAAGTTAACCATATGCTAGTGCCTAACTCAGGTATGCATTAGTATTTATATGCATCGTGTGGTAATAAGAGCAATTCATATCCAAACATGTAATTCAAAAACAAAAATTTTAATTTAATCTTAAGGGGTGACATTTAGGGTGCATCCAACTCTTATTGTCAGTCAACCCTTATAGGTTATTTTTTTTGGAATTTTGGATAGGTAGATTTAGATAATCTGGGCTTGGCATTTTGGCTCATTTACTTAAGCAAATTGGGTCTTTTATTTAGGCTTGCTATTAGGAAGGATAGGAATGGCAGGCTGCAATGTTTAAATCATCTCTTAGGGTGTCATTATAGGTTTAAGTGAGAGTTTAGGTACTTTTATTTCATCCTCTCATTACTCACCACAGGAGTCATAACAGATGCACTCGAAATGTCTGAGTTTAAAAAAAAACTTGTGTTTATTGAATTAATGTCTTAGAAATGAGTTATGATTATTGCCATGTATGATGCAATAAAATATGACATTGCATTTATAAGAAAATCTCATATTATTAACATGGTTAGAGAAACATATACACTATTTTAGAGACACATTTTACATTTTTCAAAAGGTGGCTTATTACATCCTTTCTGCTATAGATGCAGATAGCAAAAAGATCTTTCAACATCTCGGGCTTTTCCTTTTCTTGATGTGCCCCCAAGACTGTTGATATTTACATCTCATAACTTCCATCAATGGAACTAAGTGGGTAATGGCTAAACATTTACATGCCATATACATCTCAGAGCATATACCATGCTGGTGAACTTGAGGCAAACCCAAAAGCTGGTGATAACATGACACTATGATAACTCTATCTCTTTCTATTTCTCTCAAGATTTGGTAGCTATTCAATATTAACCCAGTCTTGGATGCATTTCCTTAGAGCACGATAATAATCCATCTTATGGCCTGTATGTTAATGGTAAGCATAATACTAGTCCATTTTATACATAGGCCTTCCCTGGCTTTCAGTTGGCTTAAGTAGCAAAGGTTAAAATTTTCCTTTTTTAACAAGATGGTCAAGGTGCCAAGATAGCAATTTCCCTATTCCTGTAGTTGAGACCCTTGCAGTTTTGCCACTGTTACTCCCGCTATTATTTTCGCTTCCATTATTCTTTCCAAAACTAAAGTTGGTTATGCTAGCCTTCTTTTCTAGATGTTCAACCTTGACTTTGATGGCTTTATCCTTTAGAAACTCTCGATTCAAGGCATTATCTTTGGGATGACTTATATTTAATTAAGATATATCCAAATCAAATGCTTAGAAGATGTGTTTCGAAAAAGGAACAAGCGGATATTATGAGACAATGTCATAGAGGAGAGGTTAGAGGTCACCATGGACTAAATCACAAAATGGTAAAAATCTTATAGTAAGGTTTCTTTTGGCTTACTATTTTTATTAATGTTAAGTCTTTTATAGAGTCTTGTGATAGGTGTCAACGCGTAGGAAATATATCTAAGAGATATGAGATGCCCCTGAATTTTGTGTTAAAAGTTGAAAGTTTTGATGTTTAAGGTATTGACTTTATAGGGCCTTTTCTGAACTCATTTGGATTTGAATACATCTTAGTAGCTGTAGATTATGTAAGCAAGTGGGTAAAAACAATAGCCATTAGGACATGTGATGCTAGAGTTGTGCTTGAATTCCTTAGGAGGAATATTTTCACTAGGTTCAGGGCATCGAGAGCTATTATCAGTGATGGAAGCAAACATTTTGTCAACTATCAATTCGAAACATTGCTTAGAAAGTTTGGTGTTAAGCATAAGATTACAACCCCATATCACCCTCAAGCAAATGGATAAATGGATTATCTAATAGGAAGTAAAAATCCATCTTAAAGAAAATAGTGAATAGTGCTCGAAAAGACCGATATCATAATCCAGATAAGGCTCTCTAAGCCTATAGAACTGCATATAAAATCCCTATAGGCTTATCCCCATTTAGGTTGGTTTTTGATAAAAAGTGTAATTTACCAGTCAAATTAGAACATAAGGCATATTGGGCTATAAAACTACTTAACTTTGATTTTAGATCTGTAGGTGAAAAGAGAAGGTTACAACTCAATGAACTGGATGAGTTTCAACAGTGGTCTTATGATAATGTTACGAGCTATAAGGAGAAAACAAAGCATTGGCATGACAAGATGCTAAATTAAAAAGATTTTGCTTTTGGGATGTTGGTCTTATTGTACAATAGTCAGTTAAGGTTATTCCTAGGTAAGCTTAAATTGAGATGGTTAGGTCCTTATCAAGTGCTCTTGAGCAATGAGTTTAGAGTAATCACCATTAGAAATCCAAAAGATAGTCTTGAATATAATGTAAATGGCCACATGTTAAAACCATATTCTGTTGCTCGTCAAGAGGTTGCTGAGGCAACTTTGATTCTCTTTGACCGTGAGGTAGGCGTGTTTCTAGACCATAATGAAAAAGAGAGGCATTTCACGATTACTAGGAATTTCATAGTAACCGTGACCACTTTCCAGATGCAGTTCGGAGCCATCTCACGTTATTGGGAATTTCTTAGTAACCGTGACCTGTATCAGCTAAAAGAGGGATTTTTAATAGAGGTCACGGTTATTAGGAATTTCATAGTAACTATGACCCATGTTGACCTATAAAAAAGCAGCTTATTCTGTAGAATCAAGAGAGTTAGTTTTTCTTTAGTTTTAAGGTTTTTTTCTTCTTTCTTTCATTTATTTGTTCATTTTACACATATAGATACATGAAAATAGTTAGATTTACATCAAAATAGTTAGATTAAACATAGATTTACAATTTAAAAGTATATATCTACACATTTAGAGCTCATTTTCCAGTTAAGCTTTGGAGAAAGAGATTGAAGAACTTGGATTCAGTTGGGTTTTGTTCACCATGAATTTCAAGGGTTATTCTATCCTTTTCTCTTTCATTTTGTAATGGATAGTGAGTAGTTTTTTAGTTGTTTGGGGGATCTTTGAATCCCCTACCTAAAGATGTGAATATTGAACATATTTTTAGTTATATATATATATATATATATATGGATAAATGGTTTATTTCACTATTGCTTATTTTATTTCATTAGTTTTTAGCTCTTCAAGTGATTTTCCAGCTTTATTGAATGATTTTATCTTATATCTTGGTTGGATGTTGATGCTTGTGTGAGTTGAATGCTGTGAATGAATCTTTGCTCAGCTTTTCTATATAAAAATATTGTCTATTTTAGATTGCTCTAGAATGAGACTCTATATGTGTAATATTTATGGTTTTAGAGTTAGAGTGTGGAGTGAAATAGATAGGTTTTGGGTTGTTTGGCTTCGAAATGGGAAAGCAAATCGAACTTAGGATTTAAGACCTATGCTTAAGCTAGTTGTAAGGCTTGCTTCGAAATGGGATGCTTTACAATTAGAGTAGCTAGCTTTGGAATGGGATGTTTAGGTTGAGATGGTTATCCCGAATTTGTTCATATTTATATTGCTGTAGGATTGAATTAATTCACACTGGGTATGGGGTGGATGAGTGAACTCGAGCAATATTTTATTTTTATAGATTTTTACACTTGTTAATTTTCTAGAATTTAGTTCACACTCAATTTACTGCTAGTTGAATTTAATTTCTTTTCATTGCATATTTCAGCATTTAAAGTTTCCATTATAGAAATTAGATACTTTTACACACAAAAAAATTGGGAATTCTTTAGCATACGATTAATTTTCATAGCTCACACACACACATAATACCTTGGGTTCGATATTTGAAGGTCCTAACTATACCTCTACTTTATTACTTGCCGGTCTAGTGCACTTGCTAGACCAAACCAAACAAGTTTTTAGCGCCGTTATCGGAGATTTGATGTTGTTAGTAAGCTATGATTATTATTTGTATGTGTTTTCTTTTTCTTATTTTATTTTTCTTGACTCTTTTCAGGTGATATTGGTGTATGAATAGAACAAGAAAGAGCAATTAGTGCCTTTTGATCTTGAAATTGAGAAGACCTTGCATCAAAGAAGGAAAGCAAATAGAGATAATGATATGAAGCACGATCCTCCTCATAATGAGTTTCCTCTTGAGAATGAACAAATGCCGAAGGCACAAGAAGAGATGCCAGGGGCACGAAGAGAAGAAGTGCCTAGGCAAAGAACTATAAGAGATTACGCTGTGCCAAGGTGGAACGAAGATCATCGGATAATTGTATTGTCGAGAGGAGTAAAATTTGAGCTCAAGCCAGCCACCATCACCATGGTATAGAGAAATCAGTTCACTAGTTCGAAAGTCAAAAATCCAGCTTAACATATTGACATATTTCTGAAAGTTAGTGACACAGTTTAAATTTTGGGTGTTAGTACGGATGCAGTAAGATTGAAGCTGTTTTCATTCACTTTGATTGGTAAAGCAAAGGAGTGGCTACAAATGCTATCATGTTAGTCAATATAGTCATGGGATCAAATGCAAGAGAAGCTCTTGATGAGATTTTTCCATCCAACTAAGACTATAAGCATCCGAAATAGCATCATGAGTTTCCATCAAATGAATGAGGAGCCTTTTCACAAGGCATGGGAGAGGTTCATGAGACTATTGAGAAGCTATCTGCACCATGAGATAGTTGTCTACCAACTGATGACCATATTTTATGCTAGAGTTACACCTTAAACAAGGTCATTATTAGATGCAGCATCGGTAGGGTCTTTCCTAAACAAGCTGCCTGAGGATGCTTTTTAGTTGTTAGATGAGATGGTAGCAAATGACTCTTAATGGATTGCCTTTAGATCAGTCCCCAAGAGGCAAGGGTTACACAATGTAGATGAAGTGGCATTGTTAAAAGCCCAATTAAAATTGGTGAGGAAAGAGTTAAGTGGCTTGAAAGTGCAAAACGTGGCTCCAGTTGCTCAAGGTAGTGGATCATGTGAAAGTGGGCAAGGTGTCTAAGAAGGAAAAATTATGGGGGATGTAAATGCATTAGGAGATTATATAAGGAATGATCCCTATAGCAATTCATACAACCTGGGATGGAGAAATCACCCAAACTTTTCTTAGAAGGATGGAAATCTGCAAGCTTCATCCTCTCAACCACAAGCAAGAACCCCCTTTAACTCAAATTTCTATGATAATCATACTCAGCCTTACCAACCTCAAGCCACTAATCACTACCAAGCCCCCTATCCACTTAACCACGATCAAGGACAAAGCTTTAACCCGCCCCAACCTCAACCATACCATCCACCGGGATTTCAACAAAGGCCACCTGTACAGGAGAAAAAGGCAAGTCTTGAAGAAACTCTCCATACTTTCATAAGTAGTCAACAACAATTTGTGGTGAGTCAACAAGAATTCATGATGAGTCAAGAGGCAAGGTGGAAATCTCAAGAGCAATGGAACCGGAACAAAGATGCTTCAATGAGAAATTTGGAGACACAATTAGGTTAACTTGCAACTTTAATATCAAACAGACAACCAGAGATGTTTCCTTCAAATGTGGACTGTAATTCCAAGAAGAAGGCCAAAGCAATCACCTTGAGAAGTGGCAAGGAGGCAACAAGAGAGAAAGAGAAAGGTAAATAACCAACTTCATCAATTGATTTGAAGGAGCCAACATGGAAGGTAAGTGATTCTAACTCTAGAGTAAAGGTAGATCTAGATGCTCCAAAGATTGATAAGGGAAAGAGTACAGTGAACCCAACCCTAGGGGATCTTGATATTAATAGGTTGCCATTTCCTGCTATAGCTAGGAAAGAGAAGAAAAATGAGCAACTAGCTAGGTTTATATAAATGTTCAAGAAATTGCACATTAACTTGCCTTTTACTGAAGCCTTAGCTCACATGCCTAATTATGCTAAGTTCATGAAAGAACTTTATTCTAACAAAAAGAAATTAGAAGGGTATGAAACTATGCAACTCACGGAGAATTGTAGTGTAATTATCATGAATAAGATTCTGAAAATTGAAAGATCCAAGTAGCTTTACTCTACCCCATGAAATTGGTGAGACTTTTGTTGGGAACACCTTGTGTGATTTAGGGGCCAGCATTAACTTGATGCCATTTTCATATGCAGGAAACTCAATTTAGGTGATCTTAAGGAAATAGGAATGAGACTTCAGCTTGCAGATAGATCAATGAGAAAACCAAAAGGAGTAATTGAGGATCTATTGGTGAAATTGGGAAAATTCATTTTCCCTATGGATTTCATAGTCATGGAAATGGAGGAGGATAGAAAGGTGCCACTAATCGTGGGAAGACCATTCCTGAACACTGTAAAGGCTCTGATAGATGTCCATCGTCAAAAAGTCACCCTTCGATTTAACGAGGAATTTATGGTGGACATAAACAAAGCTCAAAAGTATCCATCAAGTGATCTGGAGGAGTCGGTCTATTTCATGGACAAGGTGGATGAATGTGTAGAGGAAATGCAAGAAAAAGTGCTGCTAAATGATCTAGTGAATTCAAGCTTGATGCATGCTTTGGAGAATGAAGAGTTGGATGGAGTAGAAGGAGAATTGATAGCAGTTGTGGAGAATGATTATGAAGAGGAGAAATTGAAGCAAGAGAGAATTACTTTACAAGAGAGGATTTAAAATCTAAACTTAAACCCCTTCCTCCTCATTTAAAGTATGTATTTTTGGAGCAAAAAGAAAAGCCAGTAATTATCTCTTCTTTGTTGTCAGGTGTTGAAGAAGAGACGCTACTCAAGGTATTGAAAAAGCACAAAGAAGTGATAGGATAAGAGACATCAAACTTAAAAGGTATCAATCGAAGTTATTGCACTCACCAGATTCTTATAGAGGATGATTGCAAACCAGTAGCTCAACTTCAAAGAAGGCTCAATTTGGCTATGCAAGAGGTTGTCAAGAAAGAGGTACTCAAATTGCTTGATTCAGGTATAATCTATCCAATCTCTGATAGTATGTGGGTTAGCCCAATGCAATGTGTCCTTAAAAAGGGGGGAATGACAGTGATTAAGAATGAACTAGATGAACTCATTCTAACTCGGACAGTTACGGGTTGGAGAGTATGTATAGATTATAGGAGATTGAACCATACCACTAGGAAAGATCATTTCCCATTGCCATTTATTGACCAGATGTTAAAGAGGTTATGGGGGAATAGGTTCTATTATTTCTTATATGGGTATTCGAGATATTTGCAAATTCCCATAGCCCCTGAAGACCAAGAGAAAACAACCTTTAGCTGCCCTTATGGCACATTTGTCTATAGGAGGATGCCCTTTGGACTGTGTAATGTGCTGGCTACGTTTCAACGGTGCATGATGGCAATTTTCCATAAGTTTATAAAAAAATTTATGCAGGTGCTCATGGATGACTTCACCATTTATGGGCTAGATTTTGAGATCTATTTAGAGCATTTTGATTTGGTGCTAGGTACATGTAAAAAGACTAACTTAGTACTAAATTGGGAGAAATGCCACTTTATGGTAAAAGAAGGCATAGTTTTAGGACACGAAATTTCTAAAAAGGGAATTAAGGTAGACAAGGCCAAGTTAGAAATTATAGAGAAGCTCCCACCAATAACTAATGTCAAGGCAGTTACAAGTTTTCTAGGTTATGCAGGTTTTTACCCTAGGTTCATAAAGGATTTTTCAAAAATTGCAAAGCCCTTATCCAATTTGCTCATGAAAGATACTCATTTTGAATTTAATGATGAATATTTATTGGCTTTTGAATTGTTGAAGCAAAGGCTTATTTCAGCTCCGATGATCATATCTCTAGACTGGAATTTGCCCTTTGAACTAATGTTGAAACATTTTCCTAATCATTGCTTAACCTTTTGTAATGTTGGAATGTCATTCCCAATGAGAAGGATGTCTTCCACATATAGGACCAGAAATACTACTATGCTCCCACTAACCTTCTTGTACACACAAGGCTCATCTTCATTCTTGATGAAGTCAAATTCTTTGACTACCTCATCAAAACGAAGATTCCAACTTCGGGATGCTTACTTTAATCCATAAATGGATTTTTGAAGCTTACAAACCTTCTTAGGATGCTTAAGATTGACAAAACCTTCAGGCTGTGTCATATACACATCCTCAAGTAAATTTCCATTGAGGAAAGCAGTTTTGACATCCATTTGCCATATCTCATAATCATGATGTGCAGCTATGGCAAGCAAAATCCTAATGGACTTGAGCATGACTACAGGCGAAAAGGTCTCGTCATAGTCTACACCATGAGTTTGTCGAAAAATTTTTGCTACTAGTCTACCTTTGTAGGTCTTATCAGCTTTGAGTTTAAATAGCCACTTGCATTCAATTACCTTCGCACCTTCCGGTGGATCAACCAAGGTCCAAACCTGGTTATCGTACATTGATTGCATCTCGGATTTCATGGCTTCAAGCCAATTTTTTGAGTCTGGGCTTTCAATAGCTTCTCGGTAGGTAGCAGGATCCTCACGATCTACTAACTCAATAGTGTCACTGTCAGTGATTAGAAATCCATATCTCTCAATCTCCTAACGTACCCTATCGGACCTTTTAGGTACTTGTGTAATGGTTTCTTGTTCCATAACTGGTTGTGAACTTGATCCCACTTCCCTCTCATCCTCCATAGGAGCTTGTGGCACTTGAATTTCTCCAAGTTCTACTTTACTCCCACTGTCTTTCTTGAGAAGGAACTCATTTTCCAAGAAAACAGCTTTGTGAGCAACAAATACTTTGTTCTCGGCTTGTGATTAAAAGTAGTATCCCTTTGTTTCTTTGGGATAACCCATAAACAAGCAGACAGTGGATTTGGACTCTAGTTTATCAGATGTTAATTTCTTAACATGTGCTTCACAGCCCCAAATCCTGAGAAACAACATATTGGGTTATTTCCCAGTCTATACCTCGTATGGTGTCTTCTCAACTGCTTTAGTTGGAGTACAGTTTAGTAGAAACGCAATAGTTTCTAATGCATAACCCCAAAAAGAGACAGGAAAATTAGCTTGACTCATCATAGATCGAACCATGTCCAACAGAGTTCGATTTCTCCTTTTGGACACACTATTCCATTGTGGTGTTCCGGGAAGAGTGAGCTGTGAAATAATACCACACTCTTTTAGATGATTGTCAAACTCTTGGCTTAAGTATTCGCCACCTTGATCTGATCGAATGGCTTTTATACTTTTGCCAAGTTGGTTTTCTACTTCATTCTTAAACTCTTTGAATTTCTCAAAAGTTTCAGATTTGTACTTCATTAGATAGACATAGCCATATCTACTAAAGTCATCTGTGAACGTCACAAAGTAGCTAAAACCACCTCTAGCTTGTGTACTTAATGGTCTACATACATTGGTATGTATTAGTTCCAATAAGCCATTAGTCCTTTCACCTTTCTTGTTAAAAGGACTCTTTGTCATTTTTCCATGCAAACATGGCTCGCATGTATCATAAGACTCTATGTCGAATGACCCAAGCACTCCAATTTTATGGAGTCTTGAAATGCATTTTTCGTTTGCATGTCCTAAATGACAATGCTAGAAGTAAGTAGGGTTCAATTCATTTGATTTAACCCTCTTTGTATTAATGTTGTATATGGACTCTTTGTTTTGTAAATCAAGGATATAAAGGCCATTTTGCAACATGGCATTGCCATAAGAAATACCTTGGCGACGAATATGAGTATTGCCATTTTTAATAACAAAATCAAATTCAACCAAATCCAAACATGAAACTGAAATAATGTTTCTGCTCATAGCAGGCACATAATAACAATTTTTCAAAACTAAACAAAGTTCGAAAGGTAAAGTGAGTTGAGAGTCGTCTATCTCCATGGCAGCAACTCGTGCTCCATTCCCCACACGGAGGTCCACTTCATTCTTCCCAAGTAACCTCCTATTTCTTAGCCCCTACACATTTGAACAAATGTGAGAACCACAACCGGTATCCAATATCCAAGTGGTAGAAATAGAAAGGTTAATCTCAACAACAAAAATACCAGAACTGGATGCCTTGGCTCTATTCTTCTTTTGTTCTTCCTTGAAGAGAGCGCAATTCTTCCTCCAATGCCCTATCTTGTTGCAATGGAAGCAAGTGCTCTCACTCTCTTTGAGCTTCTGTGCCTTGGGCTTAGATTGGCCTGACGTGCACTCCCACTTGACTTGAACCGAGCCAGGTCATTCTTGGGTTTTGCCTTTCCCTTTCCCTTTCCCTTAGCGGGTCCCTTTTTAATGCCCCCTTGAATCATCAATACGGGATTGGTCTTTCGAATGTTCTCTTCAGCATTCTTAAGCATCCCATGAAGCTCAGTGACTGACTTGTTCATTGCATGCATGTTATAATTCATCACAAATGGATCATATTCATCAGTCAATGATCCTAAGATCAAGTCAGTGGCCAATTCCTTTAGCACTTGTACCTCAAGCTTCTCAAGAGTATCAAGATACCCTTTCATCTTGAGTACATGGGTACTAACAGGAGTACCCATAGCCATCTTACAAGAAATCAAGGCCTTTATTATCACGAACCTCTCATGACGAGCTTGCTCTTGAAACATCTCCTTGAGGTGCACCATGATCGCATAAGCCTCTTGGTCCATAAATTGCTTTTGCAAGTCAGGCACCATAGTGGCTAGCATTAGACAGGTCACATCATTGGAGTCACTCTTCTTGGTCTCAAAAGTTTCCTTTTGAACCGCAGAGGCGTTCCTAGCAGGTTCTTCAGGCAAGGGTGCATCCAAAACATACGACTTTTTCTCTTGCTTAAGAACTACTCTTAAGTTTCGAGACCAGTCTATTAAATTGGTGCCATTCAATTTGTCCTTTTCAAGGATCGATCGCAATGAGAAATTGTTGTTTGAAGATGCCATTTTCAATCTACAATAAAATTTATCAAGTAAATGAAGTCTTATTTATAATCCCACAAACCGAATTAATATCCCTTTAAATAATTCGTGTTAGTGATTTAATGTGGGCCAAGATCCACTTTTCACAACAACTTATTAGTCAAGCTGAGCTTGTACACCTAACGAGTTAAGTTACTTAGGTAGGAAAACTCCAATTATGTCTCATACACGACTCTTAGATCAAATGGGCTAACATCTTAAGATGTTATAGCACAAACCCATTTATTAGTTGCCTAGGTTCGGGCATCCCTTTCCATGTTAAGTCCAACCTACATTCACAACCCATGCCTCACAAAGATAATCGGGCGCATCTAGGACTCCTAGTCTATGTGACCGATGATCGATGCCTTGACATGTTTCGAATTAGGAAGGCAACTTTGTGACTTACTATTTTAGGGATTCATTTTATTATGGTTTACATGGCATACGCTTTGTCATCCATACATAGCATGCATATATATATATAATTGCATAAAGTAAAGCGTGACAAACATAGGCCCAAAAACCTACAACTAAGATTCTATACTATTACATAAGAATCTTCGAGTTTGGCTTCTCCACTCCGGTGGGCTTCGTCTTGATTTACAAAGTCTTCAAGTAAATTCTATTCTAAGAAATAAATGAAACTTTTACAATAATACATAATGGCTCACCGGCCATATTTAATTACAAAACTCAGGGTCCATGAATGCACCATGCATATCCATTCATCACACCAAATAAGCAAATAAATATACATGACATTCATGGATCAAACAAAGTCCAATTTTAATTAATTTAGCCAAGCCCATTAATGGAAATTGTGTACTTGAACCTTTAAGAGATGACCCCGTGATGGGCCTGGGCCGAAGCCCAGTGGACTAACCAAAACACAAACTAGTTAGATTTGTGCTATAAATCAACTATAGTATAATTTCCAATTTTGCCATTTTTAATTTTATGTCATATAGCCCATAAACATTAAAAATACATATAATATGTACCAACATGAATTAAGACACAAAATCATGAAGAACATATATATGATAAACGGCATGCATATAAAAACAAACAAACAATAAAACTAGTTGTTTAATGCTTATGTGATGCCACAAAATGCACAAATACTTAAATCAATTTTATGAGTCATTTAATAATTAAAATAAGGTCATAAATATTGATTTAATATTCTATACCAATCTGATCTAAATGTGTTTATACCATTTTAATCAAAACAAAACAAACAATATTGATTAAACATGTAACAAACACAAACTAGTCATAGTTTTAAGTGATTTTAAAATTAATCAATTAAATTGTCATGGACCAGAATTAAAACCAAATTTAAACTATGTCCAGACCTGATATTTAATCTTTAAAAATCACTTACAAACATACCAAAATCATTTTTACATTTAATATTTAAAACTAGTTGTTAAATTAGCAATTAACATGCCAAATAGCACCTAGTTTTAATATTAACATGTACCATCAGGTATTATCAATTAAATCCGACCATTAACAGCTCATAGAATATATTAGGATAGTATATTAACATGTCATATTAATTATAATACCTATCTAATCAATTAAAATCGTTTTTACACCAAAACAATGCAAAAAACTCAAAACAGAAAATTTCAGCAATGCATGTTTTCAAAATAACGATTTTTAATTAATTTTTTTCATGCATCTAAAGCACTAAAATAAGCATGTTTAGGCTCTGATACCACTGATGGAATATGACAAGATATGTTCATGGTAATCGTGCAGCGGAAAAATGATAAAAATGATCATACATGCCATACAATTCTATGACAAGAATCGAAACATGCAATTTTAGGGTTTTTAAAACTTACAACTTTTGATGCCTTTTAAATTTTGAATTTGGTGATGACCAGCAATTAAGATAACTTTATCTGCCTTAGATCTTGATCACCAATGCCAAGGAACAGCCTTTTACGCCACTCCCTCTATTCTCACACACACAATTGCACCGACAGTTTAAAATCGAGATTGCTAGCTCTCTTTTAAGGTATTGTGTAATGGCTATGGTTTGAAGCTACAAAATTTGATTTTGTACTTCTCTTAGGTTGCTATTACTACCCAAGAACACAAGAGAATGAGGAACAATCCTTTCTCCTTGTGAAAATTGGCCAAAAGAATTTTGTGAGAGAGAGAGATAAGTTCATGCCAAACCTAGAGAAACTAGGATTTTCATGCCAAACTTAGTTATTCCTTAGGTTTTTATTTCTTTTCATATATATATCCTTATCTTTTGGCAAGTGTTTGATCTGAATTTTACCATCTCAAAATAATTAATTCAACTTCAATCACTTCCTAAAAATAAGTAATATATATTGATTTAAACTCCTTTGAATTTAAAATTCAAATTTGAAATAAAACACAAGACATTTAATTAAATAAAATCACTTAATATAAATAATGAACATGTGCCGAAATTCCTTGATTTTCATTTTGGAATTTCGGCCACTCCATATATTATTTAAATGATTTAATTTAATTTAAATTATTTTAGGCTTTAATACTCAATTAACTTAATTAATACAAGATAATTAATTAATTGAAATTAAACCATGTGGGCTGAATTTCTCTCTCTCATGGGCCAAGGTCCAATAGCATTTAAAATGCCCATTACATACATTAATTTGACTTTTTTTCTCCCCCTCATGCAGTCTTTCTTTCATTCTTGGATTCAATTTCTAGATCTAAGGGTTCAAGGGATTATGATTATTATCTCTATGTCTAATGGGAAGAAAGAAGTTTTGAGAAAAGGGAAATAGATCAAGAGTAGGAAATGAAGGAATGGAACTAGAGGAGTTAAAGCAACAGTAATAGGTATGGGAACTAGGGTTATGTTTACTTGCGTTATTTATTTTATTTTTCTCCTTGCATGTATGTATGTCATCTTTAAAGAGGTTAAGTGCTAAACTTAACAATATTGATGAGTTGAGAGGTTTTAATCTTAAGTTTAATATTGATGAGTTAAACCCACTCAATTAACTTAAGATCAACTGCCCAAATTCAGGACTCACCCTTCCTTCTTACAATCATGCTTATTAAGTTTAAGATTAAAACCTCTCAACTCATCAATATTGTTAAGTTTAGCACTTAACCTCTTTAAAGAGGACATACATACATACTAAGAGAAAAATGAAATAAATAACGCAAGTAAACATAACCCTAGTTCCCATACCTATTACTGTTGCTTTAACTCCTCTAGTTCCATTCCTTCCTTTCCTACTCTTGATCTATTCCCCTTTTCTCAAAACTTCTTTCTTCCCATTAGACATAGAGATAACAATCATAATCCCTTGAACCCTTAGATCTAGAAATTGAATCCAAGAACGAAAGAAAGACTGCATGAGGGGGAGAAAAAATTACCTTTTATGCTAACTCGCAAACCCCAATCTTCATCTCCTTCAACTTATAACTATAAAAAGAAAAGAGAGAGAAAGAGAGATAGAGACTTTCTTATCCGATCTCCTCAATCTCCAGGAACCCTAAATAGGTGAGTGGGTAAATATCTCCCCAAGAAATTTCCATAATGCCCCTAAGCACAATTAAACCTTATTATTTCAATTTTTTTTTAATTTAACCCCAAAACTTCTAATTTACTTCAATCGTATCATTTTCTTTAATTATAATTTAACTTAACTCATATTCTTACATGCTGAAATTCACAAAATATCCCTCTTGGGACTTAACCTCGATAATTGCAAAATAATCCAAATTTTACCTTAATTAATGGTAATTTTCATTAATTAATAATAATCCAATTAGAGCTGGAATTGGGTCCTTACAGCTCTAGCAAGGAATAAATAATGGACCAAAAAGGGCCAAACAATGGTTTCGTTAAGGAACAAGACCTAAACGGGGTCAACTATGGTAGTTGCGACTGTATCGCGCTAGGCATGCCTATCTAATCCACAATTGAACTATAACCCTCAAGCTTTACTATTCTTAAGCATATTTTGATTCAAAATATCCTTATTTACTTAATACAACATCTTTACTTAATGTTATCATTCATATAAGAATGCACATTATTCTTATCATACTTCAATCATTGAGCTTTAGGCTCCAATACACATGGATGCTATCATATGATCATATAGTTGCATCAACTTTCATTCGTTCATGTCATAATAGTTACATGTTTTTGCAAACAATAATAACATGTAATCTTTCATAATTAGCACTGTGTGTGTCCATACACACACACACACACACACACACACACATATATATATATATATATACAGCTTAGATGATGGTAATACATGCTTTCATTATGCATACTTGTTCATATACTAAATTAGACTACTTATCCTAGCATAGTTATATCAATTATAAGATATTAGACTTATTTAACTCACTGGTAGTTCTCCATGGCATACCTTGTTATTGTTGGCCATGAGTAGCCTTCATACAACAACATAAGTCCCATCAACACATAATTACTTTAAATAATACTCCATATAAGAATAAGACTAGGTTCTCTTTAGATTAAAGTTGACACTTGATCATCTTTAATCCTTTTAGCTCACTTTTATAGTCCATTAGATTATAGACAAAAAGGTGATCTTTCTTAATATTATCATATACATTGATCATCTTACTAGTACTTTCTATCTTATAACATTTTAAACCAAGTTAAATTTATATAAGATTATTTCATTGCAATCATTAGCACACTTCTTGCGGACTTGCGATTTTCATATTATGTCATAGGGTATGAAAAGTAAGTAGGTTTCCTTACATCAAAGCTCATCATTAATTCCTATAATGGCTTAAGGCATAACCAAACTTCTATAGCTCTATAATTAAATGTCAATTAATATTCCATCTCTTATAATTTAAACATGTAACATTACAACTATCTTCTTATTAATACTAGGCTGAATCATAGTATTTCCATGTTGTTGCAAAGGATTATTAAGGTACAGTATTTGGGGTAAAATAATTTGCTTTGGCATAGTACATACCTTATACCATACTATATCGACCATATTAAATAGCATATAATCTTGTAATTACTATATTTCTTCTTACTCTTTTTAGTTTGGGCTATTAGGCACTAAAACACATTTTAGCAACCTAATTATTTTAGCATTAACATGTGCAAGTCCCTCTAATTTAGAGTTCAAGTGGACTCCAAATCATAACTTTATAAGTTTATTATCCTAAAGCTTTTCATTCTACTTTATGTATATATATATATATATATATATAGAGAGAGAAAGAGAGAGAGAAAGAGAGAGAGAAAGAGAGGGAGAGAGAGAGAGAGAGAGAGTGATCATGCTTTATTCTCATTACAGGTGACTTTATGTAACTTATAGCTTAATTCAATCTTCTTCCTCTTATAATAGCATTTTTGTCTTTTAAATTTCTATAATACTTCATCTTATATTCATGCCTTTCTAAACCATATCTTTATGGACTTTAGCATTAGAGAGAGACTTTCATAGTCTATTAATCGATTGATATTAACTAGCATAACAATCATCACTTAATAACCATTTAACTTTAATTTTACACACTATAATATATTCACCTTAACTCTTATTATCTTTATAATCTTATGGACCATATAATATTGTGTTCAATATCTAAATACATGGCTTAATCCTGGGGTGAGAGTTGGTTTAAATGAATAAAAGGAGTACATATGGCCATACAATAGAGAGGAGAAGAACATGCTTGGCTATACATCAATAACCATAGGCCTTACTTAGCCATACAAGGAGAGAAGAAAGGCCATAAGTGGCCATGCATGAGAAGAACAAGAAGCTTGAGTGGCCATGCATGGAAAAAACATAAACCATAAGTGGTCGTGCAAAGCAAGAAAGGAAAGCATGAGTGTTCGTGCATCCTTAAGGAGTTAGACCATACTTGGCTATGCAAAGCAAGAATAAAAGCCTTGCTTGGCCGTGCAAGGGAGGAAGAAAAACTATAAGTGGCCATGCATCTCAAAGAGGAAAAAGCCAAGTAGCTGTACATCTCAAAGAGGAAAAGCCAAGTGGTCATGCATCTCAAAGAGGAAAAAGCCAAGTGGTTGTGCATCTCAAAGAGGAAAAAGCCAAGTGTCCATGCAAGGGAATTCAGGCAGCCCAGGGTTCATAATTTCTTAGACTATATAGATCAAGTGTTGTAATGTCTAGATCTCACCCAAATTGTTTACCCTATTGAACATTTAAGCTTTAAAACATTCTTAACTCATTTAATTTACTATATTGAACCCTTAATTTCAGCTAAGAAAACACATACAACAAAAGAAGTAAAACATATACAATAACAACTTATAACAATTCTCGTACCTGATATTGAAGCTTTAGTTCTTCCTTCAACTTTTGATCCATCTTTTTTCTAGTTATCCATTCCTTCACAAGAAGATAACAATTACATTTCCTTTAACCCTAAGTCCAAAATGGAACCCAGACCTAAAGAATGCAAGAGAGGAAATCACATCTTAAAATGCTAGCTCTCAAAACCATAAGCCATTCTTTTCTTCAATCCATGACCAGGGAGAGAGAGAGAGAGAGAGAGAGAAATTTTCTATGTCCTTATCCCGATCTCCATCTTCTCCAGAAAGCCTTAAAAGAGTCAGTGATGTAAATATCTCACTCAGGAAATTCCAAGATTGCCCTTATATATTTTTAACCCTCAAACTTATTTTCTTAACATTTAACCCCAAAATTCTTATTTAATTCAATTGCATCATTCCTTAATATTTTAGCTACACTCCAATACACATGTGCATAATTACCAATATACCCTTTATATGACTTAACTTTAATAATGCAAATTTTGCCTTATTAAACCTTAATCCTCATTAATTTACCGTAATTCGATTAGGGTTATGATTGGGTCCTTACAAAATATATATAAATATCAGATGTTTTATTTCTCCTTGTGATTATCTCAATGTTCACTTGATATGAGTATTTTATCATTCTCTTGCTTTAGATGAATAGGTTTGGGCTTGTTTTAAATGGATGGTTGAATGCTATGTTTTTACATATTGTAGCAGTATGTTTAATAGTTATTCTGGAATAAAGGCTTTTAAAGCTATAATTATTGCATTGTAGATTCAAAAATAGGTAAGGAATGAATAGGTACTAGTTTTATTGGCTTAGGAATGAGAAATTAATCCATATCTAGGATTATTAGATTATACTTAAGCTAGCTATTTGATTAGCTTTAGAATGAGAAATCGATTAGTTATAGTTGTTAGCTCTGGAATGGGAATTTTGGGTATTGTTAGGTTATCTACATCTTAATTATATTAATTTTATATTAAAAATATAATTTACATTGGGTATGGAGAGGATTAGAGCCTTGAGCAGCATCTTTAGTAATTGTTTCATTTTAATGTCTATACTTTATTTTCATTGTTCTTGATTGCATTACACTTTCAAGTTAATTTACTTTATTTTTGCTCAATTAATTCAAGTAGCTATATTTCAAATAAAAAAAACAATTGGGAAATTATTTGCATATATTAGTAATCAATCAATTTTCTCACACATACACAATCTCTAGGGTATGATATTTTTAAGGTCTTAAATGTATTGCTTTATATTACTTTGCTGATTCAGTATACTTGCTGATCTCCGATCAAGTTTTTGGTACCATTACCGGGGATGGGCATTTTTGTATGAACTTTTGATTGATTATTTGTATATGTTTTTCTTTTTGTTAATTTTGTTTTTGTTTATCTATTCTTTTCAGGTGATATTGGTGTATGAACAGATTGAGATTGCAACAATTATCACCATTTGATCTTGAAATCAAAAGGACTTTAAATAGAAGGTGAAGGCAAAATCAAGTTAGAAATATGAATGATCCACCACCTCCTAATATGCCTCCTGAGAATCAACAAGGAGTAGGGTAGCAACAAGTTCGACATCAAAAGGATCTTAGACCTAGGACCATCAGAGATTATGCTACTCCAAGGTGGAATGAGGAGTATATAACAATTTTGTTGCCTTGACAACCATACTTTGAGCTTAAAACAGCTACAATCACTATGGTTTAAAAGAATAAGTTTTCAGGATCAAAATTAGAAGACCCAATACAACACTTGGATATAATTTTGGAAATAAGTTATACGATTCAAATTTAAAAAGTTTCTATTAATGCAATTTGTCTGAAGCTTTTCCCATTCACTCTCATTAGGAAAGCTAGATATTGGTTGCAAATGCTTCCTAGTCAATCCATTCAATCTTAGGAGCAAACACAGGAGAAGTTTTTTGTTTGAATCTTTGCACCAATAAAGACTGTAAGTATAAGAAATAGTACCTACAATTTTTAGCAATTGTGTAAGGAATCCTTTCATGAAGCATGAGGGAGATTTAAAAGGTTGTTAAAGAGCTATCCTTATCATGAGATAATTATGCATCAACTTATGCCAACATTTTATGTAGCTTGTAATCCCACAATGAGATCTTTATTAGATGTAGCACCCGTGGGTAGCTTTATAAACAAAATTATTGAAGAAGTATTTTTTTACTTGATGAAATGAATTGAATGAAGTTCAATGGGCTAGTAAAATGGTGATGAACAAGATGCAAAGAGTTTATATCATAGATGAAGTGGCAATGTTGAAGGTGCAGATGGAATTGTTGAAGAATGAGTTAAATGGATTAAAAATTCAAAATGTTTTAGCTATCTCATAAGAGTTTAGTGTATTTGAAAGGGCTAGTTTAGGGAGTGAACTAAAAGTGACTGATTCTTACAAATAAAGGATGGGAGATGTAAACGTTGTTCATAATTTCAAACGGATGATCCATTCAACAATCATTATAATCTAAGGTAGAGAAATCATCCTAATTTCTCATATAGAGAAGGAAATCAAGCTTTAACTTCTAATACCCAACCTAAAGCTTTATTCAACCCATTAATAACAAATATCCAAAGAAAACACAATCAAGGATACCACCATACTTATCAACCTTTACAAGTGCAAACACATTTTTAAGTACCTTACCAAGTACTACTAACTCATCAATTAAATTTTCAACCACTTAGTTTCCAAGCTAGACAACTCCCACCATAAGATAAAAAGCCAAATTTGGAAGATATCTTTGCTAGTTTCATGTCTAGTCAAACTCAATTCTTATCTACATAAGATGCTAGGTGAAAATCACAAGAGTAACAAAATAGAAATCAAGAACAGCAATGAGCAATTTAGAGATTTGAATTGACCAATTAGCTAATTCAATTTCCATAAGGGATGAGGGTACTTTTCCTTCCTATGTTGATCACAATCCAAAAGAAGAAGTTAACACAATCACTTTAAGAAGTGGTAAGGAAGTACGAGGAGCTAATCAAAGTAAGTCTTTTTCTTCTCAATTAGTAGAGCCAATATTAGAGGTATATACTTCTAACCCTAAAAGTGTTGATGAGGTTTTAAAAGCAAAGGATAAAAAAAAGTTATTTTAAATTCTAATTTACCAATTACCTTTTCCCTTAGTATGCAGAAAAGAAAGAAACAATGAGCAATACGAAAATTTTCTAAATATAGTCAAGAAATTGCATACTAAATTACATTTTGCTGAAACTTTGCTTCACATGCCTAAATATGCATAATTCATAAAGGATTTATGCTCTAATAAGAAAAAAATAAAAGGGATAGGATGTGAGATCCCAACCTTAACCTTGATTGAATTATGAAAAATTAATGATGATAATGCCCAAATAAGGTGAAATTAGAGTATTTTGAATCAGTGAACTTAAGTTACATTAGGGGTATTTTGGTAATTATGCATGTGTTCAATACAGTTATAATTATAGTAAGTATTTATGGTAAGTGATGCAATTAAAGTAATTGGGGTTAAATTTTAATAATTATAAGTTATTGGGGTTTAAAGTGTATAAAGGGCAAAATGTGAAATACCATTTGTGAGTTATTTACCCAGCTATCTCATCCTTTAAAAGCTTCTTGGAGAAGGGAATTCTTTGTTGGTGTGTGGGAGATCAGTTCTTAAAGAGATGTAACCACATCTTCTCTCTATTTTTTTCTTCTCTCTAGAATCGGATTAGAGAGGTGCTTGACATAGGGTTTGATGAGTTAATCTCTTAAAGGGATGGAAGAGATCAATACTAAGGAACTAGATCAAGAGTTATAAAGGAAGATTTGAAACTTTAATACCAAGTATGTGAACTAGGCTTACTAATTTGTTCATGTGAGTTTGATACGAAAACCTTGTTCTCTTCTTGCATGTGTGTCTTCCTTAATGAGGTTAAAGATCTAGAGTTGGATTTATAGATGATTAATTAGTAAATCCTTTATATAAGTTTGGTTTAAGTCTTAATGGTTTAAAGAGGATGAATTAAGGCCAATGGATATGTAGAATCAAAAAATGCTAGTAATAAAGGAAGAAAAAACCCTGTAATTGCTGAGATTATAGATTTGTCTACTTGAGTTATTGACTTGGTTTTGTTATAATGGTAGAATGAATTATTGACAAGAGTATGGGAATTATTATTAGATCTTAATGGTTTGAAAGAGTCATTAGCATATTTTGAAGCTATTAATTGATAGTGGGCTTGATATATTGATTATAGTTAAATTTCACATGAAATTTATGAAATAAGTTGGGATTAAAATGGATTGCAAATTTAATAGTTTGCCAATCATACATGAAGATAAATCAATGGATGGATTTATATGAGATCATTGTTTGGAATTAATAGTGATGATTTATAGTGGATTAGGATTTAAGATTGGTGTTGTAATGATGAATATGGCTATTTTTGGGCACTTTGAGCCAAGGGCCATCACTTGATCGAGTGACTTAGCTACACTACCGAGTGGCTTGGCCATTTTGCCAAATGGTTTGTCACAGCTTGCCTAATCCCTTTTGTTTATTGTGTTTTAGACCCCAACCTTGATGTATACTCTTATGAACTTGTTTTTGGTATAGTTTTTAATACATTATAAGCAATATGGTCCCTCAATTACTCAATCTTGATATATATATATATATATATATATATATATATATATATATATATATATATATATATATATATATATATATATATATATATATATATATATATATATATATATATATATATATATATATATATATATAACCAAAGGCATAAAACATAAGGATTTGAATGATATAATGTAAGGATCAGCAAGTTGGTCATTGTATAGTAATGAGATTTGGAAATTATGGTTACCATGAATATGGATATAGTACTCTCTTAACTTATATTCAAGAAGTTTTGGCCATACCATCTAGCAAAGATTTAATTTGTTTGGTATTAGGGCAATTGTATTGAGCAGCTATTATTTAAGTAAATTAATGATCATCATGATCAAATAGACTACAAAAGAGAATGTTGTTGTTATAATATGGAAGAAATTGAAAGTGCAATTAGTATAGTAGCATGTTATTAGTGTAAATAGGAAACAAATATGTAAAAAATGGAATACCCTATAGTATATTGTATTAAAGAATATTGAAAAATACCTGCCTTCCCTTATGGATCTTTGTTTGATACTTGGATAGCTAAAATGAATATCATTTCTATAAATGGAATGGATATAATGGTATGTTATACCCTTATGATACCATGAGAAAATCGATCGTTAAATGCTATACTTTTACAAATGCTTGCTTCATTGTATACAAATGGGTGCTCTATGACTGTGCATCTAGATAGGTGATTACGATAATGAACCTATATGCTTATATAAGTGCTAAGACAATATGAAATGGCATGAATAGATATTAATATTAGAACTGAAACATCTTCAATCATTATAATACACTCAATGTATGTCTATAATGTATTAGATGAGCTTGAATGTGTGATGATTAAATTGAGTATAATGAAGCAGGGAAAAAGGATTGATTGATCTAAAAAGGTACGTCTTGCTGGAATGATTATGCATTTGCATGTTGTTTCATCCATTGATTTTTTAAATGATTTCATTCACATGAACCATCTTGATTAGTGTGAGTATTATCGGCATGTGGTTTTAAATCACATTGCTTATCCCATGACAATGTGCTTAATGGATGGGTATGCTTGCACTAACTAGATTAAGAAATTCAAAGAACATATCAAGTAAGTATTGCACCATGTGTATATATATATGCCCTTGAGTTGATTGCCACTATAGATTTCTTGTGCTTAATGATGTGTATTGTATCGAACTCACAAAATATTGATTGTTGAACAAGTGTTGCCTGGCACCCATGTATTGCAATACAATTATAATCATATGATTGAATAACAAAGTAAAGTATGGATTGTTATTGTAAAGAGGTTCCTCGCCTTCTTTGGTGCCTTCGGGTAACTCTTGGTGACTTCAAGTGACCTATACCTTCAAGTAACTCTTGGTGCCTTCGGGTGACCTATAACTTTGACTAACGCTTGGTGCCTTCCTATGACCTATACCTTCGGGTAATTTTTGGTGCCTTCAGGTGACCTATACTTTCGGGTAACTCTTGGTGCCTTCAGGTGACCTATACCTTTGGTTTACTCTTATTGCCTTCAGGTGACCTATACCTTTGGGTAACTCTCGATGTCATTTTGTAACCTATACCTTTGGGTAACTCTTGGTGCCTTAGGGTACTATCATATTGTTTATGCCTTCGAGTACTATCGTATCATTTATGCCTTCAAGTACTATTGTATCATTTATGCCTTTGGGTACTATCATAAAATCCCTTTTTCCACTTCGTTAGAATCAATAGGCTTAATACAAGATAAAGGAAATCTTTTTGTTTAACTAAAAGATAATGGAACTTGGTAGTTTAGAAATTGCTTTACATAAGTTTTATTCACTTGCATACAAGAAACGAATATGAAAGTGGGTATTACAATATGTTTGAGTATGTGACACTTTAATGTTACACATGTATTTTGAACTTATAAATTATGAGTATAAAACTATACACTATGGCATCCATCTTTGATAATTCTAATATTTCTCATAGTCATGTGCTAAATTCTTAATCTGTTATATATACCCATCTATACCTGTGTACATGCATATGACTCTGTTATAGATCACTGCATAGTATATGGTATAATTGTTAGTGTAAGCCCTAGCCCCAATGCATTGTAACGAAACACTTGAAATTAATAAAATAAGGCATTTGTTTTATCTATTGTATTCTTGTGCATATCAATTGATAGAACTATCCAAGAATGTTGTTTCAGTTTAAGTTATCATGTGTGAGGCACATGGTTGTAAGACCTTGAAACAAATAAGACTTCATTCTAAATATCCCTAGTTAGTCATTGTTATGGAAATAACAAATGAATTAAGACTAGTATGCTCTCTCTGATAAGTTGAGTTCTGTCTTACAGATCATAAGGACAAGAGTGTCAATCAGAGATCATAGATACATGTTTAGAACACGGTATCTGGATTAGATCCACTCATGAGAACACTACATGGTACAAGTCATAAGTGTTTCTCATATGCAAGTTTTGTATCGGAGTTCTTAGACCTGAAATCTCTATGAAACTCTTTATGAATTACTGTGTACTTTGACATACACCTAACATACTCGTAACAGAGTGACAAGTACGGGTATGATTGGGTATGCATTGATTCATGTTAGAGAGCATGAGAGAAGTGAAGGGATTACCCCTCTCATTAAGAGAGAAAATATCATCGGCCACTTGATCAGTGAACTGAGAAGTGTATGGCCAAACCGAGATGAAATAATGAGTAATCATTATTTATCTGAGAGTTCAGTGTCACTGGAATATCAAGAAAGGAATTAATATATATAAGGATGACTGGTTCCATGCCTTATATTAATTCTGATATTTATGGGTAAGGGACTATGCAAAATTGCATTAGGTCACTAAATGCCATATGCATTTTCATTTAATTTGGAATGCTATAATATCTTGCTAGAGAATATATATAGCCTTTGAATTAATTTATTAATTCATTGCCAACATTAAATGGACCTATAGGATCGCACACAAAGCATTGGGCTTAAAATATTTAAATTGTGTATTGGGAATTAATTTGGACTTTTATTTAAAGTCAAATTAATGCATAAAATGGGTAAACAGATTTTTGCCTAAAACAAATCTATAAAAACAGTTTTTTTGCCTGAAACAGCTAGCTGTTTTAGGCAAAACTGTCAAGGTGCGCTTTTGCCTAAAACAGCTAGCTGTTTTAGGCAAATCTGTTAAGCCACGATTTTGCCTAAATTAGCTAGCTGTTTTAGGCAAATCTGTGAAACGAGTTTTTTGCCTAAAACAGCTAGCTATTTTAGGCAAATATATTGTCACGAGAGAAATTTGTTGGCATGTGCTAGGTTTAATTTCAATTGATTAATTATCTATGTATAATTAAGTTAATTGAGTATTAAATCCTAATTTGTATTTAATCAAAATATAATACTTGAGAGGGAATTAAAGTAGCCAAAATTCAAACTAAAATACTAGTTGAATTCGGCAACTTATCACCTTAAATAAGTAAGTTTGTTTTGATTAAATGACTAATGCCATTTGAATTTAAATTCTAATAGAATTTAAATTAAGATATATCTCTTAATTAGGAAGTGATGGAGGCTGAAATTAACACTTAATTTTTGGCACTCACACTTGACCTAAATTAAGTGATATATATTAATGAAATAAATGAATAAAAGTGGATGCCGTTTTGCTATTTTTCTCTCTTGGCCGAAATACTCAAGGGGAAAGAAATCTTTCTTGTTCTCTTGTGTTCTCGGGCTGAAACAGTAACCTAAAGGAAGAACAAGATCAGATCTTGTGGCTTCAAATCATTCCCATTGCCGAATACACAATCATAGAGCTAGCACTCTTGATTTTAAGCCATCTTTGCAAGTGTGTGTGTAAGAATAGAGGGAGTGGTGTAAAGGCTGTTCCTTGGCATTGGTGGTGAAGATCTAAGGTGGACATATCCTTCTTGGTTGCTGGTTATCATCAAAATCAAGTTTTAAAGGCATCTAAAGTTGTAAGTTTAAAACTCTAAAATTGCATGTTTCGATTCTTGTCACGGAATTGTATGGCATGTATGATAAAAATTTTTGTTTTTCCACTGTACTATCATCACATTCATACCATGTCATATTCCTTCAATAATATGGTGTTAAATGATATATAGTTTATCATGCTAAGGTATTATTTATTACTAGATGATTATGAACATAATTGTGATCATAGAATGCATCCTATAATTTGAGCTATTTGATGAGCGAAGAAATCATGCCTAACAGTATTTGTTTGATGGTTTAATCATTGTTGTATTACTTGCAAGGTAAGAGAACTAGGATGAGTTCACTCAAAGACTTTTATTTGCTATAATCATTGTAATCTACTATTGATGTGGTGAATATATATGATTATTATGTAAAGTTGTGTGCTTGTATAACTATTGAATCTTCATAAGAGGTTGCCTACATAATTTGTTATTCCCCACTAAGCTTTATAGCTTAGCACGGGTTTTTCTAACCATGTAGGTTATAGGATAGGCTTTATTCTAGTTAGTTAGCTATTGTGGGTTGACCAGCATAGAAAAAGAGAGCTAGAAGTGTACAATATTATTCTTATGTTTCATTTTGATGAAGGGTTTATGGGTAAATTTTCTCTTATTTTAGGAGTTCTATTTTGGCTAAGAAGTTGTATATGTTATTATGGCTGGTAACATTATTATTTATTTGTTTATCATGGGATTGATATCAATATTGGTGGTTTTGTATATCTTATGGATTAGGGTGTTATAATTAGTGTATCAGAGCACCCAAGTTTAGCCTTTTTTGGGCAATAAGAGATTAGGAATTTATCCATGGAAGTTTTGATGGATTGGCCTAGAGCATATGTCGATGTTTTGTGTTACTATAACTTGAAAATTGAATGATTTGCCATGAAAGATTGACCTATATTGGAGTAACTAGTAGAATTATGACTCAAAGATAGTGAGATGACATTGAAGGAATTTCTAATAACTCTCTCTTTTCTAATGTTGAAAGTGCTTAAGTGCATTTATCATTTATGATTAAAGTATAGTATAGCATAAGTCTGATTACAAGTATATCCAAATTGCTTTTTAGGGTTCTTGAAGAAAAATTTTATATGTTTAGAAGAGCTTTTTAATTATTGACATGGTGATGACTATATGCTCTATATATTTATCAGAGTTTTTGTAATCAATATGGGCAATTGAACATATTTCATTATACTGAGATGGGACGAAACATGTACAGTATATGAGAATACATATTTGTATTATGTTGCATATAATAACTCATTCATGCATTACATAGCATCCCATATCATCTTATAAGACATAAATAACATTATATCACATTTCTGGCCCCAACTGAAAAGGAAAAGTGATAAAAGATATAATGAGCATAAGAGTAACTGGATACCAAGGAAAGGTATTATTGTTATAGAGGAATGAGTTTGTTTATGGTTATAGAGGACTTGTGGTTAGAATTGCTTATAGTTAAAGTAGAGTTTTGTAAGGTTAATAACAATGATAGTACAGATTATCAATTTGAATTTTGAGGAAAAAATTCCTTAAAAGGGAGAGATTTGTGAGGTCCCAACCTTAACCATGATCGGATGATGGAAACTTAATGAGGATGATGGCTAAATAAGGTGAAATTAGAGTATTTTGCATCATTCAAGTTAAGTTACATGAGGGGAATTTTGGTAATTGTGCATATGTATAATATGGCTATAATTGTAGTAAGTATTTATGGTAAGCGATGCAATTAAAGTAAGTTAGAAGTTTAGGGTTAAATTTTAAGAATTATAAGTTCTTAAAGGTTAAAGTGTATAAGGGCAAATGGAAAATTCTATTTGAGAGATATTTACCCCACTATCTCCTCTTTTAAAAGCTTATTAAAGAAGGGACTTCTTGGTTGGTGTGTGGGATATCAGTTTTTAAAAAGGGAGATAAATCCACATCTTCTCTCTCTCTCTTCTCTTTGGATTTGGATTGGAGAGATGCTTGACTTAGGGTTTGATGAGTTAATCTCTTAAGGGGATGGAAGAGATCAATACTAAGGAACTAGATCAAGAGTAGTGAAGGAAGATTTGAAGCTTTAATACTAGGTATGGGAACTAGGCTTGCTAAATTGTTCATGTGAGTTTGTTATGGGAAATTTGTTCTCTTTTTGCATGTGTGTCTTCTTTGATGAGATTAAAGATTTAAAGTTGATTTCATAGATCAGTAATTAGTAGATCCTTTACATATGTTTGGTTCGAGTCTTAATGATTTACAGAGGATGAATTAAGGCCAATGGATACGTAGAATCAAAAGATTTTAGTAATGAAGGAAGAACAAACCCTGTAATTGTTGAGATTATAGATTTGTCTACTTGAGTTATTGACTTGGTTTTGTTATAATGGTAGAATGAATTATTGATAAGAGTATGGGAATTATTAGTAAATCTTAATGGAAGATTTTGAAGCTATTAACTTATAGTGGGCTTGATATATTAACTATAGTTGAATTTCACCTGAATTTTATAAATTAAGTTGGGATTGAATGGATTGTAAATTTAATAGTAGGCCAATGGTACTTAAAGATAAATCAATAGATAGATTTATATAAGATCTTTGTTTGGAATTGATGGTGATAATTTATAGTTGATTAGGATTTAAGATTGGTGTTGTACTAATGAAAATGGCTATTTTTGTGGACTCTAGGCCGAGGGCCATCACTTAGCTGAGTGACTTGGCTACTCCATGGAGTGGCTAGGCCATTCTGCAAAGTAGACTAGCCACTCTACCGAGTGGTTTGTCATGACTTGCCCAGTCCCTTTTGCTTATTATGTTTTAAACCCCAACTTTGATGTATACCCTTATGAACTTGTTTTTGGTATAGTTTTTAATACATTTTAAGCAATATAGTCCCTCAATTACTTATATATATATATATATATATATATATATATATATATATATATATCCAAAGGCATAAAACATAAGGATTTGAATGAGATAATGTAAGGATGAGCAAATTGGTCATGGTATAGTCTTGAGATTTGGAAAGTACGGTTACCATGAATATGGATATATTATTGTCTTAACTTATATTCATGAAGTTTTGGCTATACCATCTAGCAAGAATTTAATTTGTTTTGTATTGGGGCAATTGTATTAAGCAGCTATTGTTTAAGTAAATTAATGATCACCATAATCTAATTGACTATAAAAGAGAATGTTAGTGCTATAATATGGAAGAAATTGAAAGTGCAATTGGTATAGTAGCATGTTATGTGTGTAAATAGGAAACAAATATGTAAAAAATGGAATACCCTATAATATATTGTATTGAAGAATATTGAAAAATACCTGCGTTCCCTTATAGATCTTTGTTTGATACTTGGACAGCTATAATGAATATCATTTCTATAAATGAAATGGATATAAGGCTATGTTATACCCTTATGATACCATGAGAAAATTGATGGTTAAAAGCTATACTTTTACACGTGCTTGCTTCAATATATGCAAATAGGTGCCCTAAGATTGTGCATCTAGACAGGTGATTACAATAATGAACCTATATGCTTATATAAGTGCTAAGACAATATAAAATGGCATGAATAAATATTAATCTCTGAACTGAAACACCTTCATTCATTGTAATACCCTGAATGTATTTATCTAATGTATTGGATGAGCTTGAATATGTGATGATTAAATTAGACATAATGAAGCAGGGAAGATGGATTAATGGATCCAAAAATGTATGTATTGCTAAAGTGATTATGCGTTTGCATGTTTTTTATGCATTGATTTTTTAAATGATTTCATTCACATGAACCACCTTGATTATTGTGACTATTATCGACATATGGTTTTAAATCACATTGTTTATCCCATACCAACATGCTTAATAGATGAGTATGCTTGTACTGACTGGATTAAGAAATTCAAAGAACATATCAAGTAAGTATTGCATCATGTGTTTATATATATATGCCCTTAACATGATTGCCACTATAGGTTTCTCGTGCTTAATGATGTGTATTGTATCGAACTCATAGAATATTGAATATTGAACAAGTGTTGCCTGACACTCCATGTATTGTTATAGAATGATGATCATATGATTAAATAAAAAAGTAAAATATGGATTGTTATTATATAAAGGTTTCTCACCTGCTTTGGTGCCTTCGGGTGACCTATACCTTTGGGTAACTCTTTCTGGCTTTGGGTGACCTATACCTTTGAGTAATGCTTGGTGCCTTAAGGTGACCTATACCTTTGGGTAATTCTTGGTGCCTTTGTGTCACCTATACCGTCGGGTAACATTTGTTACCTTCAGGTAACTCTCAATGCCTTTTGGTGACCTATACCTTCGGGTAACTCTCGGTGCCTTTGGATACTATCGTATCGTTTGTACCTTCGGGTACTATTGTAAAATCCCTTTATCCACTTCGTTAGAATAAGTAGGCTCAATACAAGAAAATGGAAACCATTCTATTAAACTAAAAGATAATTAAACTTGGTAGTTTAGAAACTACTTTGCAAAAGCATTATTTACTTGTATGAAAGAAACAGTTATTAAAGTGGAGATTACAATATGTTTGAGTATATGAAACTTTAATGTTACACATGCATTTTGAACCTATAAATTATGAGTAGAAAATTATACCCTACGGCATCCATCTTCAATAATTCTATTATTTCTCGGAGTCACAAGCTAAATTCTTAATCTGTTATATATACCTATCTATACCTGTGTACATACATATGACTCTGTTATAGATCAATGCATTATTCATTGTACAATACGATGTTAAGTGATATATAGTTTATCATGCTAAGGTAGTATTTATTACAAGATAATCATGATCATAAATGTGACCATGGAATGCATTCTATAATTTGAGCTATGTTATATAAGCGAAGAAATCATACCTAACAGTATTTGTTCTATGGTTTAATCCTTGTTGGATTACTTGTAAGGTAAAAGAACTAGGGTGAGTTCACTTAAAGACTTTTATTTGCTACTTTTATTTGCTTAATTGTTGTAATCTACTATTGATGTGGTGAATATATATGACTATTGTGTAAAGTTGTGTGCTTATATAACAGATGAATCTTGGTAAGAGGTTGACTGTAGAATTTGTTATTCCCTACTAAGCTTTATAGCTTAGCACGAGTTTTTCTATCCATATAAGTTACAGAATAGGCTTCATTCTAGTTAGTTAGTTGTTGTGGTTTGACCAGCACAGTAAAAGAGAGCTAGAAGTGTAAAGTCTTATTCTTGGGTTTTATTTTGATGAAGGATTTATAGGTAAATGTTCTTTTATTTTAGGGGTTCTATTTTGGCTAAGAAGCTTTATATGTTATTATGGCTTGTAACATTATTCTTTATCTGTTTTATCATGGGATTGATATCAGTATTGGTGGTTTTGTATATCTTATGAATTAAGGTGTTACATAGGAACAGTTCAATTATTGAAGAGTAGTATTGCTATTCTAACTAACAAAAGTCTAGCTAAGTTAGAGGGTCTGGGTAGTTTCATGCTATCTTGTGATCTAAGAAGGAATTTTGTTAGAAATTAATTATAAGATTTAGAAGCTAGTATTAATTTGATGTCGTATTCAATATGTAAGAAGATGAAGTTAAGAGGCGTTAAGGAAACTAGAATGATCCTTCAATTAGCAGACCATTTAGTCATACATCCAAAAGGGATTAATAAACATTGGCTAGTTAAATTTGAAAATTTCATATTGCTAGTGGATTTTGTGGTAAGGGATGTGGATGAGGATAAAAAGATGCATCTACTTATGGGTAGACAATTTTTAAACACTATAAAGCACTTATTGATGTACCATGACAAATGGTGACTCTTTGCTTCAACGATGAGGAGATGGTATTTGATGTGAACAAGGTCACAAAACATCCATCGTGTGAATTTTAAGAATCATTATGATTTGTTAAAGTAATTGAATATTACATGGAGAAGGCACAAAAAGGAATTTGTTAGAGATCAGTTGATATGTTGTTTGATTCATTCATTTGAAGATTAGGATTGAACAAAGCTAAGAGTGATATTGTGAAATATTTAAAGAAGGATTTTAAAGAAGATTACCTAAAGGAAGAAGTGTTTGAACTTCTTAAATGAGACTTTAAAATTGAACTTAAACCTCTTTCTTCTTATTTAAAATAAGTGTTCTTAGAAGATGATAAGAAACCTGTAATAATTTCTTGAATTTTGATAAGTGATGAAAAAGAGCTTTTGATTAAGGTGGTTCATAAGCACAAAAAAAATGATAGGATGGGAAACCTCTGAATTCAAGGGAATAGTCCAAGTTATTGCACTTATCATATCTTAATAGAAGAGGATTTTAAATCAATGGTACAAACCCAACGAAGGCTAAATCCAATGATGCAAGAAGTGGTTAAGAATGAAGTATTGAAGTTGCTGGATATAGGTATTATTTTCTCAATTTCAAATAGTAGTTAGGTGAGTCATGTCAGTGTGTCCCTAAGAAAGGTGATATGACCATTATAAAGAATGAGCATAATGAACTTATTCCAACTTATACAGTTACGACTTGGAGATTGTTCATTCATTGGAGAAGGCTAAACAATGTAACTAGGACTATTTTCCTTTACCATTCATTGATCAAATGCTTGAAAAGCTAGCAGGTAATAGGTTTTATTGCTTTTTAGATGGGTACTTGGGGATATTTACAAATTCCCATTGCCTCAGAAGACAAAGAGAAAATAACTTTTACTTGTATGTATGGTACTTTTGCATATAGGAGAATGCCCTTTGGTTTGTGTAATGCACCAGCTATGTTTCAGCAGTGTATGATGGCCATATTGCATGACTTTATAGATAAATTTATGGAGGTGTTTATGGATGATTTTATTTGTTAAACCAATCACAAATAAAATCATAGAAAGGGGATAGAGGTAGTTAGAGCTAAAGTTTAAGTCATAGAAAAACTTCCATCCCCAACTAGTGTGAAAGGAGTCAGGAGTTTTCTTAGGTCGTGTGAGATTCTATAGTAAGTTTAAAAAATATTTTTCAAAGATTACATAACCCTTATGCAACTTGTTAATGAAAGATGCTGCATTTGACGTTTTTAATAACTATTTACAGGTTTTGACACATTGAAGCAAACGTTGATTTCAACTTCGATAATTATTTCTCAGGATTGGAATCTACCTTTTAAGCTCATGTGTGATGCTAGCAATTTTACAGTAGGCACTGTGTTAGGATGAAGAAAAGAGAAAATCTTTTATGCAATTTAATATGCAAGCCATACTCTATCAGGAGCTCGAGTCAATTATAGCACAACTGAGAAAGAACTACTTGTTAGAGTATTTGCTTTTAAAAAATTTTGACATTATCTTCTTAGAGCTAAAATAGTTATTTGGTCTAATCATAAAGCTTTGAGGCATCATTTTACTAAATAGGAGTCGAAACTAAGGTTAATTAAGTGGGTTCTTTTATTGTAAGAGTTTAATTTAGAGATCAAGGATAAGAAGGGAGCGAATAATTTTGTTGTTGATCATCTTTCAAGATTAGAGAAGGAAAAAAATAAGAAGGGAGAAATTCTTGATCTTTTTCTTAATGAGCATATATGTGTTGTGTAGGTTTGTGAAGTTGTTATGCCATGGAATGCTGATTTGGCAAATTATCTTGCAGGTGGTTTTGTTCCAAAGGATTTCTCATGGTAGCTGAGAAAAAAGTTAAAGGCAAATACACAACATTATTTATGGGATGACCCAATCTTATTCAAGCTTTGTTTAGATCAAGTACTAAGGTGTTGTGTTCCTAAAGAAGAGTAAAGGGAAATTATGCAAGCATGTCATGGAGGAGAGGCAGAAGGACATTATGGACCAAATAGAATGGTATCAAAAATTTTACAATCGGATTTTGTTTGGCCTACTCTTTTTCATGTTGTTAGGTCCTATATTTCTAAATGTGATAGGTGTTAGAAGGTTGGTAATATCTCCAAGTGAGATGAAAGGCCACTTAATAATTTTTTAGAGATTAAGATCTTTGATGTTTAGGGGATAGATTTCATGGGACTATTTTTGAATTCTTTCAAATGTGAATACATTTTTGTAGTAGTTGATGAAAGGCCACTTAATAATTTTTTAGAGATTAAGATCTTTGATGTTTAGGGGATAGATTTCATGGGACTATTTTTGAATTCTTTCAAATGTGAATACATTTTTGTAGTAGTTGATTATATAAGCAAATGGGTTAAAGCTATTACTACTAGAAATTGTGATGTTCAAGTGGTTTTAGAGTTTATTAGAAAGAATATTTTCACTTGATTTAGAACCCCGAAAGCCATCATAAATGACGGTGGTACACACTTTGTTAATCACCAATTCAAGTCTTTGCTTAAGAAATACGGTGTAACTCATAAAGTCATAATCCCATATCACCCTCAAACAAATGGTCAAGTTGAGGTTTCCAATAGAGAATTAAAGGTTATACTAGAAAGGATTGTCAATAACTCAAGGAAAGATTAGCCTATGAAATTAGATAATGCTTTATGTGCTTATCGCACTACATTTAAGACTTATATTGGTATGTTGCCTTTTATTATTATATGGGAAAAGGTGTCATTTACCTGTTGAATTGGAACATAAAGCATTTGGGTTATCAAATTTCTAAATTTTGACTTAACAAAATCAAGAAGAAAAGAGATTGTTGCAGTTAAATGACCCTATGGGTTTCAACTGAGACTCTTTATGAAAAGGCCATTTTAGAAGGTCTCTTCACATTCTTTTCACTTCTTTTCCTCTTTTCTCTAGATTTTTGGTCTCTCTACCCTTCACCACTTCATTTCATTTTCTTTTGATGGAAAATCAACATCAAGTAAGTTTCACTCTTTCTTCTATTCAAATTTATTTTGGTTACTTGTTTTTGTTGTTCAAGGCATGATTAATTGTGGGTTTGTTCAAAAATGATTGTTTTGTTTAAGAGGAGTAGGTGATTATCCATGTTAGGTATTGGTTATTACTTGCTTGATTTAAATTCATGCCATTCAAAATTTTGGTGATTTGCATGTTTAGTTTAATTTCTTTTTTTTTTATTCAATCTTTGAAAATATTGTGTTTTTAGGCTTAATAGGCTTTCATACACATGATTGAACATACTCACTTTAAATGCACACCATGTGTTTGATTAAATATCTAAAAGAGGCTATTTTTTATGTAATAAATCACTCCGAGTTTTTTCTCATATGATTTATTTATTTTTAGATTAGTTCATTATAGCATGTAGTATGAAACATTGTGCTCAAGTTTAGCCATGATTGATATTGAATTTCATTAGGCTATAACAAATGCTTGGTTGAGATATTTTTGTTTTCCATTTGCTTAGTATGACTAATGATCCCATGTCTTTACTACCATAAGCATATTTGTTGTTTTCTTTTAGCTTGCAAATTATTTATAGTTCTTGGTATGCTTGTTTTGTCTCTTATTTTTACCAATCTCAATGTGCTATGTTTGATTATTGATTTGGTAATTATTTTCTGAAATGTTTAAAATTTATTATCCCAAATTGGGTTTTTTTTTCAATACATTTGTGCATTCCTTGAATTTTCAAAAGTTAGCATGGTACATCCCTTTGTCTAGTTGATAAATTGCTTTCAATTTTGTATTGGCACCCAAGAGATTAAGGGAAGAATCTAGTTCTTCATCTACACAGCAAGAGGCATTAACAACGAAGGTATCGGCATGGGTGCCAACTAAGTTTAAGACATGCAAAGGCTCATTGATAATTTAAGATGGATAAATTTTGCTGAGAAAAGGGAGAAGGTTCATGCTCACCTCAACAAAGATTTTCTACCCACTGTACACATCTAGATAGGACAAGATAGCCATACTGATGAGGGGAGGGTTAGCTTCTGGCTTGATATACAATCCTACACAATGACTTTTAATGAATTTTTAAAGCATTTGGGATTTTCTCTTTGTGCAACTAGGGGCTAGACAACCTTAACAAATAAGCTATTTAGGAAGGAATTTGTGATGAAGTATAACCATCAACCTCTGTGATTGGTTTGACAAAGACACATCACTTGCGCAATCATGTACTTTGCGCTATAGCCATATTCCTATAGGCGCCTATATATCCACATCTGAACTCTATTGCAGGCAGAGCTATATTCATGTTCAATTCACATATCAAGATTGTATTCATAGTATACTATTTGCACATATACAAAGTCTTGTAAAACTATAAGTTCTCTAGTGCATAGACAGATATATGCACATTTCATATAACAAGTTATACATGTAGCTCATCCAATCAGTGTGACTATAAAATTTGCATCACGACATATAGGCATGACATATAATCATCACATCATATACTTGAACATGTTCTCATTAAGCATCTCACATGTTCATAGTCATGCTAAAGCATTTTCTAACTCATAGGGCAATTACATGCTCATACACTCATATACATAATCATAAATGTACAAACCTATAGGTACATCCGCATATAGTAGGCTTATTCTTATAAGCATGTTTATCAATATGTATACCTTTATCATTATTCAAATCATGTGCTATACATATATCAATATGTTTCCATATGAGCATATACATATGTCATGGTCATACTATTATATTCCCTATTTCATAGCATAGGTACATGTCAAAATATGCACTTTCTCATCATAGGATTACATATGTATACATAAATGTTGCATATGATAATCATGTACAAATCTATTTTCATATATTGGTTAGATTTTTTTATCACTAATCTTTATCTATGTACACATATGAATGTATATGTATGCATATGATCCTTCATTGATAGTCATATTAAATGCTCTATCCAATTTTATTTTGCAATCACATAAACACCTAGTTATCTCAATTAATTAAAATTCATAAGATAAAGTATAACAAAAATCTGCAAAGGGCAGCATTCTGGACTCGACTTTTGAGCCACATTTGAAATTGAAGATGTCATTTTAATGAAAAATGATCTTCTAAAATATTATTCCCCTATGTGTCTAGTTTCCATAGCATCAAATTTCACCTTAATATCTGACCTATAGCTCGAGATATTTGAAAAATACTATAGGCTGTTCATAGAACCAAAACAGTGTATACTGTCACTTATAAAAAATTCATAGAATAAAATTAAGAGGGATTTATACCAATATTTCTTCATCAAATTTATACTTTCATGTCTCTATTTTTACCAGAATTTTACTTTGTAGCATTTTAACAACTCTACAAAAAGTTATGCCCAATTTACTAAGGTCTGTCCCCTTAACAGTACATTCAGATTCAACGAATTTCAAGTCAAAATTTGACATGCTTGAATATATTTTTAAGTCATACTTCCTTCATATAAAATGTGCATTTATGAGTCTATTTTACATAGGAATTAATCTCGTGTCATTCTGATCATTGTACATACAGATATCTCAATTTTTCCCCAACCTGGTCCAGAATCTGAATTTAAAAGTTCTCCTAAATTCAATAAATCATAAAAAAAATATCTAGAGGCAGAATTGAAGCTAGGTTCCTTCTTCAAGTTTGGAGGAAAAGGTCTTATATAACTACAGAAATTTGAATTGTTACAATTAGAGGTCTCTATTACAACTTACACTAAAATTTCTGTCACTAGGTCAAAGGAATCACACCGTGACTTCATATGCATTTCTTATCTTGTATTCTCTTTAATTTACTCAAGATTTCAAGTCAACCACAACATGTTCCAGCAGATAATTTCACATGCAATATGAAAAGCCCTAAGTTCCCATATCTTGGCCAAAAATCCCTATGTCTTCAACCCCTTGCAATTTCCTTTCCTTTACTCGTTCTACCCTCCTCTTCTCCTTCACAAACATCATCATCATCAATTAAAATTTCCAGCACCTTATTTAACATTTACCTCCACCAAAATGAGTAAAAGAATAAGAAGAAGAAGAAGAAGAAGAAGAAGAAATTCAGATGATTAATTACCTTTAATTTGTTGCACATATACTTCTTGATTAAATCTTATGCATGTAAGAATGAGGAAGAGAGAATTGAGAGATGAAAGATGAAGCAAAATCTGAAATTCTTCTCCCTATGTCATCCCACTCTCATCTCCATCCAACCATTGCATTTCTCTCTCCCACATGCAAGAGTTAATCCTTTATAAAGGGGTGAAAAAGTTCTCTTTTGGTCCCCCTAAAAATTGCATGTCTCACACTTACCTATTTATTCTTTGCATGTTAATATTTAACCCCTCCTTTTAATTCTTTTCATACATTTACCTATCAATTAATTCCACCTTTTAATTTGACCTCTCAATATATGCTTTTATCCACATTTGACCCTTAAATTTTTGAAATTATAAATTTACCCCAAATTAATACCTTTTTACTTCAATTGTACCCTCAATTAATATTTAACCATACTCTTAAATTTTATTTTCATGCAATTAAAATAATAACATGATAATTTACCCCCTTGACCCATAATTATATAAAATTCTCATTTAATTTAATCTTAATCAAATAAAAATTCCATTCAAAAATATGCAATTTAAATTAGGGTCATGTTAGGGGCCTTACAAACCTGATCCTATTTTAACGTCTTTTCTTTTGGGAATCTCCTTTGTGATTAGTCTCCCTTGTGATTCATCCTTGGCTTTTCAGCCTCTTTTTCTTTTTTTATTCTTGGATCTACTATGTAGGATTGATTTCTATACTTAATCATTGCTACATATATGCTTCCTTTAAGGCTTTTTTATTGCCTTAAAGTATTATTATTCCCTGCTCTATCGGCACCTTCAATAACAAGTATATATGCTTATAACAGCTCCAATTTGGAAAAATATAGGTCTGCTGAAGATAGCATTATATACAAAACACATATCTATGACCATAAAAGTGCATTTATAGGTATGCACGATGGTTTCATCTCTCAAATGCACAAAGACATCAATAAAGCCTGCCACAAGAATGGTTGCATTGCATAATCCGATCAAAGGAATGTTGTTAGGGTTTAGCTCACTGATTAGTCAACCTATTTTCCCGTATGCCTTTAAGGTCAACACATTAGTGGCACTGCCATTTTCCACCAAACTCTTTTTTACCAATAAGTTATTAATCATTCACTAATAGAGTGCCTTTATAAGGGAATTTAATATCTTTTACATCCTTTAGCGATATAATGATCAAAGGCAACTTTTTTCAATTAAGTTAAGAATTAAACCCCTTTCTACCTTTTTTTTCCTCTTAGAGAAATCTTCCCTATAAGATTATCCTCTTACAACCATATTAATAAACCTACTAGGTGTCATTATTTGGCTAAATCTCTTGGATTTCTTCTTCCTCCTCATCAAAATTCGATTGACCTCAGTTATCCTAGGATCCATATAGGCTCTTAGGTGGCTACTCGATAAACCTTTTCACTGACCCTTTTTGTAAAAGCCGCTTTATCTCATCTTTTAAAGCTTTACATTTGTTTATTGTTTAGCCTATGTCTTTATAAAAATAAAAAAAATAGACTTATTCCTTCATGAAAATGTCCAATCTAACAGTTTCTTTGGCCAGTTGACTTTATTGTGCTTTTCTTTAATCTATATAATACATTGGAAAGAGAATAATTAAGCATGGTATAGAGTTTAGCAGGAATGTTAACATGACAATCAAATCTTCCTTACTTAAATTCCTTTCTTTTCCCAATAATTTTCAATATGCTCAGTCCATGTAGACTTTTAGTCATGTGTCTTCCCTATTCGTTAGCATAATGCCTGTCTAAAGGACCTAAATGGTGCTAATTTGTTATAAGAGAATCATCCTATCGGATATACCGGTTTGCCCTATCCATCAGGTTGGCAAAATTGATGAGGGGTCGAGTGGTCAAAGACTTAACCAATGGCACATTTCTCACACTCCTTGCTAAAGTTGATGTTGTGATCTCTAGGTGTAAACATTTAATTTCAAAAGCCAATGTATGAACCTATCCACATAATCTCGAGGACTTTTGTTTGGTTTTTATAGTAATTATCAAAGATCATATTGTTGTCTTTAGTGTTCTCAATTGGACTATGCATCTAGCGGTGAAAATATCTTGAATCTGCTTAAAGGTGGAGATTGACACTAAAAGGAGGCTGTGGAACCAATCTAGAGCAGATCCAACAAATGTTGTAAGGAAATCCCTATAGAAAATATAATCATTAAAGGAATACATCTATTTGGGTTAGGTATTCTAACATATGGAATTTTGAATATGATCTACTAATATACCTGGACATCTTTATCTCTTTCGACCTTTGGGAAGTTTATCTTCTCTAATTTCCAAAGAGAAAAGGGAAATGGTATCTCCATCGAACATGGATTTCTTAGGATGACCCAATCTGAACTTTTTGATGTTTTTAAAAAATCATTTTTTATCTTTACTTGCTAAAGGTATGATCTATTGTTCCCTAATTTTTTATATTTTTGCTTTTGGTGTGCACATGATTGACAAGTCATCTTCTATGGAGTTCGAAGGGGAATGCAATAGTAAGTAAGTCATGATGTATTTATCATACAAGTCATAGGGCTTATGAAAGGGAATCACTCTATCTTTATTGTTTCCCTTGTAGGAGTACTCATGTGCATCTGATCAGGTGCTAGAGCGATTTCTTCCTTCTTCAATTACAATGCCTTTAGCTCATGGCCTTGTTCTTCCATCCTTTTGCATCATGCTTTCTGCCTCATAATCTCTAGCAAATGATTAAGGCCTTTAGCCTTTCCTAATTGAATGCATGATCTTACCATATAACTTATGGTTGAAGCCTTTCATGAGGGATTTCAAGTCTTTCATAGTTATAGGGATAGAGTAATCTAGTCGATCAACAGCATCAAAGAGACCTTCATCTTCAAAAGTTAGCAAAAGTTTTTCTACAATTCTGTCTACTAATAGATGATTTAACACATTGATTGCCTTCAAATGCTATGAGCGTTGGGGTCATTTAGGAGAATCTCCTATGATCTACTCTCAATGAAAGCACCAAGTGATAATTCCTAAATGATTAGAAATATAAGAGTTTGGATAAAAGATTCTAATCAAATCCATACGACAAACTAAATTTGCAAATAAGAGAAGTCTGGTCGAACAAGGCATGAGTACTCGAAAGCTTAAATTAGTAGACTTAGATAGAGAAATTAGAAAGAGAGAGTCTTAGGAGTTCTAGATCTTGCATGTTTGAGCTATTTATAGTATATATTTGAGGTCTATCCATACATATACTTGAGCATTAAGGTTAGCTAGCTTGAAACAATATGGAAAATGATGTGTATTGGTAGATCGACAGAGTATGGCGCCATCAATCCGATCAGACTGCTCATTAAATGGTGGTCAATTGAGCCTATAACTTTATCGTAAATTAGGCTCTGAGGTTGGAAGTATGATCAATTGCAAATAATAATGGATATTATTACTAACCATCATCTCATATCATCATCTTATTTTCTTATATTTCATCTTAGCTCTTTCTCTTTAAAGCTTTTAACACTAGCAACTCAAATGCAGCCTTTTTTTTATCTTGCTTTATTTTTTTGGTGAATTTGTTATTTGGGGATTTCAATTTGTTTAAGTTTACTTTAGCATCTAATTTTCTGCATTTTCATTAAGAATATTTTGTGGTAGATAACTTTTTGGCATTTTGATTTGAGGATATTGCATATTTTGATTAAGAATATTTAAAATTTTCAGATTTTTTTATTAATATTATTTATATTAATAACCAAAGTTTTTAATGGCCATGAAAATATTTGAGACTCAATCAAATATTTGGTTTTGTTGCAGTTTGATAATCAACTAAAAAAGAAAAAATTGTTCTTATGGTGAGAAAAGGAAAAGAAGGGGTTGGAGGATATAATTGTATTTTTACCTGAAAAATGGATGAGATGATTTTCTGTTAACTTCATTTATTTATGTCGATTTTTTGTATTGTATAAATTGGTTTAGTAAGTTGGCACTAAAAGAATAAAAATAAATAAATGAAATGAAATTATTAACACTGCTGTCAATTTATTGGTGTGTACCTAAATATATTGGATGTATGGTTGTGGCATCCCTTATAAAATGATACTAAAGTGACTGGATACAAATTAAAACATCTAAAAGCAACTTCTGAACACTATAATCACCACAATTACTAATAGATAATTTCCACCAAATTGAAGTGCTTAAAAGCTGTGACCCATTCAAACAGAAAAGTCAGTCATTTCGAGATTAAGAAAGCTGAAAATGGGGACATTGCCATAATTGAAAGCAAGCATGCATGCTATAAGATTGTCGAATCGACTCAACCCATCAAAAATTGAAGAAATATGCCAATTGTCATTCTAAGAGTACATTTTCAAGAGACGAACCCAAATACAAAGAGGCCCCACCAACACTCCATAATATGGACACATCCCATCTGGAGTTAGAATTTTGGGTTGGTGAATTCAATTAGTGGGTTTATGTGTATTTGTGGCCTCCGATTTATAATATTTTAATCATTTAAGGTTGGGTAACAACCGAGTGCAACTAGCTTACGTGTAAGTTTGTGATAGGATTTCTATTTCATAATAATATATCTAATTTGCGTGGACGTGGAAACATATGAAGAATGCTAAGAAATGTTGAGGTAAGTGCTTTCATTGTAGAGGTGACACCAAAATTCAAAATTATTGGTATATATTTGATATTTGATAAACCTTGTGCTTTGTTCATGACAATGGTGAAAAAGGAATTGACATGCATTATCTAAGGTACAATTAGCAACTAATTGTGCACTGATATGGTTAATAAAACTGTATGATAATGATATGTATGATTCAAACTATTTGTTAGTCAAGAGAATTATGGTTTGAGATTTTCTTAATTAAATAAAATAAATTAATTAAGTCAATGGAAGTGAGCTAATATGCACGTGGGACTTAAATTCAATCAAATTATTATTTAATAACATCCCATTTGGGGTGAGGCTTATGGAGGAAATAAGCTTTTCAAGTTTCTAGTAAGACTCAATTAAATATTTCGATTATATTAATTTTACTTTTAAAATTAAAAAAAAATAGATCAAATAGACCATTAGAAAATTAAAATTGAACTAGTAAGACCTTGATTAAAATTCTATTTTTGTCACATTACCATGTCAATATCATGATTTTAATTTGGTATAACTCCCACCATTGAAAATTTTGTAGGTAAAACTAAACAAACAATTATATTATAAGGGTTTATTTGATCCAATTTTAATTTTTCAAATGTAAAATTGGCCCATTTAAAATATGAGAGACTTATTATTTAACTATTGAGATAAATTTGAGTTGCATGTTTGACCCCTCAACCTCTGTGGTGATGCTAAAAATAAGTTATGCTTCCAACCGGCAGTTGAAATGAAACAAAATATGTCAAAACTGGAATTGAAGTATTGAACTATGGCCAATGGTTCACAATTTCAAACTAGAATCGATTGAAAGTAAATGATCGATTTCAGTTTCAAAACATAAAAAATATGTTTATTATTTATATTAAAAATATATGTATTTACGTTTTTTTTTTTTTTGTAGTTTCATCATCTACAAAATTTTAAAAATACAATTTAAATTTTGTAAATTAAATAATGAGACCTAAAAAATTTTCAAAATATGCACCTATTCATTAGTTAAAAATAATTTTTAAATCAAATAAAAAAATTGTTTCAAACCAAACCAAATTAGAAATATTCTAAATTGAAACCATTTAAAACTATCTCTATCTAAATTTTTGTTCTGGTTTCACGATTCATAAAATCAAAATTGGCTTGGCGGTTTTAAAATCTTGGAACCAATTACAAAAAGTATAATGTTGCATTTAATTAAAGGAGCACAGACACTAGAAGTTACACCACCGACTAATTCAAAATGGAAAATTGAATTAAAATATATTACTACAATAAGTGTAAATTAAGGGATATTTTTCGCAACGGGCGTGACAAGTTTTAAGAAAGTGAAAATAATTGAAGTGTTGATATGTCTTGATAATCCGTGGATTTTCATAAAGAGGGGAATTGTATGTGAGGGGTAGAGGTGTGCATTGGGTGGGTTCGGGTGAACTCGACCAGAACCCGATTAACCTGAAATTTACATATTTTTCTTATTCGATCCTACCCAATATAAATATCGGATCCCTATCCGAACAATCCGATTTTTTTGGATCCCGACCCGAGCAATTCGAAATTAATTTTTTTTAATTTATATATTTAAATTAAAATTCTAAATTAATACAATTAAATAATATTAAATACCATAAAAAAAATTAAAAATACAACAAACCAACAATTTCAAAATTACATTAAATATATATTATATATTAATTAATATTGTAGAGAAATTAATTTTTATTTATATATTAAAAATTTGACTTGTTCGGGTTAGTCGGGCTTCACCCGATCCAACCTGAAATCCGATCAACATCCATATCAATAACCGAACCAATTCTAATAATCCGATTAACCCCACTTGAATGTGTCAATTCGGTTTGGGTTGGTCGGATCAAGTTGGTTTTTGCACACCCCTGTGAGGGGTATGGAGGTGTCGTTTAGATTTGCACTTAGCTAGGGAGTGAGAGTGATCGGACTTGTCAAGATGAGAATCCTGCAAAATGAAAGCTAGCCCGGTCAGTTCGCTCTAGAACTCTCTAAAATTTAAGTCAGTTTTAGACTTTTTTCTTTTATATATGTATTTTTAGAAATAAATCTGGTATTTATAGGAATGGAAAGTACACTTGAGGTACCTACTCTATAGTTAGAGTAGGTGGAGGCGATGTAATTTTTGAAAAGCGACAATAACATTTGTCAGGCACATCTACAGACAATATAAGACCGTCAGGGGCGATTAGGCTGTCCTGTCAATTGGATTTTGGCATGCCTCTAGCAGTGTGTCCAAGGCAGGATAACATTAGGCCTTTTGTGATTCAAACCTCTTTAAACGGTGGGCTTTTCTTGTTGTTGACCCATATGTTTATGAAATATTGAGCATTATCATTTGTCTCTCCTCCCATGCTCCGATTGGTAGATCAGGCTATAGGGAGGTTTTAGATTGATACACATTTTTTCATAAGGCGGGTTCATGTTTGTGAAAGCATGTTTAGAAGAGATATTTCAGTTAATACCTGAGTGGATGATCTTTTTGTCTGTCAATTTGGATTTTTTTGTTGGCATATAGATGTGCCTTCTTTGAAGGCCAATTATCTACCATTTTGCTTCATTTTGATACATTTAATGCCCTTTCGAGGGTGGTTTTTATGGCCTTTTGAGCTTTTATTTAAAATCAATGCACCCTCTGCTTTACAGGTCGAGTTCATTTTAGCTTTTTCAAGCTTTAGTGGTATCCCGTAGAACGGATTTTATCCTCGATTCATTTGGTTTTTGCACTTTCATTCCTTTTCAATGTTTTATGGATGTTCTATGTTCTTGTTACTGAATGTTCCTACAAAAAAGAAAAAGAGAGAGTGCATATCCATTTAACCAAAAATTTCACTTATTTTTCAAATGATTGCTATTCCGGACGTTTCCTCCTTTCTTTGAGCATTTTTTATTTCCTTGAGCATGCTTTATATGCTTTCTAGGTTACGACTATCTCTTATGCTTTCCACTTTAAGTTTTCCTTTTATGCAACATGATCTTCTGGTTTGATTACTTCTTTCTACCTTGCATCCCTATTCATGATGGTGCTTGCTTTTCCTTGAAAGAAATGTGTTAGCGTAAATTTAAGAAAGAGTAGAGTTTACCTTTTATTTTCTCGACCTTTTTGATATAGCTTGATCGGATCTGGCTTTCCTTTTATGCCATGTTGGCCTGCATTTTGTGTTTTTAATGCGGTGGGAACCTTGTTTGCTCTTTATCAATTAATGGCTTATCCCCTTTCGATTCTTTTGTTTACCTTTGGTTCGAATGCGGTCTTTATCTTTTGTTATCTTCAACTCCGCTTGTTTAGGCTTCTTCTAAAGAGATGAAGCTAACCGCAAGTAGCAGAACAATTCTTTTATCAATCCTACTTCTATTGCTTTATGCCTTAGCCTTTTGTCAGGAGAAAGTTGCCCTTTTATAAACTTATCGATCGATTTTTCCTTGATTTAGTGGGAATTTTTAGTGTCGTGGCTTCCTCTTGAAGGGCTATTGGCCTTTATTTAGAGCTTTATCTGTCTCATCTTTATCATTTTTCCTCTTTCGATTGTCAGTGCGGATTTTGTTTGGATGGGGTGGACCCTTTTTTATCCATCCACACTTAAGTCTCTTCCTTTTTCTTTTTTAGGAGCACGGATGCTTTTACTCGGTTACTTCCTAGAGCATTTATTATTCCAAAGCTTTCTTATGGATTTTTACCAGCTCATACTTTCAATGTGCTTCGAATTGTATTGTTTCAATTTTTTGTCTTCAACTTTTGCTTTTGTTTGAGTATGTCCTAATTGGATTCTTCAGTTGCCTTTTCCTCCGGGATTTATTAATTTTGCATGGAATATATCTCGAATTTAGGCCAAGCACTTTGATCATAAAGCAGTTCAACTTTTTTGCCTTTACAACACCTTTAGTGCTTCTTCGTGGAGCCAATCATAGACAATCGTTCTACCTAGACCATAGCTTGCATTTGATTTTTTCTTGCTCTAATCTGTTGAAAATTATCGGTTACGTGTACTCATACATAAGAAAAATTTAAAATTTTTAACCAATAGATCTGATCTTATCATGAATTTATAATATACATATTAATGAGAATAAGAAAAATCACCTTTGATTTTTGTTGAATAGTTAATTTTCCTTCTCACCGGGTTGTCACAAACCACAGTGTCCAAAATTAAACACCTCCAATTAGTAATCCATACTAGAGAATGATTGAATGAACCAACAATGGAGGAATACAAGACTGGGCGAAATCCCTTGATGCTAGCAAGAGGAAAGTGGCAGCTAGGGTTTAGAGAATGAAAGAAAATCTTTTTCTCTTAATTGTTCACTTAACCCTAAATTCCCATCACTTGGATATTTATAATTAGGTTAAAAATCCAACTTCATAATAGGATTTAGCTCTTTAAAATTGTTGGAAAAATATTAATTGGGCTTCTGAAATTATTAATAATTTATTTGGGCTTAATTAAATCTAATTTACGTCCTTTCACAAAAGACTATGCACAAAACCCATAAACTAGGCCTTTTGTGCATATACTTGGATTTAATCACTCAAATGAATTCCAAATCCATCCAAATTAAATATGTAGGCTTCATAATACTTATAAAATATATTTAATTTATTTTGGTCCAAAAATTAGGCCTCTAAGGCCTTTTATCAAAAGGTGGCGTGAAATCCTTCCTTTAGAGAGTTTTTGCACCAACCTCAATCTTTGGGCCCCTTTTAATTTCTCCAATGGATCTATTAATTATTATATTAGCCCTATAACACTTATAGTCCAATAATAATTAATTTTGAAATACATTATTTCAATTAGGTCCATTTTACAGAACATTTCTAAAAAGTTCTGCGAACAATTTTTACTTGATCATAATTAATTAAACTCTTTAATTAATTATTCTCTTATTCACTTATCTATTCCCATAATAATATCAAATATTATTATCCTTGTCATTTTATTATTTTATCCTTTTCTATATATGTGTGTGACCTATTGGGTTCCTGTCCATATTGGCAGTATAATATAATTGTGAGTTCTATTCAAAACTCACATGATTTAAACTTCTTTAAATCATTTTATCAATTCCTATTGATATTTATGATACACTATTATACAAGTCATGATTGGCCTCTAGCTAGGCATCATGACTACCTAAATGTCAGGAAAGTCAAGTAGTTTGACTATACCCTTCCATAGAAACAGTTACCGTGCAATTACCCCTTTCACCACTCTTATCTCAATTAGATTCCGAGTATAGATTTTTGTCAACTATCATATAAATCTAATTATGTATGTTCTATTAATTTAACCATTGTTTCCAAAATGCCATTCATGGATCCCTATCTATCTTGGCATATTACTCTGGCAAGAGATTCTCTAAACAAGGCAATTATAGAATCATGCGAGATAACTTTCCTTAATAAATTTGGGATGGTGAATCCTTTTAATCACTCAACTATCTTCAAGTAGGTCATGATATACCCAACCTCTTAACTATGTTCACCCCCAGTTGGAAGTAATCAGTTATGGAGTCAAAGTATACCACTTGCTACTTAAGATAACTTTGGTGATCTCAAGTCTAAGGATAATTGCACAACCGCTATGAAGAGATTTCTCACTGACATAGATTTAATATCCATATGAGATTCTCTTTGCAGGTCTCCAATGAATTTGTTCTTCTAACAAGCATCCACATGTTAGCTTTGATTATCTTCTATAATCACAGTTATGAGAACCACTGCTTGAACCATTCAAGAAGCATAACATGTGCTAGTTTATTCGAATTAATAATGTCCTGTCTTGTTAATTCTATGACTAGGGATATTTAGATATTAACATATTTTCATGCAATAGACATCTCATATCATGAACACTTTCATGATTGCCTTTGCACTGTGTTTATAATATCTAAGATTTCATTTATCAATTTAAGATTTACAAACTCATGTATTTAAACATAGAATTAATAAATGAATGATGCCTTTTATTAAGAATATTAGTTCATACATATGAAATACATCCCTATTACATGGGCTCTAGGGCATCTTGCTCATTCGGCCCATCTTGCTCCTTGATAATGGTCTCCATTTCTATCTCTAAATCTAATCTAAGTAATCTAATTACATATTACAATTTGAGAAGAAATACAAACCAAAAATAAGTGACCAAGACATGAAAGTCCTTATTGGGTTGAAACATGCATTATACTCAATCATATTGGGCCTTGTCCATAACTATCCATCAGGCTAATCATACACCCTTATATGCATTTCTAAAGCATAAAGTAAAACATATAATTGATTACTAACTTTGTTTCAACTCTTGAAACTTACTTTTGAGTTATTTTGATAATGTGATTAAATTAGGAAACTTTTTCCATTTTGGAAACTTTCATTTTAGGAAACCTTTTTGCATGCATGTGTTCTTGTCTCAATTATAAATCCAGTTGATCATTAATTAATTATTAATTAATTATTCAATTAATCAATAACATTAAATAATTAAAAATTAATTTTAGGCTTAAAATAAAGGGTAGGCCGAAACCCATACAATAAACCCTAAAGTGTGTTCACACATAAACTAGTTTTGTGTCTATTAGACAATTTAGGCCTTTTGAAATGAGCCAAGCCCACTCCAGCCCTTAAAACCCATTAATAAACTTAATTTTAGTTTAAAATATTTAATTTAAATCAGCTCATTGGGCCCACTAAGTCATTTACTAATTTAAATCAAGTCCATAAATATAATTAAGCCCATTAAGTGGTTTTAATGAATTAAAATTAATCCAATTAATTTAAGGCTCATTTTAATTAATCCAATTAATTAAAAACACATTAATATATGAGATATATCATATTTAGAAGATTAAAAATCGTTCTAAACAAGAACACACTAAGAACACCAATGTATCAAACTTTTCGATTAAACTAATTTTCATGCAAAACTTGTTCGATTTTAATTTATTTGATCTTATGGTTTAATATCACATATTAAATACATAAATTATCATCAAAATAATTTTATAGTGGATCAATAAAAATTTAATTTAGAACAGCCCCTAAAATTTATTGAAAAATCAAAGCCATTCACGCCAAAGCCATGATTCTTTTCTCAAAAGAATCGTTTTTATTTTTCATTTTATATATTTGATCGCATACATCCATGAATCAATATTTCTCATTCATGAACAATAAAATATGATATTTTAAAGTTCATGAAATAAATAAATCAAAAATAAAAACTATTCAGCAAAAAATATAGAATTGTAGATTCATGGCAAAATCGAGGCTCTGATACCATGTTGGGAATTATCAGTTATATGCATCTCATATATAAGCGAAATTTAAAATTTTTAACCAATAGATCTGATCTTGCCATGAATTTACAATCTACATATTAATGAGAATAAAAAAAATTACCTTTGATTTTTTTTGAATAGTTAATTTTTCTTCTCACCGGATTGTCGCAAATCACAGTGTCCAAAATTGAACACCTCTAATTAGTAATCCACACTAGAGAAGGATTGAATGAATCAAAAATGAAGGAATACAAGGCAGGCTAAAATCCCTTGATGCTAGCAAGAGGAAAGTGGTGGCTAGGGTTTAGAGAATGAGAGAAAATATTTTTCTCTTAATTGTTCACTTAATCCTAAAATCCCATCACTTGGATATTTATAGTTAGGTTAAAAATCCAACTTTATAATAGGATTGAACTCTTTAAAATTGCTGGAGAAACATTAATTGGGCTTCTGAAATTATTAATAATTTATTTGGGCTCAATTAAATCCAATTTAAGTCCTTTCACAAAAGACTATGCACAAAACCCACAAACTAGGCCCTTTGTGCATATACTAGGATTTAATCACTCAAATGAATTTCAAATCCATCCAAATTACATATGTAGGCTTCATAACACTTATGAAATATATTTAATTTATTTTTGTCAAATAATTAGGCCTTTAAGGCCTTCTACCAGAAGGTGGTGTGAAATCCTTCCTCTTGAGGGTTTCTGCACCAACCTTAATTCTTTGGGCCCTTTTAATTTCTCCAATGGATCTATTAAATATTATATCAGCCCTATAACACTTATAGTTGTTGGAGTTTAATGGTTACATGCATCACATACATGAGCGAAATTTTAAAATTTTTTAACCATTAGATCTGATCTTGCCATGAATACACAATATAACTATATGAGAATAAGAAATATCACCTTTGATTTTTGTTGAATAGTTGATTTTACTTCGCACCGGATTGTCGCAAACCACAGTGTCCAAAATCGAACACCTCCAATGAGTAATCCACACTAGAGAGGGGTAAATTGAACCAACAAATTGGTGTTCAACTAGGGCTGGCCGAAATTCCCAAGAGCTACCTTGGGAAGTGGCGCAAAAGGGAGAGAGTTTTTTAGAGAAAAGACTTTCTTTTTGTTTTAATCACTTAACCCTAATTCTCATTAGTTGGTCTTTTATAGTTAGGTTAAAATTCCAACTCCTTAATGAGATTGGGCTCTTTAAAATTGCTGGAGAATTATTAATTGGGCCTCTGGAATTAATTATAATCATTTGGGCTTAATTAAATCCAAATTAAATCTTTTCATAAAAGATCATGCACAAAATCCACAAACTAGGCCCTTTGTGCATCTAATTGGATTTAAATACCCAAATGGATTCCAAATCCAACCAAATTAAATATGTGAGTTCCATAACACTTATGTAACATATATAAATTAATTTGGTCCAAGAAAAAACCCTCCAAGCCCTTCTGTATGGACTTGGCGTGTAGCCCTCTTCTGGAGGGCTTCCTCCAACTTCTTCATTCCTTTGGCCCTTTATAATTTCTCCAATGGTCCTATTAATTATTATATCAATCCTATAACACTTATAGTAGTCTTATAACACTTATAAGACAATAATAATTAATCATGAAATACATTATTTCATTTAGGTCCAATTTACAGAACATTTCTCAAAAGTTCCGCGGACAATTTTATTTGATCATAATTAATTAAACTCTTTAATTAATTATTATCATATTCTCCTCTCTACCTTTATAATAATATCAAATATTATTATCCTTGTCATTTTACCATTTTACCCTTTTCTCTATATGTGTGTGACCTATTGGCTTCCTGTCCATATTGGCAGTATAATATGTAATTGTGAGTTCTATTCAAAACTCACATGATTTAAACTCCTTTAAATCATTTTATCAATCTCTATTGATATTTTGATACATCATTATACAAGTCATGATTGGCCTCTAGCTAGGCATCATGACTACCCAAATGTCAGGAAAGTCATGTGGTTTGACTGTACCCTTCCACAGAAACAGTTACCGTGCAATTACTCCTTTCACCACTCTTATCTCAATTAGATTCTGAGTATGGATTTCTGTCAACTCATATAAATCTAATTATGTATGTTCTATTAATTTAACCATTGTTCCTAAAATGCCCTTCATGGATCTCCATCCATCTCGGCATATTACTCTAGCCAGAGATTCTTTGAACAAGGCAATTATAGAATCATGCGAGATAACTTCCCTTGTTAAATCTGGGATGGTGAATCCTTTGTCAATCACTCAACTATCTTCAAGTAGGTCATGATATACCCAATCTCTTAACTATGTTCACTCCCAGTTGGAAGTAATCAGTTATGGAGTCAAAGTATACCACTTGCTACTTAAGATAACTTTGGTGATCTCAAGTCTAAGGATACTTGCACAACCGCTATGAAGAGATTCCTCACTGACATAGATTTAATATCCATATGAGGATTCTCTTTGCAGGTCTCCAATGAACTTGTTCCTCTAACAAGCATCCACATTTTAGCTTTGATTATCATCCATAATCACAATTATGAGAACCACTGCTTGAACCATTCAAGAAGCATAACATGTGCTAGTCTGTCCGAATTAACAATGTCCTATCTTGTTAATTCTATGACTAGGGATATTTAGATATTAACACATTTGCATGCAATAGACATCTCACATCATTAACACCTTCATGATTGCCTTTACACTGTATTAATAATATCTAGGACTTCATTTATTAATTTAAGATTTACAAACTCATGTATTCAAACACAGCATTAATAAATGAATGATGCCTTTATTAAGAAAATAAATTTCATACATATGAAAAACATCCCTATTACATGGGCTCTAGGGCATACTCTCTAACAATCTCCCACTTGCACTAGAGCCAATCACTCATATGTCTCAGACCCATGCTATTTATATGGTGATCATGCTTTATCTGGGAAAGTGCTTTAATGAGGGGATCCGCCACATTGTCATCTGTGGGAACCCTTTCTATTTTCACATCATTTCTAGCTACTATTTCCCTTATGAGATGGTAGCGTCTGAGAACATGTTTGGATCGCTGATGAGACCGTGGTTCCTTTGCTTGCGCAATGGCTCCATTGTTGTCACAATATAAAGGAATCAGATCAACAATGCTAGGCACCACTCCTAGTTCGGTTATGAACTTTTTGATCCAGACTGCTTCTTTGGCTGCTTTTGAAGCAGCAATGTACTCAGCTTCCGTCGTGGAATCAGCAGTTGTTTCTTGTTTGGAACTTTTCCAACTAACTGCTCCTCCTCCCATTATGAACACATAACCAGATTGTGATTTACAATCATCTTTGTCAGATTGGAAGCTGGCATCTGTATACCCGTTTACTTCCAAACTGCCCTCTCCATATACCAAGAACATATCCTTAGTCCTTCTCAAGTACTTAAGAATATTCTTGACAGCTGCCCAATGTTCCTCTCCAAAATTGGATTGGAATTTGCTTGTGACACTCAAAGAAAATGCTACATCTGGATGTGTACATAATATAGCGTACATGATAGAACCAATTGCAGATGCATATGGTATTCTATTCATGCTCTCTCTATCCTCTAGTGTCTGCAGACACATAGACTTAGAAAGGTGTTTTCCATGCACCATGGGTATAAACCCTTTCTTAGAGAGATCCATATTGAACCTCTTCAATACCTTATCTATATATGTACTCTGAGAAAGACCTAGCAACCTATTGGATCTATCTCTATAGATCCTTATTCCCAAAATATAGGATGCTTCTCCAAGGTCTTTCATGGAGAATTGCTTGGATAACCATATTTTAATAGATTGGAGAAGAGAAATGTCATTTCCTATGATCAATATGTCATCTACATATAGAACTAGGAAGACAATTGCAGTCCCACTGACCCTTTTATACACACAAGGTTCATCTTCATTCTGTGAGAAACCAAACTCTTTGATTGTCTCATTGAATCGTATGTTCCAGTTCCTAGAGGCTTGCTTCAATCCATAAATGGATCTTTGAAGCTTGCATACCTTTTCGCCATTTCCTGATGTGAATCCTTCTGGTTGTGTCATATACACATCCTCAGAAAGATTTCCATTAAGGAAATCTGTCTTCACATCCATTTGCCAAATCTCATAATCATAATGAGCTGCAATGGCTAAAAGTATTCTTATAGACTTAAGCATCGCTACAGGAGAAAAAGTTTCGTCATAGTCAATACCTTCTTTTTGACGATAACCTTTTGCTACTAAGCGAGCTTTATAGGTAACTATATTACCTTCCATGTCAGTCTTCTTTTTGAAGACCCATTTGCACCCTATGGGTTTTATCCCTTCAGGTGGTTGAGTTAAAGTCCATACTTTATTCTCATACATGGAGTCCATTTCGGACTGCATAGCCTTAAGCCATAAATCACGTTCTGAACTGTTTAAAACTTCTTGATAGCTTGTAGGCTCATTGTCCTCTACTACAGTTATGCCTCTATCCGAATCAATGTGAAATCCATATCTCACAGGGATAGAACGCATCCTGGTAGATCTTCTAGGATTTTGTGTATAATCAGGTTCAACTGTAATCTCATCATTATGAAATTCAGTTTTGGGTTCAATCGGTTGATCATCTTCTATTTGTGGGACTTGAACTTCACCAAGCTCAATTTTACTCCTACTGTCCTCTCGTAGGAGAAATTCTCTTTCCAAGAAGACAGCATGCCTTGAAACAAACACCTTTTGTTCTAAGGGATGATAGAAATAATATCCAAACGTTTCTTTTGGATATCCCACAAATAAACATTTATCAGACTTAACATTCAGTTTGTCTGACATTGGCCTCTTTACATAAGCAGGACAGCCCCATACTTTCATATGAGAAAGCGTGGGTTTCTTGTTATTCCACATCTCATATGGAGTAACATCAACCAATTTACTAGGAACTCTATTTAACACATAAACAGCAGTTTCTAGTGCATATCCCCAAAAGGACTTAGGCAAGTCCGCTCAGCTCATCATTGATCGAACCATATCTAATAGTGTTCGATTTCTCCTTTCAGATACACCATTGTGTTGTGGTGTATATGAAGGAGTCCATTGAGATAAAATCCCATTATCTCTAAGATAATCCTGAAACTCTTGACTTAAGTATTCTCCACCTTGATCTGATCTAAGTGTTTTAATACTTTTGCCAAGTTGTTTCTCTACTTCATTTCTGAACTCTTTGAACTTTTCAAATGCTTCAGACTTATATTTCATTAGATAGATGTATCCAAACCTGGAATAATCATCTATGAAAGTAATGAAGTAGGAATAACCTCCTCTGGCATGTGTAGTCATTGGACCACATACATCTGAATGTATTAAGTCCAAAACCATTTTAGCTCGTTCTCCTTTACCAATAAAGGGAGCTTTTGTCATTTTTCCCAATAAACAAGATTCACATGTATCAAATGATTCATAATCAAATGATCCCAAATCACCTGACTTGTGTAACTTGGTCATGCATTTTTCATTTATGTGGCCTAAACGACAATGCCATAAGTATGAGGTATTTAGATTATCATGTTTCATTCTCTTGGTATCCACATTATGTACTTCTTTAATTAAATCAAGAACAAATATACCATTCTCAATGATAGCTTTTGCATAAAATATATTGTTCTTAAAAATATAACAACATTTGTCCTTTAAAGAAATATCATAATCGTTCATCAAACGACTGAAAGAAATAATACTTTTGGATAAGGCTGGAACATAATAACAATTATTTAATTCCAATACTAATCCACTAGGAAGAGGCAAATAGTAAGTCCCCACAACTGTTGTAGAGATGTTCTGTCCAGTAGCTGACTGCAAACATATCTCTGCCTTTCCAACTCTTCTAAAGCTTCTAAGCCCCTATAGATCATTACATAAATGAGATCCACATCCGGTATCTAATACCTAAGATTGTTTTGAAGCAATAGAATAAGTATTAATTTCAATCATATGAATACCTGAAGTGGATGCAATAGCTTGCTTCTTCTCCATAAGAGAATCTAGATAGGCCTTGCAGTTACGCTTCCAATGACCATCTTTTCCACAATGGAAGCAAGTTCCTTTGGGATTCTCTTTCTTGGCAACCTTCTTCTTGGAGATCCCACCATTCTTTGGCTGCGCCTTGGTTATCTTCTTCTTCTTCTGCTTCTTGCCTTTAGCAGAAGTGACAACCATGACACTTTTTGGATCTTTCTTAAATGATCCATCAGCTGTCTTGAGCATGTTGATTAACTCAGGAATGGATACTTGGATCTTGTTCATGTTGAAGTTAAGCACAAAAGGTGCATAACTTGGAGCCAACGAGTACAAGATTAAATCTATGTATAGATCATTATCCATAACATAGCCAAGTCTACTCAAATGCTCAATATACCCATACATCTTCAATGCATGAGCAGCAGCTGAAGTGCCTTCCACCATTTTGCAACTAAATAGAGCTCGAGCAATCTCATATTGCTCAGTTCTAGCCTGAGAAGAATAAAGCTCCTCTAGATGCAAAACGATGGTTCTAGCATCCATCATTTCATGTTGCTTCTGAAGCTCCGAGGACATAGCACCCAGCATCAGACATGCTGCTACTTCACTATCCTCCATGTATTTTCGATAAATGCCTTTGATCTCATCAATGGCATTATCTGATGGAAGAGGTGGTGGATCTTTATCCAAGACATAATGGATCTTTTCAGCCCTGAGAACAATTCTCACTTGCCTGATCCAGTCAGAATAGTTGTTGCCAACCAGCTTGTTATCCAAGATTGATCGTATATTAATGTTTGATGTGCTCATGATGATGACCTAGATGTGAAAAAGAAAAGATATGAGAGTATGTTCATATATATGTATGCATTAATAAGGTCTTTAATTAATCCATTTACTCCCACTATTTTATTACGAATTAATAGCCCTCACTATATAATTCGAGAAAACCCGATGGTTTTCTTAGTGGGCCAATATCCAATCCTTGATATGTAATTTGACCTTGACTGTGGTCAACAAGCCAAATTCCATACCCTTGAAAGGTAGGTATCTCTATACCAATTGTGTCTCTACACAACTATTGGATCATTAGGTTATCAACTCTTGATGCATGCATATCATATATGCATTCCCTAATCTTGCCTCTAGAACCATTAGCCTTGACTGTGGTCAACAAACTAATGGGCTAGCTAAGATGACCTATTTAATTAGATTTGAACATATTCGATATAATGTGAGCTTGACTGTGGTCAACAACCCACACTATAAAGAACTCTGGTTCTCCTCAAATTAATGGAAGGCTTATATACCTTAGTATTTGTTTGAGGGTTTTAGTTAATTAAGTCTCATCATACATGGTTGGCATACATTGGTATGCATCCTATATCTATCACATAAATATAAGCATACAAATATGGTATAGTTATGGACTTCACTACATTGATTTCCCCGAGCCAAGAGGGAAATCAAAAGGTCACACCTAGGTAGTATGCATGATTCAAACAAGAAAAATAATTACATTATCTTCAAGCTTGTTGGATCTCCATCCGGCACATCTTGCTCCTTGAAAATGGTCTCCATCTCTATTTCTAATTCTAATCTAAGTAATCTAATTACATATTACAATTTGAAATGAAATACAAACCAAAAACAAGTAGCCGGGACATGAAAGTCCTCATTGGGCCAAAACATGCATAATGCTCAATCACATTGGGCTTTGTCCATAACTATCCATCATGCCAATCATACACCCTTATATGCCTTTCTAATGCATAAAGAAATGGATTACTAACTTTGTTTCAACCTTTGAAACTATATTTTGAGTTATTTTAATGATGTGATCAAATTAGGAAACTTTTTCCATTTTGGAAACTTTCATTTTAGGAAACCTTTTTGCATGTATGTGTTCTTGCCTTAATAATCAATCAAATTGATTATTAATTAATTATAAATTGATTATTTAATTAATTAATCATATTAAATAATTAAAAGAATCAATTTTGGGCTTAAAACAAGTGTAGGCCGAAACCCACAGAAGAAAAACCCTAAGTGTGTTCACACACAAACTAATTTTGTGTCATTTGGACCATTTGGGCCTTTTGGAATGAGCCAAGCCCACTCCAGCCCTTAAAACCCATTAATAAACTTAATTAATATTTATAATAGTTAATTTAAATCAGCTCCTTGGGCCCACCAAGTCATACACTAATTTGAACCAAGTCCGTAAACATAATTAAGCCCATTAAGTGGTTTTAATGAATTAAAATTAATCAAATTAATTTAAGGCCCATTTTAATTAATCCAATTAATTAAAAATACTTTAATATATCATATATATCAGATTTAGAAGATCAAAAGTCGTTCTAACCATGAACACATCAAGAACACACGAAGAACGCCAATTTATTGAACTTTTCGACAAAACTAGTTTTCATGTAAAACTTGTTCGATTTTAATTCTGTTCGATCCTACGGCTTAATATCACATATTAAACACATAAAATATCATATAAATGATTTTTAAATGGATCCATAAGAAATTAAATTAGAACAGCCCCTACATAACCTAGGGTTTCACGCCAAACCCTAATGGGTTTCACGCCAAACCCTAAACTTTTCTTCAAAAATTTCGGTTTTGTTTCCACCAAATTTATTTGATCACAAATATATCCAAAAATCAGTATTTCTCATTCATGAACAATTAAATCTCATATTTTAAAGTTCATGAAATAAATAACTCAAAATAAAACAAAACTTATTCCGCAGAATAATATAGAATTGTATATCCATGGCAAAACCTGGCTCTGATACCATGTTGGAGTTTAACGGTTACATGCATCACATACATGAGCGGAATTTTAAAATTTTTTAACCATTAGATCTGATCTTGCCATGAATACACAATATAACTATATGAGAATAAGAAAAATGACCTTTGATTTTTGTTGAACAGTTGATTTTACTTCGCACCGGGTTGTCGCAAACCACAGTGTCCAAAATCGAACACCTCCAATGAGTAATCCACACTAGAGAGGGGTAAATTGAACCAACAAATTGGTGATCAACTAGGGCTGGCCGAAATTCCCAAGAGCTAGCTTGGGAAGTGGCGCAAAAGGGAGAGAGTTTTTTAGAGAAAAGACTTTCCTTTTGTTTTAATCACTTAACCCTAATTCTCATTAGTTGGCCTTTTATAGTTAGGTTAAAATTCCAACTCCTTAATGAGATTGGGCTCTTTAAAATTGCTGGAGAATTATTAATTGGGCCTCTGGAATTAATTATAATCATTTGGGCTTAATTAAATCCAAATTAAATCTTTTCATAAAAGACTAGGCACAAAATCCACAAACTAGGCCCTTTGTGCATCTAATTGGATTTAAATACCCAAATGGATTCCAAATCCAACCAAATTAAATATGTGAGTTCCATAATACTTATGTAACATATATAAATTAATTTGGTCTAAGAAAAAACCCTCCAAGCCCTTCTGTATGGACTTGGCGTGTAGCCCTCTTCTGGAGGGCTTCCTCCAACTTCTTCATTCCTTTGGCCCTTTATAATTTCTCCAATGGTCCTATTAATTATTATATCAGTCCTATAACACTTATAGTAATCTTATAACACTTATAAGACAATATTAATTAATCATGAAATACATTATTTCATTTAGGTCCAATTTACAGAACATTTCTCAAAAGTTCCGCGGACAATTTTATTTGATCATAATTAATTAAACTCTTTAATTAATTATTATCATATTCTCCTCTCTACCTTTATAATAATATCAAATATTATTATCCTTGTCATTTTACCATTTTACCCTTTTCTCTATATGTGTGTGACCTATTGGCTTCCTGTCCATATTGGCAGTATAATATGTAATTGTGAGTTCTATTCAAAACTCACATGATTTAAACTCCTTTAAATCATTTTATCAATCTCTATTGATATTTTGATACATCATTATAGAAGTCATGATTGGCCTCTAGCTAGGCATCATGACTACCCAAATGTCAGGAAAGTCATGTGGTTTGACTGTACCCTTCCATAGAAACAGTTACCGTGCAATTACTCCTTTCACCACTCTTATCTCAATTAGATTCTGAGTATGGATTTCTGTCAACTCATATAAATCTAATTATGTATGTTCTATTAATTTAATCATTGTTCCTAAAATGCCCTTCATGAATCTCCATCCATCTCGGCATATTACTCTGGCCAGAGATTCTTTGAACAAGGCAATTATAGAATCATGCAAGATAACTTCCCTTGTTAAATCTGGGATGGTGAATCCTTTGTCAATCACTCAACTATCTTCAAGTAGGTCATGATATACCCAATCTCCTAACTATGTTCACTCCCAGTTGGAAGTAATCAGTTATGGAGTCAAAGTATACCACTTGCTACTTAAGATAACTTTGGTGATCTCAAGTCTAAGGATACTTGCACAACCGCTATGAAGAGATTCCTCACTGACATAGATTTAATATCCATATGAGGATTCTCTTTGCAGGTCTCCAATGAACTTGTTCCTCTAAGAGCATCCACATGTTTGCTTTGATTATCATCCATAATCACAATTATGAGAACCATTGCTTGAACCATTCAAGAAGCATAACATGTGCTAGTCTGTCCGAATTAACAATGTCCTATCTTGTTAATTCTATGACTAGGGATATTTAGATATTAACACATTTGCATGCAATAGACATCTCACATCATTAACACCTTCATGATTGCCTTTACACTGTGTTAATAATATCTAGGACTTCATTTATTAATTTAAGATTTACAAACTCATGTATTCAAACACAGCATTAATAAATGAATGATGCCTTTATTAAGAAAATAAATTTCATACATATGAAAAACATCCCTATTACATGGGCTCTAGGGCATACTCTCTAACAATAGTCCAATAATAATTAATTATGAAATACATTATTTCAATTAGGTCTATTTTACAGAATATTTCTAAAAAGTTTTGCAAACAATTTTACTTGATCATAATTAATTAAACTCTTTAATTAATTATTCTCTTTTTCACTTCTCTATTCCCATAATAATATCAAATATTATTATCCTTGTTATTTTATCATTTTATCCTTTTCTCTATACGTGTGTGACCTATTTGGTTCTTATCCATATTGGCAATATAATATGTAATTGTGAGTTTTATTCAAAAATCACATGATTTAAACTTCTTTAAATCATTTTATCAATCCCTATTGATATTTATGATACACTATTATACAAGTCATGATTGGCCTCTAGCTAGACATCATGACTACCCAAATGTCAGGAAAGTCAAGTGGTTTGACTATACCCTTCCATAGAAATAGTTACCATGCAATTACTCCTTTCACCACTCTTATCTCAATTAGATTCTGAGTATAAATTTCTGTCAACTCACATAAATCTAATTATATATTTTTTATTAATTTAACCATTGTTCCCAAAATGCTCTTCATGGATCCCTATCCATCTTGGCATATTACTCTAGCCAGAGATTCTCTAAACAAGGCAATTATAGAATCATGCGAGATAACTTCCCTTAATAAATCTAGGATGGTGAATCTTTTGTTAATCACTCATCTATCTTCAAGTAGGTCATGATATACCCAACCTCCTAACTATGTTCACCCCCAGTTAAAAGTAATCAGTTATGGAGTCAAAGTATACCACTTGCTACTTAAGATAACTTTGGTGATCTCAAGTCTAAGGATACTTGCACAACCGCTATGAAGAGATTGCTCACTGACATAGATTTAATATCCATATGAGGATTCTCTTTGTAGGTCTCCAATGAACTTGTTCTTCTAAAAATCATCCACATGTTAGCTTTGATTATCTTCTATAATCACAGTTATGAGAACCACTATTTGAACAATTCAAGAAGCATAACATGTGCTAGTCTGTTCGAATTAACAATGTCCTATCTTGTTAATTCTATGACTAGGGATATTTAGATATTAACACATTTGCATGCAATAGACATCTCATATCATGAATACTTTCATGGTTGCCTTTGTATTGTGTTTATAAAATCTAGGACTTCATTTATTAATTTAATATTTACAAACTCATGTATTTAAACATAGCATTAATAAATGAATAATGCCTTTTATTAAGAATATGAGTTCATACATATGAAATACATTCCTATTACATGGGCTCTAGGGCATACTCTCTAATATAATCATAATTCCAATAATTTGAGAACTTTGTGTGTTCAGCTCGAGCTATTATGTTTTTCCATGTTTGGCTTCTTTTTAAGTGAATTCGAGTGTTCTCTGCTTCAAATTAGCCTATCGTGGTTGCCCTCATATCCATCTCAGCTTTTTCTATGGACAAAGTTTTTCTTCGTTCGAGATAGTGTTGAAATTCCAAAAGTGTAAGTCCAGATCGACTTCTTTGATCATAGGTCTTCTTTGGCCTTTTGCCTTCATTATCGATGCTTTATGGCTTTGTTTAGTCTTTTTTAGTTATCATAGAGGCTCCTTTTTTGAAGAAGTGAGGCAGTTTGTAGATAGTCGCCCTTCCTGAGACTGAATCCTTATATGGGATTAAAGTCTTTCTCATCTTTTATCCCGATTTGGCCTTTGTGAGGCAATATTTACAGGCTCATTACCTATTTTGGCCGGCTCCATGGCATCCATCTTTCACTTTGTTCAAGCTTTTTCTCACCGTGTAAAATGGGACCCGTTTTGATGCCCTATTGAATTATTTCAGGGCTTTAAGATCCAACTTTGTTATTTTCCAATCATCTATTTTCATCTTCTTGCCTTTGTCTTTTCTTCCTTTTTTGAGGGCATCCCCGGTTATAAGCTTTTCCAATCAGGCAAATTTTTGAGTTCGATTAAACCAATTGGTTTTTTAATCCATCCTCTAGCTTTCTTCTCTGGTGCTCTTTAAGGTGATCGAACTTGCCAAAAGGGGTATATATTTTCCCATTTGGTGCAATCACTTTTTTTATCAACTCACCTTTCCTCAATGAGCTTCTACATTTTTTTTTACTAAAGAGGTGGCATTATTTGTCCAGAAGACATTTAGGCCTTCTATCCATTTTATCACATTGACAATTGACTTTAGTCTTGCAACTAGGATTCAGTCATTTTGACTAAGCATTTCTTCGAATTTCCTTTGCTTTTGAGTGGCATCATTTCATAGGGCACAATTAGTGAGCCACTTTTAATGGCTGCCGTTTCATTCTTCGTACCTCTATTGCAATAGCTTTATTTTCTTCTTTTGATGCTTTGATTTGGAATCCATATTTATTGGGGGCTACCACATGGCAACCTCTATTAATGTCCTTAAAGCTATTTTTTTAAGGATAAATATGAGTATCCCCCCTTCCTTGTGAGATACACCTACATTTTCTAAAACTCCAACCTTTCCAAAAATATTTCCTTCGAAGGCCTTTTTCTCTTTCTTTTTTCTTAATCCTTTTAGGAAACCATCTGATAATTTTAAATCCTATACATCTTTAGGCTCTTTCCATTTTAGAAAGATTGATGAAATTTTGCTCTTTTTATTCTTGGGACCTTTATCTTTGCCTTTTGTTTTGCACTCTTAAGGCTAAGTTAAAGGGCCCATTTTTTCATTTTTCCTTTTCTACTTTCCATTCTATACCATTTAGGATCGTGGTGGAGAATTTTTAAATCTGTACTTTTTTCTCCATTTTTCTAATTCTGGTGTGCGATTGGAGAGAAAAGGTTACGGTATTACTAAAGGTCAATCTAAGCAACTTGTATTTTTTTGTATATATAAATATTTTTTGTAAGGTGTTTTGGTTGTATATTTATATTTTGGAATGAAATTTGTTGATTTATTGATGTTGCCTTCTTTTTTATTACGAGAAATGATATTGATCCATTCAGATATTCTGATTAAAAATAATGACTCATTGATTTCTTGATTGGAATCATAATAAATTATTTGGTCTTCTGTCGATCTTTCGATCGGGGTTACAAATTAATCTTTCATTAAAGATTTACAATGACTGCTTCATCGATCTTTCAATCATGATTTACAATGACTTCTTTATTGATCTTTTGATCAGGATTTAGTAGTACTGTCATCAAATCTTCAAGAGGCTTTTGCTAGGTTTTGAATGTTCTTAGTCATATCCTAAAGGTAGGGACCTGGTTTATTTTTTATTTGTGTCGATGAGTTTTGCTATGGGAAAGGGGCTTTCGGGTTGCCCTTTTTATTATAATATTGGGTGTATTATGAATCATAAGCATACTACTTTTTATGCTTCTCTTATTTTACAATTGCCCCTTTTGAATTTTTTCCTTCAAACCTTTCAACCTCCAACCATTTTCCCTTTGACTGGAAACATCTATTTTTCTATTTTTCTCTAGGGGTTTCGCTCGTTCAATCTGTAGTAGGCTTTGGTAGCAGCTCATTTCATCTTGGTGCAAAGCAAGCACTCCTTTTTTTCCATCTTAATGTGAAATGGGGTTTTGTATTGCTCCTTTTCCATTAAAACGGATGGGAGAGTATATTGCTTTGCGATTTCTCCTATCATCTTCTTTTTCGAATATCAAGGCACCGATTCAGGATGTGCTTGGAAATAAGAAGATGTTGCTCCTTTTGTTACGTTATTTCTTCATTTCTAATCTATTTAGGGATGAAGAAAGGGGGTAGATGTCTCATCCTTCTCGACACTTTTCCTTAAATGCTAGTTCTAGGATTCTCTCACATCTATTGTGCGATGTCTCGAAAGAAAGACATTTTGCTTTCTTTCGAACCCAGTGCATTGTATTTTACTCTCTTTTAGCCCTAGAGTTTTGTTTTTATTTGTCCTTTTTGTCGCCATCTGGAGTTTTACATGTAGTCTCGGAGACTTTCATGGATTTGTACACTTTGATCATTGTTTGAAGTTTCTCTATGTAGTTTTGGATACATTAATAGAGTTTTATATTTTAGTTGTCTTTTTGTAGCTACGAGTCTATGTTTCTCCCAATAATGAAAAAGTTAGGCATTGTTTGCTCAGTCATCGACTCTCAATGAAAGCATCAAATGATAATTCGTAGATTTTTAGAAATAGATGAGTCATATGTGAGGGGTATGAAGGTGACATTTAGATTTACGCATAGCTAAGGTGTAAGAGTGATCGAACTTGTCAATATGAGAATCCTACAAAAAGAAAGCTAGCCCGATTGGTCCAGCTTAAACTCTCCTAAGCTTAATTCAGTTTTAGACTTTTAGAAAGAGAGTGAAAGAGTATTGAGTTATCTTATATATGTGTTTTTGGAAATAAACCTGGTATTTATAGGAGTGGGAAGTCCACTTGAGATGTCTACTCTCTGCAGTTAGAGTAAGTAGAGGCAATGTGACTTTTGACAAACAGCAGTAGCATGTGTCGGGCACATCTACGGATAAGATAAGCCATCAAAGGCGATCGGGCTGTTTCGTCAATTGGAATTTGACGTGCCTCTGGCAGTGTGTCTGAGGCAAGATAGAGTTGGCCCTTTGGCGATTCACACTCTTTAACCGATTGGGCTTTTACTTTTTGTTGGCCTATATGTTTATGAAATATTGAGCATTATTATGTCTATTTCATATGCATTTTTAAGCTAAATATTTATGAAGAATGAGAGGGGAAAAATGAGAGTGTAGATTAAATTTTAAAAGATTATACAGTAAAAGAAATTAGCGATAAGTATGGATCAGTTAAGCGATTTATTAACAAAAAAATTAAGCAGTTCATAAATGACCGGTGTCTAGCAAGTATACTAGATCGGCTTAGTAATATAGGGAAATAAAATTATGACCCAAAATATCGAACCCAAGGGAAACTTGTGCTTGCATGTGCTATTTCAATTTCAAAACTAATTTTGTGTGCAAAGAGAGAAGAGAAATCCCAAAGTTGTGATGATTTGAAAACTAAGTTAAAACGATTGCAAAGACTAAAGTAAATAAGAGATCTATTTGAAAACAAGTAAATTGAATGAGTTAAAAATCAATGATAAAAACAACTTTCACTAAAGGACTATCCACCTTAACAAGTATTGCTATGACTTAATTAAAAAGAAACATACAAGTGATCATGGAAAATTCAGTTTATTAAACCCAAATAACTTTGTTCAAGATTATTATTCCAAGTATTAAATTCCCTTATTCAGAACAATTTAAAACTTAGCATAAAGAACTGAATCAAGTTTCCTAGATGTCTATTAAAACCTTTCTCAAGAGAATTAACTTCCACCTATTCTTGGTTACACTTTTCTTAATCTTAACTTACTCAAATTAACACACAATTATAGCTTATTCAGATTATAACCATGTATTAATCCAACTAAATCAACCTAAGAGCATGCAAATCATTACTCAACTTAAACCAACTAATTTAACCAATTCTTAATCAAGTTAATAATCAATTCAATATTGAGAAAAGACAAGACTATTTTAAGAACCAAGAAATAATCAACTTGTATTAAAATTTAAGAACAAACTCAAGTCATGTCAATACAAGTCAAGGATTCAAGTATCCTTTAGCAAAAGTAAAGAAAACTACTCACAAGACATTCTTAAAAACTAAAAACAACGTTTTGGAAAAATTGTAAAAACAACGAATGTAAAAAACTAAAACAAAGAAAGCTTAAAACTAATTCTAAGGCTTGATGATGATGAATGATGATTCTCCTCCCTTCTTATGTGTTTTGGACTACTATTTATAGGCAAAAAAAGACATGGATTCCTTCTTAAACTCTGAACATCAAATAGGAAGTAATTTCTGCTCAAAATAGGAAGTTCGTAAATCCTTCGCGCAATTGGAGAGTTGGATCACGTGGCCACGTTTCACTTAGCCTTCCTTCTTCACGTGGGCACGTTCCAATTAAGTATCCTTCCACACGTGGCCACGTGATTTCTTGTATAAGAACACACGTGGTCACGTGTTTCAAATGTCTTCTTCAATCTCCCTTTCACGTGGCCATGTGTATTTACACTTTAATTCTTTCTTTCACTTCACATGGCCACGGCTTTCTCAAACTAGTTCTTCACGTGGCCACATATGAAGTTCTTCAAGAATTCACGTGGTCACGTTTCAGGACTCTGGACTGGACGTCAACTTTTCTTGCATCATTCTGCATAATTGCACTTTTAGCCCAAAACTTTGCACTTTTTACATTTTAAGTCCTTTTATATCAAATTAACCCTGAAAATCAACCAAAACACAGAATTAACCTTAAAATCATAAATAATACAAATTAACTCTAAATTAACTTAAATAAAACCAAAACAACTAAATAATTTAACTAAAAACATATTAAAAGCTATATATATTTCACACTTATCAATAAATATCAATTTTTTTAAAATTATTAACCATTAATTAATCCGTTATATTCATTAATTAATCCAACGATTTTGATTTCATTAATTAATATTTATCAGCTAACTACCAAAAATTATAATATACAATTAAAAAAATAGATAAAATTTAATTCAATTTCAAATATACAAAATAATTCAAAATAAAAATCACAAAACAAGCATAATACATTAGCCAAAATTTATATTTAACAAATTAATAGCTAATATTATATTCAAAATAATAATTAATGAATATAATAATATTATATTCAAAATAATTCAAAATAAAAAACACAAAACAAGCATAATACATTAGCCAAAATTTATATTTAAAAAATTAATAGCTAATATTATAACGTGAATTTGATATGATTGAAAATTAGTATGCTTAATGCTAAGTTAAAAAATAAATTGGATAAAATTGATTGTTAAAACATAGATTTTAAAATATAAGAAAATGTAATAAAATACTATCAAATAAAATATAGATGCTAATCTATATAATAAAAAATAACACACACACACACACATATATATATATTAACTAGTTGCTCCGTATAAATATTGCTCGATATAATTAAGGAAAATGATATCATTTAAATATATTTTAAAATATTATTTTACTTAAATTTTAAAAATAAATATTTTTAAGTTATAAAAATTAATGGTGTGCAGAACCGAACGGAATGAATTTTGATCTATTTGGTTCGGTTATTTCAATTTTTGGTTCATTCATTTTAAACCAAAACTTAATTCAATTGCATCCTTCCTTATAATTTAACTATACTCCAATACACATATGCGTAATTACCAAAATACCCCTCATGGGACTTAACTTCAGTGAATGCAAAATAATCCAATTTTAACTATTTAACCATAATGCTCATTATTTTACCTTAATCCGATTAGGGCCAAGATTGGGGCCTCACAATTCTACTAAAACATATCAGTGTTAGCAAGATTTTTTTTTAATTAGGAAAATTTAATCTTGATGTAAAACTCTAAATTTCATGAACATCATAATATTCATAATCAACATCATTATTGAAACAATTATAAATATAAGGATTATTATTTATTCAAAATCCTAGGCTCTGATACCACATGTTAGAAATTCTTAATTAAAGACTCAAACATTAAAACTTAAATTAATCATAAATATTATACCCATTCAGATCTTGAATATAATAATAATCACATAAAAATTTAGATCGATCACTTACCTTGTGCAAAATTCGATATGAAGTGAGGGATTTCAACGATCACAAACCAATCAAACTAGTTTCTCTCCCTTAACTCTCTCTCTGTAGTAGTGACTTGATGGATAGTCTAAAATATGATCGTTTTGTATTTTGCTTTGTCTGCGTACTCTTAATTAGGGTAAAAAGAGGGCTAGTTTATATACTTATTAACTTTATATCTTATACAATCAAGATTTAATGTATTATTAAATTAATAAAACTCTAAACCTAATGGACTTATAAAATATGGGTCATAACATCAGACCGTATTTTTTACACAAAGAGTATTAGATCTTGAATTCATTCAAAAGTTTAAAATAGACAAATCAAGTTTTCTATTTTTTTTTTTTTGCTATAATAACAAAAGTCAACAGAAGAAGAATGAATCTCAAATGTCACTTCAAATGTTTATAGATAAAATCTCACTTCAAATGTTTGCATATCATATGGGTTGATCCATTGATAGCTATATAAGATATCATTTATTTTCAAAATTGTGTTAACTTTATAGATAGATTTATTGAGGTATGACCCCTTGAAAGTCGAAATCTATTAAATATCCTTTTACAAGATACTTCCTTCATGACACTTTAAAAAATAATTTTTTATTTTTAGCGAAAATTTAAAAAAATTATTAAAATATCTTAATTTCATAAAAAAAATTATGGCCATTAACTAAAAAATTCTTTTATATTTTCAAAAATTTCATTTAATTTTAGTTAAAAGTAAAACTTTAATTTATAAGCAAACACTATGATGAATATTTTTGAGATTAGTATTCTTATTTTTTTTCTAAATTTTATAGTTTATTTATATGATGAATTTTTTTTTTTGCATAACTTTAATTTACGGTTGGATCTCATGGTAAAATAAATTTTTAATTAAAACAATTTATGTTGTAGCATAAGTATTCGTACGAAAAGCAAACACTATGAGGTCTAAGATCCGTAGAGAAAAATTTATAATTTATTTATGTCTTTTTTTTTCGCTATAATTACAATTTAAGGCTTTATACCACATAATTCTATGTTATTTTCGCTTTACATATGCTTATAAAATAAAAACATATGTTTTACATTATCCTGCTTTTATGTACTCACTTGCTAGATTTTTTCAATTTTTTTATTATGATTTTATAGCTTAATTTAATTTATGTGAGTGTCATGAAGACAACTTTTAGCACACTTACGCACTAAATTTTAAAATAAAATGAGCCCTTGATAAATACGACATCGATATTCTAAGAAAAAGCCACAACAACAATTGAATGAATCAAGTTAATGATTTAGCAATCTATACATGACACGTTAAGGATTATCTAACTTAAAAGAAATGTTGTGATATATACTAATTATTTTTGTTTTTTTCTTTTGGTAAAAAATATACTAATTATTAACATCTAAACAAAAGAATGATTATGCACACCTCAGTCTGTGATGCAAGGGACTCACAAAAGTGCTTAAATGAATTTGGAAGTAGAAATTAAATTAATTAATGAAAGGAGAGACAAATGTGTACATAAATCAACATATACTTATATGAAATGTGAACTTATAAAAAGAACTGAAGCTGCAATATGAACAGAAAGAAAAATTAAGTGGGCATGCATAAGTGCCACTATTCCTATATTCTAAAAAGTCACCTCAAGTCATATAATATATTGGATGCAGATATTGCATGAAGACAGAAGTAGCAGGCGGTCCACTACCACCACCACTACCACCACCCGATCACCCTCATCATGCCCGACACTGCCACCTACACCCACTGAATCATTTACCAAATCACACGGTTCCATTTTTTTTTTTTCTAAGTGAAAGAAGCTACTAGAAATTTAACAAAATTATGTCTTTTTTTAAGTTTTAGAATGCCTATAAATAGGGTTACCATCTTAAATATTTTTATTCGCCAAAAACATTGTGTTTCTTCTCATCTACTACTGACTGAAGCATACAACTATATATACATAGAAACACAGATTTTTCTTTATTTTTTTACTTGAAGTTTGGAAATGGCAAGCTCAAGGATTTTGGGTTCTGCATTGTTTGTGTTGCTGCTTCTGGATGTTTGTTTTGCTGGTAGGGTGTCAAAGACAATTGTTGGTAAAGGAGGCGGAGGAGGTGGTGGAGGAGGTCAAGGTGGCGGTGGCGGTTTGGCATCTGGGTTGGGTTCAGGTTACGGTTCAGGGTATGGGTCAGGAAGTGGTGAAGGGTTTGGCGGTGCAGGAGGGTATGGTAGTGGAGGAGGTGGAGGTGGAGGTGGTGGAGGCGGAGGTGGTGGGTCAGCAGGTGGGCACGGATCAGGCTCAGGATTTGGGTCTGGTAGCGGGTCAGGTTACGGGTCCGGTGGTGGGAATGGAGGTGGAGGAGGTGGTGGCGGTAGGGGAGGAGGAGGTGGTGGAGGCTCGGGAAATGGAAGCGGGTCGGGGTATGGTAGTGGAAGTGGGTCTGGGTACGGAAGTGGAGGAGGAAGAGGTGGTAGTGGAGGTGGAGGTGGAGGAGGAGGAGGAGGAGGAGGAGGCGGCGGCAATGGCTCTGGATATGGTTCGGGCTACGGGAGCGGATCTGGGTATGGGTCAGGGTATGGTGGAGGAGAGGAGGATTATGGATCACCATGAGGAAAATCATGAAAGAAAGTGTTTAGGAATAGGTAACAAATTGGAATTCGTAAGCGGGGAAGGTTTTTAAGAATAAAATTGCAATTTTATTTGCATCGTAATAATGCAATAATTAGTAGTTAGTTCTTTGGTTTTGTGAATGTGTACGGCTATGCTACTATATATTCCTAATACCTAAATTAATTACTGTAATTATTGTCTCGTTACAATTTTTTTATTTTAACTGGATTAATTATCCTAAGTTATGTGATTAATAAAGCCATCTTTTTATTTTCAATTCTATCAAATTTCACTAATTATATGTGATTAATAAAGTCATCTTTTTTTTCTTTCTTTTTTTTTAATGCACCAATCATCTTTTTATTGATTTAATTTGTTATAAAGCTCCTAAAAAATCTACATCCCAAATGGGACAAAAATAATGTTACCCGATTCTTTCTTTATATTTATTTTTCAGTTTCCTCTTCCATTTTTCTTTACCTTTTTATACTCTCCTTCCCCAATTCTATTACACAAGTTTTTCGTACCGATTGACATTTAAAAAGCAACAATAATAATAATACTAACTTTTACATTTATCCTAGATTGAAAGTAAAGCTGGGTTCGATATATTAGAATGTCTAAGTTAGAGGCGCATCACAAACAAAATTAAAATTAAAAGTAATATTGTAAATAAATAAAGATAAAAAGCAAAGACTTCTACTATAAGCTGAATGACACAGTGAAATATCTATTTATAGAGTTCAATAGTTATTCATTCGCTTGATATTTATAACAATATTTTTTTTTAAATGACTATAAATTATGAATATATATCATTAAAATTTTGCTAAAAGAAATCCTGTAGAATAAAAACTTAACAGATGAAAAAAAAAGTACAATATTTATAAGCAATTTACTTCCTCTCAAAAATACAACTATCATAACATTTTCTTATTTTGGTGCATCCCAATACTGCGTACATATTTTTTGTAAATTAAAGTCGGTAAAATTTTGATGAAAAGATCTATTAGGTTGTCATTTGAGTGAATTTTGCAAATATCAATTTTACCATTCTTCATGAGTTCATAAGCATAGAAAAATTAATTTTTATAAAGTATGTTTGGTTCTATCACCCTTTATGTAGCCACCCTTGATCAATACAATACACTCTACATTATCTTAATACAATACTAGTGGCTTGTCCTCCATCATTAATCAACATGCTTCTTTGATATGTTGAATCATGGTCCTTAACCACACACATTCACAACTTGCTTCATGAGTATTTAAAATTTGTGAATAATTTGATGAAATAGCAGTAATAGTTTGTTTTATGGATCACCAAGAAATAATAGTATCACCATATATGAAGACATAACTAATTTCTTATTGAGCTTTATGAGGATAATAAAGATAGCTAACATTAGCATATCCTATTACTTTTGGCTTTGATCCTTTTGGAAAAAATAAACCCATATTAGAAATACCACAAATATAACGTAGGATATGTTTCACCCTATTTCAATGCCTTCGAGCAAGAGTTGAGCTAAATTTTGCTAATAGATTAACTGTAAAAACTATATTTGGTCTAGTGTTATTTGCAAGATATCAAACTGCCTCTATTGCACTGAGATATGATACTTCATAACCAAAAATTTCTTCATCATCTTCTTATGGAAAAAAAAAAAGATTTCTTTACATGAATAGAGAACGAACAATCAGTGGAGTAATAAATGGATAAGATTTATCCATATAAAATTGCTTTAAAATTTTCTCTGTATAAGAAGATTGATGCAAAAAGATCCCATCTAACAGATATTCAAATTGAAATTCAATAAAAAAATTTTGTTTTTCGAAGATTTTTCGTTTCAAATTCCTTCATCAAATAATTTGTAGTCTTATAAATCTCTCAAAGAGTTCTTACTATGTTCAAGTCAACAACATAAATTGCAACTATAGTAAATCCAAATTATTTAATATAAATATTTTACATGAAATTTTCCTTCAGACTATTAAAATCCTTTTATTTATAGTCATAAATATTCAGAGTGTAGGGGAATAAAAGGTTACTAATCCACTTGCCATGCTGCACTCACAAACATGGTTACATATAGGGACAATATATAATATAATATAATTGAAATTGAAATTAAAATCAATAAAAGTAAAGTGAAATGAAGATTAATAAGAATATCATAAACTTAAAAGGATAATATTTTGATATGTGTATAGTAACACTCATATACCTTAAATATTACAATGTAATTTAATAGTTATTCCCGTACAATATACATACAAAATCCAATTATACCTATACATGTCATAGATAAAACACAAAAATGTTCTGTTCGTTGCATGACTCCATCCAAATCCTATGCCTGTTCCTTCGAGTTCTTATCCATAGCCCTCAAATACCTGCACGCAGTAAGTAGCTATGCACTAAGCACAATATGCCTAGTGGTGGATATCTAACTAATAAATTTCATAGTCACACATATATAGGCTTAAAAATTTTCGTTTTTACCATAATTCTTATCTAAAGTCTTATACCATTTGAGCCAAAATTTTAATTTCTTATTCTCAAGTTTCATTTGTTGATCCATTTACTGACCCTTGATTTGCATCATTACTGACTTGCTATTCTTATTCCAATTTCTTATATCAATTTGTTCATTCATTCCTAACACATATGTGTCATTGCCTAATAATTTTTAGACTTTTTTGTAACTATTCTAATATCATATGCATTTTAATTATTTATTTTCATATTTTATACTTAGTCTACAATTAATCTCATACTTTTTCTCATATTTCAATTGTCAATTCATTGCTTCATTTTCTTACTCATTGTACACCTTGGTTCTTATTATTCTATTTTACTGTTGTCCTTGTCGTATAGCATTAATTGTTAAATAAGCATTTTGTTTTAAAGCTTCTTTCACAGCAAACTATTTTTTATCAATCTCATTCGATTTATAATCATCATTATCATTTTATTTCAACTTATTCATAAATATTTCACTTTGAACCCTCATTTTTTATTTTACTCGTGTTTGTCAATTTCTACATTTTGTCTCAATAATTAATCACCTAGGCAATACCTTGTACTTACCCCTTTGCTGAAATTTTCTATCAGACTCTAATTTATATTTTAATACTCACTTTCATCTCTATTTCTCAAACCTGTTCTTTTGTTACCACTTTACAATTAGGCCCCTGATTTAGTTTTTTAATCTACCATTTATTTCTTATTTGTTACTTTACTTTTAAATTATCATTTCCCTTTCCTTAAATCATTAGTTAGGCTTAAATGTATATATAAATTTTGAATTTCTATCTTAAAGTTGAATGTTCATATACAATGGACCCGTAACATTTTATTTTCATCATAAGTCTTTATGGCTCCTTCTTAATTTGTCTTTTTCCTTTTTGTTTTTATCCTTGAATTTATTTTTATTTCCTTGTCCTATTGAATTAAATTTACATATTTATTTCCTTAGATTATTAATCTTGGCTTCTACGCTTCTACGCTATTAATTCCTTGTGAAATTACTACACAACTCATATTTTCATTTTCTTTATTAGTCCTCTTTTTAATGAGTCTAATTGGTCACACAAACTTTTATGATATATTCTATTATTACTGGTCTTTTCCTTCCTAACTACAATTTAATCTTTCTATTATTCTTTTTTCGCATCCAAGTTACTCATCCCTTTACTTATAATTTTAGTTGTCTTTCACCATCAATTACATAATTACTCCTTTTACTATCATTTATTTCATCTTCTCTCCCCAATTTACATTTTTATCCTCCTAATATCATCACATAACGGCAATTTACTATTCGGTCCTTATTATTCATTTCTTTATCTATTCTCTGCTTTGTTAAATTCAAATTTATATTCTTAATTTCCTAATTACTCTTTGATTCCTTGTATTATTATTTTTTTTATCCTTTGCTTACTTATTTCCCAACTCTAGGCAATAATTATATTTTAATCCCTAAATTTTCATTTTATCACATAATTCATTATTTACAATGCTAATTTATCTTATTGACCCTTTATATATCTTTTATTTTATTTTTACTTCTCAATTTATGTTTTAGTCTTCAACATTTCTTTATGTAATCGTAAATTATTGTTTAGTCCCTATTAACTTTATTTTCTTATATTTTCACCTTTTTACCATTTTACCTCTCTTAATTATAATTTTAGCATTAATTTATACTTATACCCCTGCTTTCTTATTTGATTACATAATAGTCCTTGTTTCACTTAATTTATTTTTTTATTTTTTCAATTACTTAATTTACCATAGCTCCTTAATTTTATTTTTATCTCATTATACTTTATAAATTTAATCTTAATTAAGTATACTGATTATATTAATGAAAATCTCAATATCAATATAATTATGTCCCATTTATTTAACTAAATAAAACTTTATCTTTCTAAATTCCTTAATTACTCTTAAACGTTTTTAATTTTACTATTTTTCTTTATTTACTTATTTTATCTACAAAAATTCTTATTTAATACAAATTTCACTACTAACCCTGATTTAGAGTAAAACTTCACTTTTACCCTCTAATGTTCCCATCTTTTTTAAAAAATTATATTTAATCCTCCATCTTTTATCAAAATCTTATTTAGATGCTTAACTTTTATCAAAATAACATTTAAGTCTTATTTTTCCTCAATATGACATCTAAGTTCTGTATTTCATTGAATTGACATTAAGCCCCTTCTCTAACTAAATTAACATTCATGTCATCTCTTTTTCCTATAATTACTATTTTACCCTTAATTTTCCTTTTTAAATATTTTTTACCATACTTTTTACATTTTAACCTACAAATTATATTTCCTTTCATTTTAGTCCTTGAATTCAATTTTTTTGCCAAAATTATAATTTTGTTCTTATTTTCTCAATTTTTTTACTAAATTACGATTTTACCCTTCATTTACCAAATTCGTTTAAAATTCCATTTTTACCCTTCTTGACTACAATTTCATCATCTTTTAACTATTTTACCTTTATGTACCCTTTTTACCATATTTCTTTCAATTTAGTCCATAATTTCCATCTTTATTAATTATTAATTTTTTTCTCCGTTTTTTTACAATATTATCACTTATATTTTAGTTTTGCCCCCAGTAGTTTTTATAGTAACGAAAACCCTTGAGTTAGACACATGGGACACGAGTCCATATATCCAATACAAGTTGAGGTGGCCAAACCACATCATACTATTTGCTTTTTTTCTTTTTTCTCATTGTCTTTTTTCTCATAATCATGGTGTGAAACTGCCTTTGGTCCACTATTAAGAGTCGCCATGACTCACATACCATGGTGAATTCCTCTATGGCTAGCCATATGTATCTTATACCTCTGGCTTTGCTACTAAATAATAAGAGCAAAACTATTCGCATCACATAAACATAAAATATGCAACATATTCATATTTTTTCACATTTACACATTATTTGACAATCATATCGCATACGATGTGCATCATTATCTCTTATTCATCATGTAACTTCATTTTCATATTTTAAATCATCATAATCTTATCAAATTGATCAAGCATGGCATACCACATTCATATTAAAATTGTTTAATTCACAAAGTACATTCCTATCATGTTCTTAAGATCCAATTTTCATGTATCTAACATTATTTTTTATTATTATCATTCATTTATTTATAATTCCATAATTCTCTATTCATCTATCATTAGTTTAAATACATTTAAATTTATTTAATTCATCAAACACATTTATACCATGTTTTTTATGCATATTAAATACAATACTAACCTTAAATCAATTTAATTCTCGATCTAACCTTAATTTCATTTTTTTACATAATATGTTTCACAACAAATGTACCCTTTCTAACCATAATTTTATACATTTAACATCATATATCTCATTACTTATCACTTAATTACATTAATCTACCATTAACTTAAATTAAAACTAACATTACTTAATTTATCATTAAGGAACATATTGGGTTCCTAAACCATTTTCATATTTTTAATCATTCTTTTATACAATTTCTTAGACCAATCCTATTATTTATCATTCTTTTATACAATTTCTTAGACCAATCCTATTATTTATCATTCAATTTTGCTAATCTACCTTTAATTTAAATTTAAGTATAATTTACATCAAAAGTCCCAAAATAAATAAACTAGTGTTAAATGAAATTAGTTAATTTAGGTATTCACTTACCTATTTTCCAAGCTTTCCCCATGATTTCTCTTCCTTTTCAATTTTTTTCTCCCTTTTCCTTTTGATTCCACTTGAATTACTACTTCGGCCAAATCCTTCCATGTATCTTTTCCTCAAATTTTTTCATCAATAATTCAAATTCAATCAAAAATATAAATTTCTACATCTAATTATACCTAAAAATCTATTAAAATCACTAAAATAACACTAAATTAACTTACTTGGATTTTTGCTCCAAACTTCTTTTCGCAATTCCATCCATTTTCTTCACTTAAAATTTGATTTTTTCTTGATTTTAGGGCTAATAAGAGATGATAATAATGGTTCCAATTGATAGAGAATGAAAAATTATGGTGTAAGAGCTTAAATCAAATAAAAAATTATGGAATTTCACTAAGTATTAGGTTATATTTTTGGAGAAGAGGGAGAGCTGCTTTCTAGTTCACTTTTTTATAAAACTTTTTAGACCTTTGGTGAATATTTTGACCAAAAATCAACCTCAAAATTAGTGGTTTAAAGGGTGGACAAATCAAATCACTTTATATGGATATAATTGTACCACTTATCAATTTCTCATTGGCTTATCCACACTTATATTATTTTTCCACTAAAATTTTTAAATATTATAATTAAGATGTGTTCAAATTTTTGTATCAATTGGAGTTTGTTTTGATAAGTTTTAGGGCACCATAACATTTTCGACCGGTTTAAAAACTTAAAATTTTTTCCCTTTTTTAGATTTCAATGCTCCCCTCATCAAAATTATCTAAAAATGTTCCCCACATGTAAAAATATATTCAAAAATGTATTTTTAAAATTTTAAGTTATTCTGATATCGTTTTAGTACACTTTCAGCCTTGAAGGTAAAATCAAATGGTCCGAAATTTCGAAATTCAAAGTTGTTAGAAAAACTATTTTTCAATTCCAAATATTAATTAGAATCATTTCTAGTAGATCTAGGAAAATAGAATAATTTTTTGAGGTCTGTGGAATATTTTCATATTGGTCAAAGTTTTGATTAACCTTTTTTGGTTTGGGTAAATTTCTCGCTATCCAATTTTAGGGCCTGTCCAATCTCAATTTTCCTACAATTATACCACCGAACTCTATATAATACATATTTTCTCATCCAGTGGTTAGGTGTTAATTTTTCGCCAGATCACCCATCCTATAATTAACCAAATTATCATTCTTGTGTTACTGTTCAATGCCAAAAAGATACTATTCATGCTAGATAAAATTTTAGGGCATTACATATCTCACCCACTAAATAAATTTTGACTTCGCAATTTATTAGAACTTTATAAGTGAAAAATGGTATTGTTTCATTATACTTTCTTATTCTAATGTAACTTCCTACTTATTTCTATATTCACATCAGAAGGGATAGGCTCGCTTGACTTTGCCAAACCATCTCAACTATCAAATATCAATGCTCTTATGGCATGTATATTTAATCATTTCACCCACTCTGACCTTAGGACGGCCTAAACTGTGCTTTGATACCATAAAATGTAACACTTATATACCTTAAATATCAAAATGTAATTTAACAGTTATTTCAGTAAAATATACATACAAAATACAATTATACCTATACATGCCATAGATAAAACACAAAAATGTTTTAATCGTTGCGTGACTTCGTCCAAATCCTATGCTTGTTCCTTCTAGTTCTCATCCATTGCCCTCAAATACCTGCACGCAATAAGTAGCTACGTGCTAAGCATAATATGCCTAATGGTGGATATCCAACTAACAAATTTCATAGTCACACATATATAAGCTTAAAAAGTTTTTTTTTTACCATAATACTTATCTAATGTCTTATACCATTTGAACCAAAATTTTGATTTCTTATTCTCAAGTTTCATTTATTAATCAATATATTGATCATTGATCTGCATCATTATTAACTTGCTATTCTTATTCCCATTTCTTGTATCGATTTGTTCATTCATTCTTAACACATACGTGTCATTGCCTAATAATTTTTAGACTTTTTGTAACATTTCTAATATCATATGCATTTTGATTATTGATTTCCATATTTTATACTTAGCCAACAATTAGTCTCATACTTTTTCTCATGTTTCAATTTATTGCTTCATTTTCTTACTCATTATACACCTTGGTTCTTATTATTTTATTTTACTATTGTCTGATATGAGCTGGGCATTCTCATTATTGCTTTTTGGATGGGTATTCAGGATATTTCCAAATTTTTATATATCCTAGTGACCAGAAAAAGACTAATTTTACTTGTCCGTATGGAACTTTTGCCTATAGGCATATGCCATTTGGGTTATGTAATGCGCCTACAACTTTTCAAAGGTGCATGACCTCTATCTTTGGGGATATGATTGAGAACATCATGGAAGTTTTCATGGACGATTTTTCTATCTATGGAGACTCATTTGAGTTGTGTTTAAGAAATTTAGATAGAGTGTTGGCTAGGTGTGAGGAAACTAACCTAGTGCTTAATTGGGAAAAGTGTCACTTCATGGTTGAAGAGGGTATAGTTCTTAGCCATAAGATTTCCAGTAGAGGCATTGAAGTGGATAGAGCAAAGGTTGAATTGATTGAAAAATTACCTTCACCAACTACACTTAAGGGCATTAGATCATTCTTAGGTCATGTTGGTTTTTATAGATGATTCATTAAGGATTTTTCACTTATAGCTAAACCTTTAACTAATTTGTTTGTTAAAGAAGTGCCTTTTGAATTTTCTAATAAATGTATGCATGTTTTTAGTTCTTTAAAGGAAGCCCTTACAACTACACCTATAATCACTTCTCCTAATTGGGAGCTACCTTTTGAGATTATGTACAATGCAAGTGACTTAGACATAGGTTGTGAGTTGGGTCAAAGGATTGGTAAGCATTTGCATGTGATTTACTATGCCAGATATATTTTATCATCGCCTCAAGTGAATTATACTACCACTGAAAAAAGATGCCAAACTTAGGTTGATTCGTTGGGTTCTTCTATTGCAAGAATTTGATCTAGAAATTAAAGATAAGAAAGGCTCTAAAAATTTAGTAGCTGATCACTTATCTAGGTTAGAAAATGCTGAAGGACCACTAGGGGATAGCCATGAAATGAATGAATCTTTTTCGAATGAATCTCTTATGTCAATAAATTATAAGCATGTGCCTTGGTTTGTAGATTTTGCTAACTTTCTTGATGCAGGAATTATACCTTATGGATTGATATGGCAACAAAAAAAGAAGTTTTTTAGTGATGTTAAAAACTATCTTTGGGAGGAGCCCTATTTATTTAGAATAAGTGGGGATGGTGTTATAAGATGGTGTGTGAGTGAGGAAGAGACTATGGATATTTTAGCTCATTGTCATTCATCATTATATTCGGAGTATAATGGGAGAGCAAAAACTGCTTATAGGGTGCTAGAGTGTGGTTTTTATTGGCCTACCCTTTTTAATGATGCTAGGACTTTTGTAGCTAGATGTGATAAGTGTCAAAGGGCAGGTAATATAGGAAAGAGAGATGAGATGCCTTTGAAAAATATTTTGGAAGTTGAAATTTTTGATGTGTAGTGAATAGACTTTATGGGTCCATTTCCTTTATCTTTTGGGAAATCTTATATATTGGTTGGGGTCGATTATGTCTCAAAGTGGGTTGAAGCTGAAGCTTTACCAACCAATGATTCAAAGGTGGTGATTACGTTTTTAAAGAAACTCTTTTCACGGTTTGGCGTGCCACGGGCTATCATAAGTGATAGAGGTATGCATTTCATTAATCGATCTTTTGCATCTTTATTGCATAAATATGGTGTCCATCATAGAGTAGCTACTCCATATCACCTACAAACCAGCGGTCAAGTAGAGGTGTCTAATAGAGAACTTAAATGGATATTAAAAAAACTATTTTTAATTCTAGAAAGGATTGGGCGCATAAGCTTGATGATTCATTATGGGCATATATAATTGCTTTCAAACACTACAAGAAAATTCTCAAATACCGACGAAAAATTACCGAAGGAAAATTTTCTATAGGCAATTCCCGATGGAAAAATGTCTAAAAATATATATTTTGCAACAGAATAATAAATTCGCCGTAAATAATGGAGGGAAATTTGCCGCCCAAATTTACCGACAAAAATTAGCAACGGATTCGTAAAAATCCGTCGTAAATTTAGCGCCAATATTTTGCGGCTAAATTGCACACAAAATTTACCGATGGAATCCTCATTCTGTCGATAAATTACTGACGAAATCGTATTTCAGTAGGGAAATTACCAACGGAATTATGATTCCGTAGGGAAATTACCGATGAAATATTTTTTCGTCTGTAATTTCCCTATAGAACAATAATACCGTAGGTAAATTACCTACGAAATAATTTTTCATCGATAATTTACCTACATAAACATTATTCCGTAGGGAACTTCCCTACAAAATTACGATTTCGTAGGTAAATTCCCTACAGAATGAAATTTTCGTAGGTAAATTACCGACGAAATTAATTCCATCAGTAATTAACCTACGAAAATTTCATTCCGTAGGGAAATTGAAAACCCATTTTTATTCTTTGTCTTTAATTTAAAACCATGAAATTATAAATTTTAGTTTAAGTCACTTAATTAATTAAATTATAACTTAATCTAAACTAAATTCATGTAAATTTTTATTTAGTAACTATTTTAATAATAATTTTTTATCTAAATAATTTAATATATAAATATGTAATTATTATTATTATTAATTATTATTATTAATTAAAGTGACTAATTAATTATGTTAACATATTAATTTAAAAATATGTTAATTAGAATTAATATTTAAAAAAAACATATTAATTATATAGATGAATACATGGAAAGAAAAGGATTGCAAAACCCACTAAGCAGACAAGGGGCAATCATAAATGTCCTTGGCGATTATTATTAATAGAAACGGCATAGCCTGCTATTTTCTTTTAAACAAAAATCAAATTAACATATATATTTTATAATTAGCAAAAGAGTTCAATTGGAATATTAGTTAAAATCTTAACCGTTTAAATTGCATTACATGTGATTCTCTAATTTAATTATAAATATAACTATAGACATTAATTTTAATTTTTTTCATAATTTTAATCAAATACTGATTATTAAACCAACTTCTAATATTTCAAATATTCAATTTTAACTAGCTTTATATATATGTGAGAATCTTGCAAAATTACAAAGGAAGTTAATTAATATTTAATTTATTTGACTAATTGCACATTTCTAAATCTATAAACTCAATCTGATGATAAAACTCTTCTACCATTATTTTTTGAATCATTTTTTCGAATAATCCTTGCTAATTCAAGTATTAATTACTATTTGATATATTAACTCAAGTATTAATTACTATTTGATATGTGTAACTGATTTTGAAAAAGACCTTGAACATGAATTCAGATAATTAAATCTCCAAACTTAATTATAAAAGTGAGAATGAAATAGGCTAGTTATCAATAAATAATGAAGCTAAGCAAAATTCAACGCTATACGAATCCTTAAATTCAAATCAATTTTAAATAAGAGAAATAAGTTGTGGTGTAAATATGTTGTAATTAACGGCCACATTTTGCTCAGCAAATTAAAATCTCCTAAATTCACTTAAGATCGAACGGTGGGGATATTCTAAGGGCTTAACTTCAAGCTATTGTTACTCTCAAGATATTAAAGTCATATAGGCCCATATATATTAAAGTAAAAGGATGCAATTCTCAAATGTACAAGAAAAAAAAAAGAAAAAGAAAAAAGCAGGGGACGGAGGGGGAGATGGGTAATGGGAAAGGGGAAGAGGAGCTGATGTCGTCACCCTCCTCACTGTCGCTCAACAGCGCTGACCACTGGCGAGTCCCTAAGGTGAGGCATTCCCTTTGACACCCACCATTTGGCTCCAATCGTCGGCCATAAATAGATCGAGAAACAAGGAAGCCAATCGATTTTGAGCAGATCCCGACCAAATAGCATAGCGGTTGGGTGCGTGGTCATCGAAAATGGGATCCTGAGGTTATGGCCTTCATGGCGGCAACATCAAGGCATCACCAGCGAAGCTCCGGCGAAGCTCCGATGACGGTCCGGTGAGCACAAAGATGGATGAAGGTAATTAAATACACTCTCTTAATTCATTACTCTTTACTCATCATTAATTTCTTTTTATTTAATGGAATTTTGATTGTTTGAATGTTGTAGATGAGTATTTGAATCTGCCATTAATCCTCAAATAGGATTGTAATAGTTAATTTAAATAATTGCATAATCTATTTAAAAAAATAAAATAAAATGATCCAAATCATATAAAAAAATTTGGTAATATTTGCATTAGTGGATATGTAATTAAATTAAAGAGGAAACATAAGCAAGAGATATATGGTATGGTATATGTTAGTATGTCAACTGAAATTGGAGCAGTGGTTGATCGAAAGCAGATAAGGATAGGAACATGTGAATTTATAGGTATAGTTTTATATGTTAATTAATTTATTAAGCGAAGAAATCAAATATTGATAGCATAGACTTGTATTTGTAAAAGATTTTATATATATCACATGCATTTACATTAATGTGATTAACTGATTAAGCATCAAGTAAACTACCCACTATAACATTACACCTCCAATAAGAATAATGGGAGCTATAAGTTATTGGAGTTAAACTTTTAAGAAGAAACTATCATGCTTTTGCTGCTGAGCTGGATGAATTTTATTAGGCGTGTGGAGGGGCAATATAAGAATAAGTATAAATAGCTGTGAGGGGGAGAGGAGGATATGCTTATGCTAGAATTGGGCACCGATTCATGAAGAACTCTGAATTTTCAAAACATATAAAGTACAATGTTCAATCAATTGAACAAAAGAGCCTGAACTTGATCGATAGAAGATGAAAGCATATGAATACTAAAAAATGGCTCAAGTTCATCTGTATGTCACCATGTTTCTTTTTGTACGCTTAGATTTTTGTATTTCATAATATTTAACTTGATGAGTAGAATTTCTCTATGACACTTGCAGTTCTGACAGTCCCAATAAAATTTATCTTTTTGCCCATTTCTCTGTATGTTAAAATTTGTTGATTTGCAAGACAAACAACTTCTGTGTGTATGATTTCCGTTCTGTAGTTTTGTTCCATGTATCCTATGATAACATATTCATGGATAATATCTAATTTGAACATTAGATGCCGCCCAAAATTTGATTCTAACATTTGATGTCTATCTATAATTGAATTGTGTAGCCAAGATAAAGAAAGTGAGGAACAGGTGCATGTCGCTTTCACTAGAGTTCTATTCCTAACAAATGCAGTAGGTTTTTTTTATGTAATATTCTTCATGCTATCCTTGCTGTTTGTCTTTTGCTTCAGTCTTGGTATTTATTGATTGTAGTTTTCCTTGTATCCAACCCTTTATTATTATGAAATGGCAAAGATTAAATATTTTCCACAAAGAAGCTGTTATAGGTCAACTAATCGCAGAATAACTGAGCCAGATAGTCATCTGAAACTGCTAGTAATTGCACCAATAAATGGATAAAAATCCCATTACATATGGATTCTAGGGCATATCATTAACAATTATTATTTTCAACAAAGTCACATTTAACATCTATGTTAAAGAAAACTCTATATGTCTAGCATATATCCTATGTTCAAACTCGGGTAATAGCTCTTGGACACATTGTACCAATTCCTGCACAATAAAATAAATCACATTTACCACTTAACACTAGTATTTTGGATTATGAGTCTATCTTAAAATCACTTGAATCCCCCCTAACACTAGCATATAACTCCTAATCACAATTGGCAAATTTGCATTTGAGCTTTAATTTAGGCCTTTCATAAGCCTTATCTTTAATTCCTTTCATTCTCTACAACAAAATTAGTAACTATTCCTCTGAACATAATAACATTTTCAAATATTATCCCAAGTTGCCATAAAGTGGTGGTACATTTGGGATTATAAAATAACTTCTTTATCTTCCTTATGCTATGTAAATCTACTCTTGGTTTAACTCTAGAATCTAATGCATCTTTGCTATCATTAACCATGCATCAGAACTATTAAAATATACCTCAGTTATTTTTGTTTCTCACTTCAGTCATGTTTTCATGACATTTTCTAGTAACTAGTGCATTATTCACATTTGTTTAATAGAGTTTTGCTTGTAATTTTTTCATTTCAGATTTTTTCTAGGATAAAATGGGATTTTGAACTCTGTGAAAGAAATTAAATTTTTACTTTGTTTGGCTAGAATTATATGTTTGTTAATTATAGGTTTATTTGGTTTTTCTTAATTCCTTTATAAATTCCAATTACCTACTAATTAGAATATTTTCTTAAAAATATATAATATTTTTAGTGACGGAATAGTGACTGTTAATTCCGTCGTAAATGTTTTAGCAGTAGGTAAATTTACCAATGAAAATATACTTACCGTCGTTAAATTTGCCTACGAAATTTATAATTCCGTCGGAAATTTGCCTACGGAATAATTATTTCCGTCGGTAAAATTACCTACGAAATAATTATTTTCGTCGATACAATTGCCGACGAACAATATAATTTCGTCGGCAAAAGTCCCTACAACCGGATCTCCTTCGTAATTTTTCGTCGCTAAATTCCGTCGGCAATTTTATTCCCCTACGGAAATTTACTCAATTTCGTCGGGAATTTTCTTCGGTAAAGTAAATTTTTCTTGTAGTGAAAGCACCTATTGGCATGACACCATATAGTTTGGTGTATGGGAAAGCATGCCATCTTCGTGTTGAGTTAGAACATAGGGCATATTGGGCAATCAAGAATTTGAATTATGATATGAAAGAATACTATCAAAACTACAGAATATGTGAAGCAAAATAGAGAATGCATGATATAGGCTTTAAACAAGCATAAATCCATCAACTTGAATAAGATTAATAGCATAAATACTTTAATAACATCCATACCAAGATAAGCATAAGGGAAAAGAAACATCTAAAGTATATATTCAAGCAAAGAAGTTCATATCCTTACATGGTTAAGGGGATTCAAAAATTCCCAAACAACAAAAGAACTACTCACTGTTCATAATGAACACAATAAAGAAAAGGAAAGAAGAAACTCTTAAACTAATTTAGAAATGTAGATCTGAAGTTGTAGTAGCTTTTCCTCTTCTTATACAAGCTGAACTTGATTGAAAATTGTAACTTTAATCTATAAACTAAACTATGACTATGTATTCTTGTAATTTTGGTATAAATTCTATTTAAAATGTAATTTTTACAAGTAAATCTATAGAAACTAAGTATAAAAACCCTAAAATTATAAAAAACTACAAGCTAAACTATAGAGAAAAACCCTAGAATTTAAAAACCTAGAAAGATCTTTTATAGCCAGACATAATGTAGCTTTCATACTAATCTACAGCAAGACATGACTGAGAATAATTATCTCAACCAAGTCCAATCGATTAAAAAAGTATTATAGCAGCAGCATATGGCTGAAACACTTTGGTCTCAACCATGCATACCCTTTTGAACTGAATCATGCTCGAATTTTGCACTAGACATAGTGGAGATAAATGGTCTAAGTCGAGTCTCATGATGAAATGGTGCATTTTGAGAATCTACAAGGCACACATCTGAGATAAATAGTCTTAATTAAGTGCTAACCACTTTTTCTAAACAAAAATCAAGATGCATCATTAAACACTCAAAAACTTCATAAATTTAAAAAAATCCTATTTGGCATAAAAAGGGAAATTTAATACTTAAAATATGAAAAACATGTAAAATGAGGTGTAAACACAGATAAAAATACACTAAAAATAAACACTAAATCAAAGTTATCAAGTACCCCACAATTAGTTTTTACTCGCCCTTGAGAAATTGAACAAACCAAATTTTTCCATATCCAAACTCAGAAAGAGAAATTACATATCCGGAGAAAGCTAAATAACACTACAATAGAAGTCACTAATTATCACCCTAAATTGAAAACAATTCAGCTTAAATCATACTAGTTAGTCTTCTGGGGTGTCTATGTGTGTTAGGTCTAATGACAACTTCTAAACTATAAAACTCCAGTACAATCCAACAACTAAGAAAATCCACCATTCATGGTTCTCCACTCCCATTGATTTGTCTATTTTCAATGAACCCAACATTACCAGACTCAACTATTCTTATACCATGGTTAGGATAATAAAATATGTACCTTTTAGACTTTTTTGGATAACCGATGAAGTAACCACTAATGGTTCTTGCATCAAGCTTCCTTTCATGAGGATTATAAATCCTTATTTATACTGGGCAACCCCAAACATGCAGGTGCCTCAGGTTAGGTTTCCTTCATGTCCATAACTTATATGGTGTTATAGGAACTGGTTTACTAGGAATCTTATTAAGTAGATATGCAGTTATCTTACTAGGAATCTTATTAAGTAGATATGCAGTTATCTTTAATGCATCCATCTATAAAGATAAAGGTACATTAGTATAACTTAACATACTCCTAACCATATCCATAAAGGTACAATTTGGCCTTTTAGCTACACCATGTTGTTGTGGTGTATCAAGCATTGTATACTGTGCACAAATGCCCCAACATTGAAAAATTTTTGCAAATGGACCTAGAAACTATCCATTCCCATCATATTTATCATAATATTAATCACATCTATCAGACCTTACTACTTTCACTTTTCTATCTAGCTGCCTTTCCACCTCATTAATGAACACCTTAAAAATATCCATTGATTGAGATTTTTCATGCAGTAAATAGAGATAACAATAACATGAATAGTCATCAATAAAGGTGATAAAATACTTTTTACCACTCTAAGATGGAACATGAAATGGACCACATATATCAGTATGTATCAATTTAAGTAACTCGATACTTCTTGTAGCTGAATGCTTATATATGTGTTTGGTTTGCTTACCTTTAATGAAATCTACACACACATCCCAATTAGTAGAATCCAGTTGAGGTAATATTTCACTTTTCACTAATCTCATCACGCTTTCTTTAGATATATGACCTAGTCTTTGATGCAATAAGTAAGTAGAGTGTTCATTATGTGCACTACTTAATTTTATTGTCAATATTGTGTTCAACATAAAATAAGGATTCACAAAAATTAATATCAAGGTTGAAACAATGTAAACCATCCATTAATGTACCAAAACCATAATAATATTGTCATTTATGCAAATAAAAAATATCATTTCCAACACTGAAATTAAAACTTATTTTATCCAACTTACTAATAGAAACTAAATTTCTAGCACATTTGGGGAACATAAAGACACTTTTTAAGATCTAGAATACAACCAGTCTCTAGAATCAATCTATAGGTCACAATTCCTTCTATTCATGCCTTTATTCTATTACCTATATACAAGAACTCTTCAATTTCAGTTATGGTTTGGATTGAAAGGATTCCCTGCATAACATGTGACACATGAGTAGTTGCACCTGAATCTAAACACTAGATATTATTAGGCACCTCAATAAGGTTTGATTCAAAACATATTGAAACATAGTACATACCTTTCTTTTTGAACCAAGTCTTTCTTTTAAGGCAATCTTTCTTGAGATGATCAGTCTTTTACAGAAGTAACAATGTTGCTCTTTATGGATTTCACCCTCATTAACCTTCACTAGGGCTTTTTATTTCTTGTTGTTCTTCTTTTCTGGCTTTCTTTTTTGCTGCCAGCTTCATTGTGTACTGTAAGATGGATGGAGTGTTCCTTCATTTTCTTTAGTCCCCTTCCTTCTGCACCAACATGGCCTTAATTTCTTAAAGGTTTTATTTCTTCTTAAAAGTGTTATAATTAACTTGGAACTGGCCAAATTCAAGAGGAAGTGAGTTGATTATGAACTATACTAAAAAGGATTCACTCACATCCGTGCCCATTGATTTTAGCTTTGCAGCCATATTTGACATGCCGATTACATGGTCATGGATAGATTGAGACCAATCAAACTTTTTGTTCGTTAGTTCACTCATCAAGTTTCCTATAATAGACTTATCAGCTATGTCTTATTGTGAGTACTCTTTGATCTTCATCATGAATTTCCCTACATTATTCATATTGGGCATTGATGGCTTAACATTTTCAACCATTGTCAATCGCATCAAATTCAAACTCAACCTATTAGACTTTTCCCAAGCCTCAAAATATTTCATTTCGGCTTGTGTACTATTATCAGTAATGGTTGTAGGCTTCTCAGCAACAAATGCCAGGTTTTTGTACATAATACCCAACTGAAATTAAATTTGTTCATACCAATCAGCATAGTTTAGCCCATTAAACTTGATCAAACCATTGTCGTAACATCCCAAATTTGTATCTGTCATGCATGGTACGATGTAGAGCATTAATAATTATCTTTGGACAAATTTTGAAATAATTGAAGTTGAACAGGAAATGAAAATTAAAGAATGTGCAAAGGTTAAACATGCTCGAGCTAGGAAAATTTTAGGATGGGTGACCCGACGGACAGTTTGACCTAAGAGTAGTTTATGGAAGTAGATAGTAAATGGAGTCCAGTGGTACAATTTGAGAAGAAAACGAGCTTAGATCAACCCTTAAATAGGACAGAGAAGTTTTTTTCAATATACCATAAAAATGGTTGACTGAAAGTTTGATCAGACTCGGGATTTGTGTGCCGACCTTCAAAAATTATTCAGATTTCATCAGTATGTCAGTAATAACCTAAATAAACTATTAGAAGTGAAAAATAAATGTTCTGGCAGTTTTGAGATTTTGGGTTTCGAACTAGCTATTCAGGCTGCCGAAGCCAGAAGTATATAAAAATAATGTTTGAATTGGCCAAAATTTTAACCACAAATTCCTAAACATCCTAGTGCATGCAGGGAAAAAGTTCAGGGCATTCCAACATCGAGAACAAAAATTCAATTTTTAGGGTGCAAAATCGAGACTGAGTTAATTAAGGGATTTAATTTAGGTATTTTAACCACTTAAGGACATGAAGGTCATTAAATTAAGGCCATAATTAGGTGTCTGCAAACTTATGGTGAATGGATGTGTAGGGATGGAGGAATGAGTGACAATGGGCTTAATTTAAAGCCATTAGATTCAATAGTTAAAGGGTGAATCATGGCCACTCCTTTTACACACTAAAATACAAGGTGAAAAAGTGTAGAGAAAACTGAAAATCTCTAAATTTATTGAATTTTACCCTTGTTTCCTTTAGAAATCCAAACCTAGCCATAATCTTGCTCTTCCACCATTTTTCTTCATGTAAGCTCTTTCTTTCTAATTCCAAAGCTCTTCTTCCATCATCACACATAAAAAGACCTCCTCTTTGACTTAGAGAAAGATTTGTAGCAAGGAGGAGTCAAGAAATTAAGAAAATAAGGTAAGTAAAGTTAGACTTAATTTAGTGGTTTTATGAGTTTTAGTTGGAATTAATTGGGAAATTTTATATGAGCATGGAGAGAAGGATTATAAGAGTATTTTAGTAGCTTTAATTTGATTTAAATCAGCACTTAAACATGTTAATCTTTCTCTTCCATATTCAGCCAAAAGAAGAAAGGTAAGAGGAAGGAGAGCTAAGGCAAAGAGAAGTAGGAATAGGAGTATTTCAAGCTAATTAGAGGTAAGTGGATACAAACTACACCTTATTTAATTTAAATTATGAATTTTAGTATGAAATCTACATTATGTAAGTAAGTAAAAATAAAGAATAATGTGAAATAAGTCAAGAATATGTAATAGAATGTTGAATTGATATGAAATAACCTTAGAATTAAGAAGGAATTGATTTATAAGTAAGGAAAAGGGTATAGGCCGAATGGTATCTTAGGTGGGATAATGGGATATTTTGATAATAATTGGTAAATTATTTATAAATTGAGTAATATTTCAAGGAATAAATATACTATGGTTGAATGGTGCCTTAAATGATATGTAATTATAATGATTAGTATGAAAACTATATTATGTAACTATATTAAATTGTATGTAATAGTGAAATAAATTAAGATAACAGGATATAATGTTAAATTAAGTCACTAGAAATTTAAATTAGTGAAGAAATTAAATAAACAAGGAAGGAAATCAAAGAGGCTGAATTGGGTACCTTAGGGTACCTTAATGTTATTTGACTTTTAATTGAATATTTAATGATAATTAGGCAAATTAAAATATAAGGAATGCAATAATATTAATGAGAAAGAAAAATGAGAAGGGTACCAAATTATGTAATGGTTACATAATGGTGAAAAGAAATAGAACTTGAGAATTTCTCTGTGAATTTGGCATATTTTTTTTATATTATGGCTTAAATTGGATATAAAACTATGTATAGTATGAGATTTGAGAAAGAAATAATTTGGGAATGTGATACTGCTTATTGGCCGAATGATGGTATATGTGGAATGGCTAGATTTAGTTAAATTCTTATAATAATAAACACATATTAGAAGAGTATATGAATAATAATTTTATATGAATGCAAATGAAGCATAAAGTGATTAATATGGTATGATAAAAATAAATAACAGTACAAAAATATAATGTCATATGATAATTGATATTACCCTTAGTGAATAGTGGGTAATGCAGGACCTCAGGATAGAATGGCTAGCCATAGAAGCATTTACACTGCGGTATTATTGTGATCTGATTGAAATTGTGCAGTGAAATGTGATTTGTTGCGTTGCCGGCTCATTATATGGTACATTGGAGAATCGATATCGTACCCTAGCTATGCGGTCACTCCAGTATATAGAGATGACTAAAGTCCTCATCTCACTTATCCAGTTCAAGGATTTTCGTTGGTAATAACTAAGGGCAAAATTATAATTTTACATGTAAATTAGGATAAAAGAGTAATTACAACAATTTAGATGTCATAAATATGAATAAGCAAGAAATAAAGTGAAAATGAGAATTTGGAATGCAAAGTTTGTAAAAAGAATATCATATAGTTAATTGGTTTAGAAATAAAATGGAAACTATAACAAATTAGTTAACAAGGGCAAAATTATAATTATGTAAGAAAATAAGGACCAAAAAGTAAATTGTACATAAAGGAAGTGGTGCATGAAGTTAAAAGAGCATTAAAGTGAAAAATGTGATTAATAGACTTAAAAAGGATAAAAAGGTGATTATGTGATAGAGCAAGGGCAAAATTGTAATTGTGCCACTAATATAGTGATTAAAAAAATTAAATTGAGGGAATAGGTAAAAAGGGTAAAACTATAAATAAATATAAATTTAGGGACCAAACTGTAATTTTCCATCCTGATAAAAATTTCAAGGCATCAAAATATAACTTATGCACTTAAATTAAATTAAAAGTTAAAAAAAGTCAAACTGGTCAAAATTGAGATCAATTTGGTCAAAATAAGATAAAAGTCAAATTCTAGGGACTGAAATGAAAATTTGCCAATTAAATTGAAATTAGAAGTAAAAAGAAATCAATTTGATCAAAATTGAAGTTAATTAGTATAAAATAAAGCAAAAAGAAATTATAAAGACCAAATTGAACTTTTCCATCAAAGTGAGGAAATAAGTGAGATTAATTAAGGAAATTAAATATAAAGGAAATTAAGTTAAAAGAAAAAAATAAATAAAGTCAAATGTGATGAGCAAAAGTTTAAGGGTTTAATTGTGATTTGTCATTCAATCATAACTTTTATAAAAATTAGTATGAAAAGATTGAATATGAATTAAATAAAGAAAAAGGGCCAAAATTTAAATTTAAATAATAGTGATTATGAAGAAACATCAAGTTCAGGGGCCAAATGGTAAAATTTAAAAAAAATGGCAATGAGAAGATAAATTCATAAACTATTTTGTATAATAGAATAATGAAAAAAAAAATTGAGTGTAAAGTAAAGAATAAAATAAAATAAAGAAATTAAAGGTAAATGGTCAATAGAAATTAAAATTTAGAGTTAGACCAAAAGGGACCAAAAAGAGAAATCTAAGAAAATTTAGTACAAATAAAATAAATTTATAATTTGATCAAAAACTAAGAAAAAGAAGGATAGAATTGAAATTGTTGAGGACCAAAAAGAAATGGAATGAAATTTCATGGTAAGAGTTATTAAAAGTAAGAACTTGAATTAAAATAGTAAATTTGGGAGAGAAGATAATAAAAGATTAATGGGACCGAAAATGAAAATAATTTAAAGGTTATCTAAAAAGCTAAAGGACGATAAGGCAACACAAGGAAAGAAAGAGTTATAGAAAAATTTAGAAATTAAAAAACATTCAGGTATTGAATAATTAATGAAGGAAGAAATTCCATATGATTGTAGAAGTCAAAGGTTATACTTAAAAACGTGTAATAAGACGAAATTATAAATTGGCTTTGAAAGAGGTCAATAAAATAGCTACGTTAATGATTATATAGGAATTAGTAAAAAGTTTAGTAAAAATATATTCATATAAAGGTATTAAATGTGAAACCGTAACAGTATTAAAGATCAAGTAACAGAAGAAAACAGAAAAAGAAAGGAAAAAATGTACGGGTATATAAGTAATATGAATGAAGTGGTATTATTAATAATATAGCTATATATACAATAAGTTAAATAAGATTATAGATACAACCGAAAAATAAATAAATATGAATAATTTATTTAGATAAAATTTTATGTAGTTGTATCCACCACTAGGCAATAATGTTGCTTAGCATGTGGTTTGTTGAATAAGCGCAGGAACAGGAAATTGGGGACGTGAAGAAGGAAGATCGATAGGGCATGTACATAAAGATTTTTGGGATCGCATAAGTTGAGGCGGTTCGATTTGTATTTAAAGTCTGACATGTAATAATGATTGTTATTATTGTATAAGTAAATAATATTATGAGTACTAGCATATGTGCAACTGAATATTATGTGGATTACTGTATATTGATTCTGTATAGTATATGAAAATTATGAATAAATGTAGGGTGTTACAATTTCTCATAGCCAACAAATTATTAAAAGCTACAAACATAATAAAAACTCACACATTAATGCTTTGAGTACAATTAATAGATTCAGACAATAATAATCTTTAGTATATATATTTAGTTCACCTTTGGATGGTACCTAAATATATATCTTAAGACCATAATGATGCTAACAAAATACACACACACACACATTAATAGACATTCAATCATACTCAAGCTAGTATGTATGTTATCTTTGGATATACAAATATATTCACCAAGTATGTCGATAAGTCTCTTTAATATTATTAATTATAAGCAATGATCCACTTCTAAGTGATATCCTAGCATTATAATTAATAAATTCAATTATCCAGTTTATTTTTTATATCATTAATTAGCATCATATAACAGGAACAATTGAAATAATAAATAATTAAATATCTAAATATTTTTTCAAGCAAGGTCACTTTGATGACTAACAAGCTTTCTATACAATAAATATTTAAATAAGTAATAATAAGTAAAATTGAAAAATTAACTATAATGTCCAAAACTTTTAGGGATCAAACTGTAATTTTACTATTAAATTTTAATGGTCCAAAAACTTTGAGGACCAAGATATAATTTGCTATGTCGTGCCGAAAATCAAACCAACCAACATGTCTTTTAATTTTCCAAACTGACATGTCTTTTGGCATTTCCCACAAAAAGACAAAAAACCAATTCCAACTTCCTTTTTTTCTTTTTTTAATGATGAAACAAACGGGACAAATTTTTCAGCAAATAAACTAAACCATCAAATTGTCCAATACGAAAAAAAACATTTTTGGACAATTCCAACTTTCTCCCAACTAGGGGTGTGCAAAAACCGACCCGATCAGATCAACCCAAACAGAACCGACACATTCGGATGGGGTTAATCGGGTTGGTAGGATGGATTTGGTTAGGGGAATTGTGAATTTTTCGGGTCAGGTCGGGTGAAATCCCTCTAAAACTGACCCGACTGACTAACCCAATTTATTAACTATATAAACAAAAAACCTAATTTTTCTTCTTCAGTTCAGTCTCCGCCTCCTTAAGATTTCTGGTGTTTCTTTACTCAACAAGTATAGTGCTAAGGGTTTCGGTTCTCTTGAAGCGAAAACAGTTGAATTTGGAGCTAATGAGGTATGTAACTTTCAATTTCCAATTCTTTGTTTTACTTGTTTGGAGGATTGCTTATTTTTATTTTCATCTCTTACCTCACACTCTTTTCTCTTTTTTTCTTTTTACCCAAATTTAATCCAAATTTGTCACTTGGAAGTCAGATACCATAAATGCTTCCTTTATCGTAGAGCAAGCTACTGTCATCCTTAATCTTTCTATTTTCGATTTATGGTGGCTCAACTTTTTTAATTTGGTACTTTACTACTTTGGGTCATTACACTGTTAAATAGGGTTATCATATGCTATGAGCATATTGTATCCTCCTATGGATCCACCTATCTCGACCAATTTAGGTATTCATTGGCAATCTTTTTGGCATCTTAATCTTCCTCATAAACTCAAAATTTTTTCATAATGGGCTTCCGTGTTATGTCAAACTGATAGAATGATTTGCTACAACTATTTGGAATGTCTGTTTTGTTATGTTTTGGAAATCGTAAAGCATGTCTTTTTCACACATTTTAGGCTAACAGCCTTTAGGCAGCAAAGTTCTTCGCATTTGATAGATCCATCATATTTGAAGGATATATCATGAGCCACTTTTCCTCAATCCTCCATTTAGCCACTTTTTACAATCATTCATTTATATTTGTCCATACTCTTTGGAAAGTTTGGAAAGCTGATAATGCTAAAATCTTTAATCATATTCCATTTTAGGAATTCAAGTTGTTGGAGCGGCTTGGTGAAGGGAGCAGCAAGCCTACGGCCATCATTGGTGAGGTTGCAGATGACCTCAACTTGGATTTGGTAGTCTTAAGCATGAAAGCAATTCACTCCAAGCATGTGGATGCTAACTTACTGGCAGAATTCATCCCTTGTAATAATTATTTGTATTTTTGTTTAATATTTTATATTACTGTATTTTTTTATTTTATAACTATTTATTTAATTTGAAGAGTTGGAGAAATATATGTTTGTTGTAATTTTAAAATTGTTGGTTTGTTATATTTTTAAAATATATTTTATGGTGTTTAATTGTATTTTACTTTAAATTTTAGTTTAACCAATTAAAAGGAAATTAAATTTCGGGTATTTCGGGTGGGTCGGTTCGGGGTCAAAAATTATTAGGTTAACTGGATAGGGACCCGACATCTTAGTAGGGCCAGATCGGGTGATGGTATATATAATATTTTGCATTAATCGAGTTCGGGTTGAGTTGACCCGAACCCGATCGATGCACACCCCTACTCCCGACGAAACAAAAATGGATAATTTGAGCAAATTGAAATCCATGGTTTTAAACCAAAAACAATTAACTTGTTGCCGAAAATAATCCCATCACAAAATACACCAATAAACAATCTCAATACAATTAATTTTTTAACCATAATATTTGTTATTGATCCAAGAACACCATAATAAGATTAAACATGAAATTAAACATTTAATTCATGTAAAATTATAGCAAAAGCAATAAAAATAAAATTAATTTCATTCCATACATGAACCCTAAATTTATCCTCAATGCAAATCAAAATATCATAATCCGCTCTGATATCACATGTAAATAATTTTATCATTTTTTAAACAATATTTCAAGTTTAAAAATCATCCAAGATCTATTATGATACAAATGATTCAGCTCAATAAATTATGATTCAATATATAAGAGGAAAAGAAGATACTAACATTGATCCATAATTGCAGAACAACTATATACATAATTGATTTATCCTCTCTCGCCTTCTCCTTTCTACATTTTATTCAATGGTGCAGAATGTATTTTCTTTTAAATTTTAGTAACTGTAAAATTGTATCAAGAGAGAGGGAATGGTTTTTTCTATTTATACTAAATCCCTAGTGACCCTAAAATTCTCTATAGGCCCAATAACCATTATCTTGAGCCCTTTTTATATTAGAGTCAACCTAAGTAATATGGGCCACACTTTTATAATTATTAAATTAATCTAACATTTACATCTAATAATCAAAAAGTAACTCAATTATTTTTCGTAATGAAATTGTTACTAAATTTTGCACTATTTAATGCAAAAGTCATCTTGATCGATTTTCGATGATGACCTTTGCCACGTGTGCACAAGTAAGTTGGCATGGCATGCCATGAGTACAAAAGTAGCTGATATGGCATGCCACGTGTGCAAAATTAGCTAACATAAGTTGATGACATGACACGCCATATGTGCATAAGTAGATGACATGGTATGTCACATCAGCACTCTGGTGATTAGTTTCACCGAAAATTATCAAAATAACTATTGTGTAAAATAGTGCAAAGTTCAGTGATAATTTGGTTACGAAAAATAATTTAATTATTTTTAAATTATTAGGCATAAGTTTAGTGACCATGGATGATATTAACCCTTTGTGTCATAAGAAGAATGAGTTAAAGAGTAGAGGGGTAAATAGGATTTTTTAAAAGATAAAAATATCCCTACTTTCATATGTACAATATATGCTAAATGGGGCATAATTTCGCAAATTAATTTATGTAGAATTTTTTATTTGTATCCATAGATATAATATGTACAAATAATAAATATATATTAAGAATAAAAATTACTTTTATAATTAACGTTTATCTAATATTATTAAAATTCTAAAAAAATAAAATTGTATTAACTCTATATGAAATGATTTAAAAATCAATAAAAATAAATTGATTGAGAAACATAACTAAAAATCATATTAAAAAAGAGAAGAACAACGTCAATTTCATGAGTTTTAGAAGTAAATTATACTTGATTAAATATATAGTATAATTAGATTACAAGCGAAAAAATACAATTATAATATAATACGATTGCAAATGAAAAAATAAATTATAAAATTTATTTTAATCAACGAAAATAGTAAAAAACAATTATTAAATTGTGGTCAGAATTTGTTAATTATTTTATTTCAAGATTAAATGTTATTTTTTTAAAAATTAGTAAAAAAATGAATTTTCATATAATTTTATTATAAAGCAAAATTATGATAAATAATTAGTAAGAATAAATATATATGTATATTTTTTTATTAATATTATAATGTTTGAAAAAATCAATAATTAATATTATAAATTTTTTAAAAAATTTAATTGAAAATAGATAAATAATATAATATAAAATATTTTTAGCAACGACATTTGCGACGCATTGTCCGTCGCTATTCCATCTCTGATATTTCACTACAATTAGCGACTATATTTTCCGTTGCTATTTTTCTGGAAATTAATTTCCAAAATTAAAATTATTGAAAATTTTAGCAACAAATTCCCGTTGTAATTTCTTCGTAAAAAATAGCGTCGTTCTTTGCCGCCAATTTTAATGATTGTTTTCAAAATTTCATCGCTAAACTTATGACCAATACATTATCATAGCTCAAATTAAAAATAGTCACTAATTAGTGACGGAAAACATGTCGTGGCTAATTCAGAATTTTTTACAGTGCATGTGAAGATCTCATATCATATCTCCAATGTACTTAATCTCAAAAAATCATCCACATGCCAACTTTAAGTCACCATACTGAACTTGTGAGAACTCCTACTTAAATAAGTTCAAGAAGTACATTACGTGCTAATCTATCCACATTAACAATATCATGTCTTGTCAATACTATGACTAAGAATAATTTAGGTATAAACACATTTGTATGTAGTCAAAATATCACAATATGAACTCTTCATAATTTTCTCTACATTGTATTCTTATACTAAGAACTTTATGAAATACTCTGCATTGTGTTCTTATACTAAGGACTTTATGGAATAGTATAAGTTATAACAAATGAATGTAAATGAAGCATAGGCACTATGAAATAAAGATTGCTATTAATATCAAAATTTAAGTACCTAAGAGAGTTCTAAATATAATCGAGTTATAGGGCAAACAAAATAACCATAAGATTATGTTACAAAGTTCAAACACGACCATTTTCAAGACCTCATCCACGGTTATGGGATTACACTTTCACTCAGATCATCAGCCGCTCCTTTTATCTTCGAATCACTATACTAAGAGAAGTAATTCTCCTCATTTTTAGTTCTTGGCTCCTTGGTTGCTACATAAAGAGTTTAATTCCTTTTCAATACAAACATGGGATCCGAAGCAAAGTATTTGAAATGTTATGGCCATTTTTCTCAAAAAAAAGTGTCTAATTTAATTAAAGATGTTTTTGGAAATATTTTCTGGAGAAAAAAAAAGGATGTTGGCCAGATCGAGTGGAATTGAATGATCTCTTAAAAGAAAGGGGTCTATATTCGACAAATAGAATTTGATCTTTGGTTTAAGTGTGAAAGAGTTTCCACCAAAAAGAATTATTGTGGAAAAAAAATTCAATTCTAATTGGCTCACTAAAGGGGACATAAACACTTGTTATTTCCATAATAAACACTGAGTTAGAATTCACATGTTGAAAATTGATTGCCTTCAATTACCTTATGGTAGTCGGGGTTAGGACTATAATGTATTACAAGCTCATGTAATGCTTTTTTACTCTCAACTTTATTTAAAGAAAATATTGTTGCCCCTCTTTATGTTATTAGGGGTTTATTTCCTTAACTTTTTGTGGAGCTTTATGATTTTTTTTTCATTTTAATCTCTAAATCATAAATCGATGCTGTTTTAGTTAGTATGAGGCCTTTTAAAGCTCCAAGTAATGATAAGTTATGCACTGGCTTCTTTTAAAATAGTGATTGATAAACTCTCTACTGGTTTTTACGAAGCTACATCATTGGTGAAATGATTGATTCGCATCTTTGTCAGCATTTTATTCCTACAAAGGAGAAACCTTTCACCATTTCAAATTTTAGACTAGTTATTTTGCTATCTATGGAAAAAAGTGATTACTAATGGAATAAAACCTTATGTGGTGCAACTTATTAGTAAATCGCAATCCAACTTTGTGCCTGGTCACCAAATTATCCATAATATTCTTATTATCACTCAAGAAGTGGTACATTTTATTTGATATAAGCAATGAAAGATAGGCTGGATGCTTATCAAAACAAACCTAAAAAAAGCTTATGATAGTTTGAGGTGGAATTTCAAATTTTATACCTTTGTTGATGTTGGCTTCCTTCCTTCTATAATCCAAGTCTTGGTTAATAGCTAGTAGCATAAAAGTTCTCTAGAACCGCTGACCTTTTGATGCTTCTTAAACTATCTCATATTTGTGTGTAATGTATGGAACAATTTTCATATGCGACCTTGGCCCTAATCGGATTAAGGGGAAATTTATGAGGATGATGGCTAAATAAGATGAGATTAAAGTATTTTGCATTATTGAAGTCAAGTCCTATGAGAGGTAATTTTGTAGTTTCGACATGTGTGTAATAGAGTATAATTAAATTATAAGGAAGATTTGAAACCTTAATGCCAGGTGTGGGAACCATATCTCAACTAAATAGTATATTATAGGATTGTCATGGAATCTTTTTTCTCTTCTTGTATGTGATTTCCTTGAGGAGTTTAAAGGCTTAGAGCTGACTTTGTTTTAGGTAGCTAGTTAAATCTCTTGCATATGGATAATTAAATTTTAATGGCTTAATGAGGGAATTTACGGCCCAAAGATTTGCAAAAGTTAAGAAATGCTTGAGATGAAGAATGAATAGAAAGCTTAACTATTGAAATTGCAGATTTATCTACTTGAGCTATTGCCTTGGTTTTGTTATAATGATAGAATGAATTATTGACAAGAGTATGGGAATTATTAGTAAATATTAATTATCCAGTTAGAGTTATTGTTAAAATAAGGAACAATTATTTACCGGAGGGCTTAATAAGCTAATTATAGTTGAATTTCAATTGAAATTGGTAAAATAAAGTTGAAATTTAATGGGTTGAAATTTAAAGACTTGAGTGAAGATGTTGAATGATAAGATAATATCTAGATAATGGAGGTTTAATGTTGGAAAGTGAGTAATTGTAAATTATCGTGCGTGCCTGATGGTTGTGAGAATGGAAGGAGAACTAGCTAATTTTGATTTTATGGTTGTACAGTAAGCAAGTGCTCCACCGAGTACTAGAGCACTATGTCGAGTGTCGTAACTGCTCTATTGGGTGCTAAAGTCGTTGAGTATCGTAGTCGCTCCATCGAGTGCTATGGATACTTCGAGAAGTGGTTGTGTCCGGCCTTTCCCAGTCCTTCCTACCAATGGCCCTATGAACCCCAACCATAATTTATATTCATATGGACGTATTTTGATACATTTGTTAATAAACATAAGCAATATAGCTTCCTAATTTATTCAAGTTTGATTCATAATGGTACACCAAGATAAGAATTTAGAGTGAGGGAATGGTAATGAAGACCAAGGTTGGTTGCAACATAATCTTTAAAGTCTGGAAACTGTGGTTACCTTAAGTTTTGATATAGTATTATTTCAATTCCCATTCATATGGTTGGTCATGTTATATGATAAGAAATCACTTGGTTATTGTATTTGGGAAATAGTATTGAACAACTATCATTTAAGTGAACTAATGATCACCATGATCTAATAGACTATAAAAGGGAATTATGATGTTATAATTTGAAGTAAGGTAAGGAGTAGTTAATACATTATCAAGTTATTAGTACAAATGCAATACAAATATGTATAGAATGGAATCACCTTAAAGTATAATGATCTGAGAAACTTTGGCCTTCCTTTTTAATCTATCCGGTACTTGAATAACTGTTGGAATTTAACGGTTACATGCATCACATACATGAGCGGAATTTTAAAATTTTTTAACCATTAGATCTGATCTTGCCATGAATACACAATATAACTATATGAGAATAAGAAAAATCACCTTTGATTTTTGTTGAACAGTTGATTTTACTTCGCACCGGGTTGTCGCAAACCACAGTGTCCAAAATCGAACACCTCCAATGAGTAATCCACACTAGAGAGGGGTAAATTGAACCAACAAATTGGTGTTCAACTAGGGCTGGCCGAAATTCCCAAGAGCTAGCTTAGGAAGTGGCGCAAAAAGGAGAGAGAATTAAGAGAAATAGACTTTCCTTTTGTTTTAATCACTTAACCCTAATTCTCATTAGTTGGCATTTTATAGTTAGGTTAAAATTCCAACTCCTTAATGAGATTGGGCTCTTTAAAATTGCTGGAGAATTATTAATTGGGCCTCTGGAATTAATTATAATCATTTGGGCTTAATTAAATCCAAATTAAATCTTTTCATAAAAGACCATGCACAAAATCCACAAACTAGGCCCTTTGTGCATCTAATTAGATTTAAATACCCAAATGGATTCCAAATCCAACCAAATTAAATATGTGAGTTCCATAACACTTATGTAACATATATAAATTAATTTGGTCAAAGAAAAAGCCCTCCAAGCCCTTCTATTTGGAGTTGGCGTGTAGCCTTCTTCTGGAGGGCTTCCTCCAACTTCTTCATTCCTTTGGCCCTTTATAATTTCTCCAATGGTCCTATTAATTATTATATCAGTCCTATAACACTTATAGTAGTCTTATAACACTTATAAGACAATAATAATTAATCATGAAATACATTATTTCATTTAGGTCCAATTTACAGAACATTTCTCAAAAGTTCCGCGGACAATTTTATTTGATCATAATTAATTAAACTCTTTAATTAATTATTATCATATTCTCCTCTCTACCTTTATAATAATATCAAATATTATTATCCTTTTCATTTTACCATTTTACCCTTTTCTCTATATGTGTGTGACCTATTGGGTTCCTGTCCATGTTGGCAGTATAATATGTAATTGTGAGTTCTATTCAAAACTCACATGATTTAAACTCCTTTAAATCATTTTATCAATCTCTATTGATATTTTGATACATCATTATACAAGTCATGATTGGCCTCTAGCTAGGCATCATGACTACCCAAATGTCAGGAAAGTCATGTGGTTTGACTGTACCCTTCCATAGAAACAGTTACCGTGCAATTACTCCTTTCACCACTCTTATCTCAATTAGATTATGAGTATGGATTTCTGTCAACTCATATAAATCTAATTATGTATGTTCTATTAATTTAACCATTGTTCCTAAATGCCTTTCATGGATCTCCATCCATCTCGGCATATTACTCTGGCCAGAGATTCTCTGAACAAGGCAATTATAGAATCATGCGAGATAACTTCCCTTGTTAAATCTGGGATGGTGAATCCTTTGTCAATCACTCAACTATCTTCAAGTAGGTCATGATATACCCAATCTCCTAACTATGTTCACTCCCATTTGGAAGTAATCAGTTATGGAGTCAAAGTATACCACTTGCTACTTAAGATAACTTTGGTGATCTCAAGTCTAAGGATACTTGCACAACCGCTATGAAAAGATTCCTCACTGACATAGATTTAATATCCATATGAGGATTCTCTTTGCAGGTCTCCAATGAACTTATTCCTCTAACAAGCATCCACATGTTAGCTTTGATTATCATCTATAATCACAACTATTAGAACCATTGCTTGAACCATTCAAGAAGCATAACATGTGCTAGTCTGTCCGAATTAACAATGTCCTATCTTGTTAATTCTATGACTAGGGATATTTAGATATTAACACATTTGCATGCGATAGACATCTCACATCATGAACACCTTCATGATTGCCTTTGCACTGTGTTTATAATATATAGGACTTCATTTATTAATTTAAGATTTACAAACTCATGTATTCAAACACAGCATTAATAAATGAATGATGCCTTTTATTAAGAATAAAAATTTCATACATATGAAAAACATCCCTATTACATGGGCTCTAGGGCATACTCTCTAACAATAACTATATGGATATTCCTATCACAAGCGAATTAGATATGGTGGTATGTTTATGCTCTTGTGGCATCATAAGACAATCGATGGTTAGAATACTATGCACTTACACATGTTTGCTTTAGTATATGGGTATTTAAGATTTTGCACCTAGATATGTGATTATGATATTGAACTTATATGTATGTATAGATGCCAAAACAACATGCAATGGTATAAATAGTTATTGATCTCAAATTTGAAACATCTTCACCAATTGTAATGTACGGAATGTATATATCTGATAAATTGGGTGAGTGTGGATGTATGATGATTTAAATAAGTATAATGGAACAAGGGAGATAGTTCTGATGGACCATAAAGGTACATTCTTCTAAAATGATTATGTGTTTACGTGTTGTACCATGCACCCATGATTTATGAGATATATGATTTCATTTCCATGAATACAATGTGTTAATGCATGAACTATCATGACTAGTATAAGCAGTGTCAACCTGCGAATGTAAAATCATATTGTTATCTCATGACAATCTCATTAATGATATGTATTACATCAAGTGCATGGAATATTAATTATTAAACAAGTGTTGCATGATACTCCATGTATTGATATACCATAATAAATATGTGATTAAATAAAAAGTTAAGTTTGGATCGTTATTGTAAAGGGGTTCTTGCCTATGTTTGTGTCTAGGTTGTGGATAAATAGGCATGCCTATAAGGGTATTTTATAGCTACTATTGTATTGAGATGGTCCCCATTTGGATCATAACAACCCTATTTGGGTTATAGCCAACCCTGTTTGGGTTCGTTGATCGGTCTATTTTATTGTTTGGCCCTGATGGTTCTTCTAATTTCATACCTTTAGGTATGTTCTGGTATCTTTGGATACGTTTTGATTTCTTATCTTCATATATGTTTTGGTACCTTCATGTACAATTGTCATACCTTTATATGTGTTCCGATACCTCCGAGTACATATTGATTAGCTCGTTTTCCACTTATTTAGAATAAGCAAGCTTAATGTAAGATGAAAAAAAAAGTTGTTCTATTGAACTAAAAGATAATGAACTTGATAGTTTTGAAACTTCTTTTCATGGTATATGTGTGTGTGTGTGTGTGTGTGTGACCCTATTATGGGTCACTGCATAGTATATGGCACAGATAATGTTATGTGATATATAGTTTACCATGCTAAGATTGCAATTATGACAACATGATTATGAACATGAGTGTGATTTCAAAATGCATCCTATATTGTAAAACTATGTATGCACAAAGAAATCATACCTAACTATGTCTCTGATGGTTTAATAACTGAAGTATTACTTGCAAAGTTACTTAGTCCCTAATTGATTGTATTAATGACATGTTCCCCCTATCATGTTTATGACTAAATATTAAATATATAACTTTGTAACCTGTGTAATTGTGAAGGTATTAAACTAAAGTTATATGCTATTGAAACTCTTAAAGCTTTTCAATATCATAGTTCACCATATATGAGAACTATAGAAAACTAAAGATGTTAAAAAAAGGCTTGTTAGCAAAATGATTCGTAAAGCTTATAGAGGCTAGTTAAGTTCACTTAGAGTGTTAAATTATTTTAAGCATTATGTCTAATTATTAAAAGTACACTATTATGTCATCGTTAGATTTTATGCTTGTATAATTGATGATTCTTGTAAAGAGGCTACCTATATAATATATTATTCCTCACTAAGCTTTATAGCTTAGCATGGATTTTATTATCTATGTAGCTATCAGGATAAGCTTCGTTCTGGATAGATAGTTACTGCGGCTTAACCCGCACAGAAAAGGAGAACTAGAAGTGTGCATTTTTATTCTTGGGTTTCATTTTATGATGAAGGGTTTATATATATGTAAATGTTCTCTTATTTTGGAGTTCTATTTCGGCTAAAAAGATTTAGATGTAATTATGGCCTGTATCATTTTTATTTATTTGTTTATTATGGGATTAATATCGGTATTGGTGGTTCTATATACCTTATGGATTAGGGTGTTACAATTGTGGAAACCTATTTATTTGGTCGAGAATGGAATTCCCCTTTTTCCTATATTTTTGGCAAATGATCTCTAACTTTTTTTTGAAGCTTCAAAGAAGAACATGTCTCTTGGTTATGATATTTGGGAATATTTTTGTTAATGGTTATGATGATGGATTAATAGATCCAAATTTTCTTTCTTTGTTTCTGGAAATGTTAGCAATGAGTTGATGCAAAGATTAAGAATCAGGTGTAGTTTTTATGTTACCACTGATTTAGGGGTTCATCTAGATTTCCTTATTATTTATAGAAGGGCTGGTGGCAACTACTTTTACCATGACAAAAGCAAGGTTTGGTTAAGCAATTAGAAAGCTAATTCTTTTTCCTTTGTAGGTAAAGTAACTATTATTTAGTCAACCCTCATGGTTATCTTGATGTATGTGTTCCAAACTATGATGTTTCATATGGGAGTTTGCAATAAATTTGAATCTCTTTGATGTGTCTTTATTTGGGGCACAATCAGTGGTCAATGAAAGAAGCATTTGGTCAAATGGGATGATTTGTGTAAGCATAAAAATTGAGCTGACTTGGGTTGGAGAAAGTTGATAGAGCTTATTCAAGCTCTAGTGACTAAGTTGGTTTGGATAATAATTAAAAACCTAAAGGCTTTATAGGTTCAAGTCTTTTGTGGCAAATATGGTTTTTTGATGAATAATTTAATTGGCTTCCTATAGTATAGGAATGGTACCCTGTGTTGGAAAGCTGTAATACACATTTGGCCCTTTGTCTCAAGCAACATTAGCTCTTGTGTAGGGAATGGCCAAAAATCCTAGTCAGAAATGCTCTAGTAATTAGAACCTTGACCTTCTTGTTAATATTCTCCCTTATGTAACATTAGGTCATATTTCTTAAATGTGTCTCCCTTCTGATTCTGTAGGTTCTAATGTGTTTGTTTGGAAATCATCTTCTTCTAGTAATTTCTTTACAAAGCAAAGAATTAATTGAGAAAGGTGGAATCTAGTGAGGAAACACGGTGGTCTTCAAAGATTTTGCAATTTCTTATGGCTTTATGTTCATAATAAATGCTAAAAGCATAAGATGTCATTTGGTTCTTTGAGTACTTGCTCTATTTTCCATAATAGGGATGAAAACATGATCCCTACCTTTTGTAATTGCACAAGAGCTTAAGAGGTTTGAGCATAATTGTTAAACCTCCAAGAGATTAGTAGTTTTCTTGCATGTCAAATTGGTGATTGGTTAAAGTCCAATCTAATAGGGAAATTTGCAAAACAGATTTCTAGTGTATTGGAGTGTTCTTTTTGGTTTCACAGTTTGGAGCATTTGGACATGGAGAAATGAAGAAATTTTCAATGGAACCCATATATCTTTATAATTGAAAGTCAAGATTCTTATCAATGAAGTCAAGGAAGATATTGTAATATCTTTTCCAACACTCAAAGGTTTGCCTTATACCCAATAAAAGGCTTTGAAAAAATACTAGTACTTTGGCATACCCCTAATGGGGTTTGGATTGCCTTGAATATTGACATTTCTTATCATGTAGCTTCACAATAGTGCAGTTAGTGGAGGCTTTTCTCCTCAACTAGATAATGCAAGTTCTTTCTTATCATGATTGTGGGTGATTAAACAAGGTCTTAAGCTGGCTTGCTCTAAGCAGTGGAGGAAGTCATCTTTGAAATTAATGATCTCGAAGGTATTCAACAGGTTGGTGTTATGATTAAGCTGGATGTTGTGGAAGATACGGGATCAGTTGAGAAAGGGAAATATGAGTCTTAAGAGAAGAAAGAAATAGAGACTAAAAATTAAGAAGAAAAAGATGGGCTTGAAGGGGCCAGGCTAAAAGATAAGAAAAATGAGCTTAAGATGGTTGAACCTACAATCAGTGTCATTTGAAGGGGGTGGCCTGCTACTACTACTATTATCATAGCTATTAGAATTCAGTTGTTGTCTTATCATTTTGTTATTTCTATTCTATTTTGGCTACAAGAGAGAACCTACACTCTCTAGCTTATTTTATGCTTAGTTAGTTAAAAGAGAGAGAAAATAGGAATGTTACTTAATCGGTTGTAATTCATTTTATGAGGATGGAAAAAAAGGATGAATATAGACACTCTCTAATTCCTTCTTAACTCTCATCTTTTCTAGCCTATATTTTCCCATCTCTTTTTTATGTTCTTATTTCTCTCTAATTCATTACAATTGGTATTGGAGTCATAGTTCCTTGAGGACCAGTGCCTCAATCCAAGGTCTATGAGCTTAATTAATTCTCAAGAACTTATTGCAAGCTATAAACTATTGAAGAATAAGAAGAACAACATAGGGGAAAATTCTGGGATTGAAGAAGTTAAAGCTTATCTCCCAAAGCTTGATTCTAGCATATAATTGAGGTGAATGAAGCTTAGAATAGGAGGATGGCTGATTTAGAAACCAAGTTTGAAATGATGATGGAACGGATTATTGAAAACATAAATGTGGGAATCAGAGGTAAAGATCCAGGTCACTATCCAATAGCACCAGAGTTTATTTCAAGCTCGAAAAATGGTACACTACCTACTCCCAAAAACTTTGAAAAAGGAGAAATCACCACAGACCACTACAAAAGCAATTCATTATCCCTCAAACTTCCAAAGGTAGAGCTACCTCCCTTTGATAGAGAAAACCCTGCAATTTTATGAGGAAATGCCAAAAATATGTTCAGTGTTATAACATCCTTGAAGAACAAAAAGTGGAATTGGCCACTCTTCAATTTGGGGAAAGAGCTGATAATTGGCTATAAGGCTAGTTTATTCATCTATAATTAGTTTTTTAGCCCAAGTTTGTGAAAGATCTGTATTGTGGATTTGGTGAGAAAACTGTTGTAGATATCATTAAGAAGTTTAATAAGCTACAACAAATCAAAACTATAGCTACCGAGAGAAATTTGAAGAACTCAAGGTCCTCATGCAAAAATCAAATCAAGGATTAGAAGAACTTTATTTCATTTCCAATTTTATCAGTGGACTTAATGATGAATCGAGACCTATAATCATAGTTTTCAAACCACAAACACCAAATCAAACCTTTGAGTCGGCTAAATTACAAGAGCAATTGTTTGAGGCCTTTTTTAAGAAACAAAGGGCATTACACAGACAAAATACCCCTAGACCTAATAATAGCCCCACACCTTCAACCAATCACAAAGCCACCGCAATTGGTACCCAAAGTGACAGACCAGCTCTTGAATTACCTATTGAAAATAAATCAAAATCAAGCCTATGAGAGCAGAGAAAAGTAGTAGGGTTTTGTTTTAAATGTGGAGATAAATATAACCTAAGCCATCAATGTAAAAGTAAGCACTTATTGACTATGAATGCAGATGAGGTTGTTAAAGAAGAAGAGGACGGATATAGAGATGAGCTACTTGATGAAGAACTATCCATGTCAGCACTTACTAGCCAATCTTCACCAAGTATGTTGAGGATTAAAGGGATGGTGAATAATACTTCCTTGGTGATTTTTTTGGATAGTGGGAGCACCCATAGTTTCATGGATTCTAAAATTGCTAGTAAGTTGCCAATAACCCTCACTCCAGTTGCACCCTTGTCAGTAGCTATAACTACTGGCCAACGTGTGGTGAGTACATCAAAATGTGTTGGGTTTCAATAGGAGATGCAAGGGTATAAGTTCAAAATAAACCTCTGACTTTTGGAATTAAGAGGGTATGACATGGTTTTAGGAGTGTATTAGATAAAGAGATATAATCCAATGTTGTTTGATTTTGATAACATGCAGCTGACATTTCAGAAGGATGGGGTCAAGGTAGAGCTGAGAGGTATTAAGAAGGAACCTTACATCTCTTGACCAATAGAAGAATTAAAACGTTACTTTTGCAGAAAGGGGCAACATTTGACTCTCAACTATTCTTTCTCTTAGTAATACTTGAGAAGAAAAATATACAACAAGCAGCACCCACTCATTCGGCTCAACTACAGTAGCTGCTGGTGAAATACAAGGTAGCATTCAATAGTTTTGAGGCATTACCACCATAAAGAGCACTGGATCATCCTATCAACCTGTTGCCTGATGCTAAACCTGTCAACATCAGACCATATAGGTATAATTATTTCAAAAAAATGAAATTGAGAAACAAATTCAAGAAATGTTAAAAGTTGCTATTATACAACATAAGCACAACCCTTTTGCTTCCCCAGTACTGTTAGTTAAGAAAAAAGATGGAACATTGAGATTTTGTATGGATTATAGACAATTAAATGATCTTACAATTAAAGATAAATTTCCTATTCCGATCATAGATGATTTACTGGATGAGTTGAATAGGGTAACATTTTTCTCCAAGATTGATTTGAAAGCAGGTTATCATCAGATAAGAGTGAAGGTGCAAGACATCCATAAGATAGCATTTCGAACTCATCAAGGCCATTATGAGTTCAGATTTATGCCTTTCAGGTTGACCAATGCCCCGCGAACATTTCAAGCTCTCATAAACCAAGTATTTGGTCCCTATTTACATAAATTTATCTTGGTGTCTTTTTATGACATCCTAATTTATAGCAAAACAGAAGCAAAACATCTATAGCATTTGGAAATAGTGCTTCAACTCCTACAGGACAACCAACTTTATGCTAAGATGACTAAATGTTCCTTTTGTCAACCATGAGTTGAATACCTAGGTCATATTATTGATGAGCATGGAGTCCATACTAATCCATAGAATATTGAAGCAATGGTGGTGTATCCCAAACCAAACACTCTTAAAAGCTTGAGAGGTTTTTTGGGATTAATGTATTACTACAGGAAGTTTGTACACCACTACGGTACTATTTCTAGGCTCTCAATGAATTTACTGAAGAAAGACTCCTTTCACTGGTCAGATGAAATAAAGCAGGCCTTTTAGGCTCTCTAGATTGATATGTCAATTGCACCGATCTTGGAACTATCAAATTTTAGCAAGCCCTTTGTGTTGGAAACAGATGGCAATAATAAAGGAGTGGGATCTATTTTGATGCAGGACTAAAAACCAATCGCCTTCCTTAGTTAACCTCTAACCAAGATGAATCAGAGTTTATCTATATATGATAAGGAGCTATTAGTAATCATTGTGGCTGTTTCTAAATGGCGGCATTATCTTGAGCATGCTGAATTTTTCAGTAAAACAAATAAGGAAGAAACTCAGTATCTGTTGATGCAGCAATTAAACACTTACATCTAGCAAAAAGGAGTTACTAAATTGTTATTACTTACTTATAAAAATCTCTATAAGAAGGGTAGTGAGAATAAGGTTGTTAATGCTCTTTCTAAAAGGGAATTTCCAGAAGAAGAGCTGCATTACACTATCATAGCTACAATACCCTTATGGATCCAATAGGTGCTCGACAGTTATGCCCATGACCAGGAACTTCAGCACCTAATTTTAGCTCAAATGGTGAACCCAACAGCCCATCCTCACTTGTCATTGCATGAAGGGCTCTTACTCCATAAAAATAAAATTTATATTGGGAACTACTCTAAACTTAAAGAGAATCTACTAATGACAGTTCACAACTTAGAGGTGGGGGGACATTCAAGAATCTTTGGTACCCAAAAAAGATTATCAGCTCATTTCTATTGGCCAAACATATACACAGATATGAAGAGTTAGATTAACAATTGTGATGTCTATCAAAAATGCAAAGGAGTACAGGTACCATATCCAAGCCTACTCCAACTGTTACCACCTTCATCTTCTGCTTAGACCCATGTCTCCGTGGACTTTATTAAGCAATTGCCTAATGTTGGATTTTAACGGTTACATACATCACATACATGAGCGAAATTTTAAAATTTTTTAACCATTAGATCTGATCTTGCCATGAATACACAATATAACTATATGAGAATAAGAAAAATCACCTTTGATTTTTGTTGAACAGCTGATTTTACTTCGCACTGGGTTGTCGCAAACCACAGTGTCCAAAATCGAACACCTCCAATGAGTAATCCACACTAGAGAGGGGTAAATTGAACCAACAAATTGGTGTAATAAAAGGAGTGGCCGAAATCCAAGAGGCTAGCAATGGGAGTGGCGCAAAAAGGGAGAGAGATTAAGAGAAAAGACTTTCTTTTTGTTTTAATCACTTAACCCTAATTCTCATTAGTTGGCCTTTTATAGTTAGGTTAAAATTCCAACTCCTTAATGAGATTGGGCTCTTTAAAATTGCTGGAGAATTATTAATTGGGCCTCTGGAATTAATTATAATCATTTGGGCTTAATTAAATCTTTTCACAAAAGACCATGCACAAAATCCACAAACTAGGCCCTTTGTGCATCTAATTGGATTTAAATACCCAAATGGATTCCAAATCCAACCAAATTAAATATGTGAGTTCCATAACACTTATGTAACATATATAAATTAATTTGGTCTAAGAAAAAGCCCTCTAAGCCCTTCTGTATGGAGTTGGTGTGTGGCCATCTTCTGGAGGGCTTTCTCCTACTTTCTTCATTCCTCTGGCCCTTAATAATTCCTCCAAAGGTCCTATTAATTATTATATCAGTCCTATAACACTTATAGTAGTCTTATAACACTTATAAGACAATAATAATTAATCATGAAATACATTATTTCATTTAAGTCCAATTTACAGAACATTTCTTAAAAGTTTCGCGGACAATTTTATTTGATCATAATTAATTAAACTCTTTAATTAATTATTATCATATTCTCTTCTCTACCTTCATAATAATATCAAATATTATTATCCTTGTTATTTTACCATTTTACCCTTTTCTCTATATGTGTGTGACCTATTGGGTTCCTGTCCATGTTGGCAGTATAATATGTAATTGTGAGTTCTATTCAAAACTCACATGATTTAAACTCCTTCAAATCATTTTATCAATCTCTATTGATATTTTGATACATCATTATACAAGTCTTGATTGGCCTCTAGCTAGGCATCATGACTACCCAAATGTCAGAAAAGTCATGTGGTTTGACTGTACCCTTCCATAGAAACAGTTACCGTGTAATTACTCCTTTCACCACTCTTATCTCAATTAGATTCTGAGTATGGATTTCTGTCAACTCATATAAATCTAATTATGTATGTTCTATTAATTTAACCATTGTTCCTAAAATGCCCTTCATGGATCTCCATCCATCTCGGCATATTACTCTTGCCAGAGATTCTCTGAACAAGGCAATTATAGAATCATGCGAGATAACTTCCCTTGTTAAATCTGGGATGGTGAATCCTTTGTCAATCACTCAACTATCTTGAAGTAGGTCATGATATACCCAATCTCCTAACTATGTTCACTCCCATTTGGAAGTAATCAGTTATGGAGTCAAAGTATACCACTTGCTACTTAAGATAACTTTGGTGATCTCAAGTCTAAGGATACTTGCACAACCGCTATGAAGAGATTCCTCACTGACATAGATTTAATATCCATATGAGGATTCTCTTTGCAGGTCTCCAATGAACTTATTCCTCTAACAAGCATCCATATGTTACCTTTGATTATCATCCATAATCACAGTTATGAGAACCACTGCTTGAACCATTCAAGAAGCATAACATGTGCTAGTCTGTCCGAATTAACAATGTCCTATCTTGTTAATTCTATAACTAGGGATATTTAGATATTAACACATTTGCATGCGATAGACATCTTACATCATGAACACCTTCATGATTGCCTTTGCACTGTGTTTATAATATCTAGGACTTCATTTATTAATTTAAGATTTACAAACTCATGTATTCAAACATAGCATTAATAAATGAATGATTCCTTTTATTAAGAATATAAATTTCATACATATGAAAAACATCCCTATTACATGGGCTCTAGGGCATACTCTCTAACAATCTCCCACTTGCACTAGAGCCAATCACTCATATTTCTCAGACCCATGCTATTTATATAGTGATCATGCTTTATCTGGGAAAGTGCTTTAGTGAGGGGATCTGCCACATTGTCATCTGTGGGAACCCTTTCTATTTTCACATCATTTCTAGCTACTATTTCCCTTATGAGATGGTAGTGTCTGAGAACATGTTTGGATCGCTGATGAGACCGTGGTTCCTTTGCTTGCGCAATGGCTCCATTGTTGTCACAATATAAAGGAATCGGATCAACAATGCTAGGCACCACTCCTAGTTCGGTTATGAACTTTTTGATCCAGACTGCTTCTTTGGCTGCTTCTGAAGCAACAATGTACTCAGCTTCCGTCGTGGAATCAGCAATTGTTTCTTGTTTGGAACTTTTCTAACTAACTGTTCCTCCTCCCATTATGAACACATAACTAGATTGTGATTTACAATCATCTTTGTCAGATTGGAAGCTGGCATCTGTATACCCATTTACTTCCAAACTGCCCTCTCCATATACCAAGAATATATCCTTAGTCCTTTTCAAGTACTTAAGAATATTCCTGACAGCTGTCCAATGTTCCTCTCCAAAATTGGATTGGAATCTGCTTGTGACACTCAAAGCAAATGCTACATCTAGATGTGTACATAACATAGCATACATGATAGAACCAATTGCAGATGCATATGGTATTCTATTCATGCTCTCTCTATCCTCTAGTGTCTGCAGACACATACACTTAGAAAGGTGTTTCCCATGCACTATGGGTATAAACCCTTTCTTAGAGAAATCCATATTGAACCTCTTCAATACTTTATCTATATATGTAATTTGAGAAAGACCTAACAACCTATTGGATCTATCTCTATAGATCCTTATTCCCAGAATATAGGATGCTTCTCCAAGGTCTTTCATGGAGAATTGCTTGGATAACCATATTTTAACAGATTGGAGAAGAGAAATGTCATTTTCCACGATCAATATGTCATCTACATATAGAACTAGGAAGACAATTGCACTCCCACTGACCCTTTTATACACACAAGGTTCATCTTCATTCTGTGAGAAACCAAACTCTTTGATTGTCTCATTGAATCATATGTTCCAGCTCCTAGAGGCTTGCTTCAATCCATAAATGGATCTTTGAAGCTTGCATACCTTTTCGCTATTTCCTGATGTGAATCCTTCTAGTTGTGTCATATACACATTCTCCGAAAGATTTCCATTAAGGAAAGCTGTCTTCACATCCATTTGCCAAATCTCATAATCATAATGAGCTGCAATGGCTAAAAGTATTCTTATAGACTTAAGCATCACTACAGGAGAAAAAGTTTTGTCATAGTCAATACCTTCTTTTTGACGATAACCTTTTGCTACTAAGCAAGCTTTATAGATAACTATATTACCTTCCATGTCAGTCTTCTTTTTGAAGACCCATTTGCACCCTATAGGTTTTATCCCTTCAGGTGGTTGAGTTAAATTCCATACTTTATTCTCATACATGGAGTCCATTTCAGACTGCATAGCTTTAAGCCATAAATCGCGTTCTGAACTGTTCAAAACTTCTTGATAGCTTGTAGGCTCATTGTCCTCTACTACAGTTATGCCTCTATTCGAATCAACGTGAAATTCATATCTCACAGGGATAGAACGCATCCTAGTAGATCCTCTAGGATTTTGTGTATAATCAGGTTCAACTGTAATCTCATCATTATGAAATTCAGTTTCGAGTTCAATCGGTTGATCATCTTCTATTTGTGGGTCTTGAACTTCACCAAGCTCAATTTTACTCCCACTGTTCTCTCGTAGGAGAAATTCTCTTTCCAAGAAGACAGCATGCCTTGAAACAAACACCTTTCGTTCTAAGGGATGATAGAAATAATATCCAAACGTTTCTTTTGGATATCCCACAAATAAACATTTGTCAGACTTAACATCTAGTTTGTCTGACATTGTCCTCTTCACATAAGCAGGACAGCCCCATACTTTCATATGAGAAAGCGTGGGTTTCTTGTTATTCCACATCTCATATGGAGTAACATCAACCGATTTACTAGGAACTCTGTTTAACACATAAACAGCAGTTTCTAGTGCATATCCCCAAAAAGACTTAGGCAAGTTCGCTCGGCTCATCATTGATCGAACCATATCTAATAGTGTTCGATTTCTCCTTTCAGATACACCATTGTGTTGTGGTGTATATGGAGGAGTCCATTGAGATAAAATCCCATTATCTCTAAGATAATCCTGAAACTCTTGACTTAAGTATTCTCCACCTCGATCTGATCTAAGTGTTTTAATACTTTTGCCAAGTTGTTTCTCTACTTCATTTCTGAACTCTTTGAACTTTTCAAATGCTTCAGACTTATATTTCATTAGATAGATGTATCCAAACCTGAAATAATCATCTATGAAAGTAATGAAGTAGGAGTAACCTCCTCTGGCATGTGTAGTCATTGGACCACATACATCTGAATGTATTAAGTCCAAAACCATTTTAGCTCGTTCTCCTTTACCAATAAAGGGAGCTTTTGTCATTTTTCCCAATAAACAAGATTCACATGTATCAAATGATTCATAATCAAATGATCCCAAATCACCTGACTTGTGTAACTTGGTCATGCGTTTTTCATTTATATGGCCTAAACGACAATGCCATAAGTATGAGGTATTCAGATTATCATGTTTCATTCTCTTGGTATTCACATTATGTACTTCTTTAATTAAATCAAGAACAAATATACCATTCTCAATGATAGCTTTTGCATAAGACATATTGTTCTTAAAAATGTAGTAACATTTGTCCTTCAAAGAAATATCATAATCGTTCATCAAACGACTGAAAGAAATAATACTTTTGGATAAGGCTGGAACATAATAATAATTATTTAATTCCAGTACTAATCCACTAGGAAGAGGCTAATAGTAAGTCCCCACAACTGTTGTAGAGATGTTCTATCCAGTAGCTAACTGCAAACATATCTCTACCTTTCCAACTCTTCTAAAGCTTCTAAACCCCTGTAGATCATTACATAAATGAGATCCACATCCAGTATCTAATACCCAAGATTTTTTTGAAGCAATAGAATAAGTATTAATTTCAATCATATGAATACCTGAAGTAGAAGCATCAGCTTGCTTCTTCTCCTTGAGAGAATCTAGATAGGCCTTGCAGTTACGCTTCAAATGACCATCCTTTCCACAATGGAAGCAAGTTCCTTTGGGATTCTCTTTCTTGGCAACCTTCTTCTTGGAGATCCCACCATTCTTTGGCTGCGCCTTGGTTATCTTCTTCTTCTTCTGCTTCTTGCCTTTAGCAGAAGTGACAACCATGACACTTTTTGGATCCTTCTTAAATGATCCATCAGCTGTCTTGAGCATGTTGATTAACTCAGGAATGGATACTTAGATCTTGTTCATGTTGAAGTTAAGCACGAAAGGTGCATAACTTGGAGCCAATGGGGTCAAGATTAAATCTATGTATAGATCATTATCCATAACATAGCCAAGTCTACTCAAATGCTCAATATACCCATACATCTTCAATGCATGAGTAGCAGCTGAAGTGCCTTCCACCATTTTGCAACTAAATAGAGCTCGAGCAATCTCATATTGCTCAGTTCTAGCCTGAGAAGAATAAAGCTCCTCTAGATGCAAAACGATGGTTCTAGCATCCATCATTTCATGTTGCTTCTGAAGCTCCGAGGACATAGTACCTAGCATCAGACATGCTGCTGCTTCACTATCCTCCATTTATTTTCGATAAATGCCTTTGATCTCATCAATGGCATCATCTGATGGAAGTGGTGGTGGATCTTTATCCAAGACATAATGGATCTTTTCAGCTCTGAGAACAATTCTCACTTGCCTGATCCAGTCAGAATAGTTGTTGCCAACCAGCTTGTTATCCAAGATTGATCGTATATTAATGTTTGATGTGCTCATGATGATGACCTAGATGTGAAAAAGAAAAGATATGAGAGTATGTTCATATATATGTATGCATTAATAAGGTCTTTAATTAATCCATTTACTCCCACTATTTTATTGTGAATTAATAGCCCTCACTTTATAATCCGAGAAAACCCGATGGTTTTCTTAGTGGGCTAATATCTAATCCTTGATATGTAATTTGACCTTGATTGTGGTCAACAAGCCAAATTCCATACCCTTGAAAGGTAGGTATCTCTATACCAATTGTGTCTCTACACAACTATTGGATCATTAGGTTATCAACTCTTGATGCATGCATATCATATATGCATTCCCTAATCTTGCCTCTAGAACCATTAGCCTTGACTGTGGTCAACAAACTAATGGGCTAGCTAAGATGACCCATTTAATTAGATTTGAACATATTCGATATAATGTGAGCTTGACTGTGGTCAACAACCCACACTATAAAGAATTCTGGTTCTCCTCAAATTAATGGAAGGCTTATATACCTTAGTATTTGTTTGAGGGTTTTAGTTAATTAAGTCTCATCATACATGGTTGGCATACATTGGTATGCATCCTATATCTATCATATAAATATAAGCATACAAATATGGTATAGTTATGGACTTCACTACATTGATTTCCCCGAGCCAAGAGGGAAATCAAAAGGTCACACCTAGGTAGTATGCATGATTCAAACAAGAAAAATAATTACATTATCTTCAAGCTTGTTGGATCTCCATCCGGCCCATCTTGCTCCTTGAAAATGGTCTCCATCTCTATTTCTAATTCTAATCTAAGTAATCTAATTACATATTACAATTTGAAATGAAATACAAACCAAAAATAAGTAGCCGGGACATGAAAGTCCTCATTGGGCCAAAACATGCATAATGCTCAATCACATTGGGCTTTGTCCATAACTATCCATCATGCCAATCATACACCCTTATATGCCTTTCTAATGCATAAAGAAATGGATTACTAACTTTGTTTCAACCTTTGAAACTATATTTTGAGTTATTTTAATGATGTGATCAAATTAGGAAACTTTTTCCATTTTGGAAACTTTCATTTTAGGAAACCTTTTGCATGCATGTGTTCTTTTCTTAATAATCAATCCAATTGATTATTAATTAATTATAAATTGATTATTTAATTAATTAATCATATTAAATAATTAAAAGAATCAATTTTGGGCTTAAAACAAATGTAGGCCGAAACCCACAAAAGAAAAACCCTAACTGTGTTCACACACAAACTAGTTTTGTGTCTTTTGGACCATTTGAGCCTTATGGAATGAGCCAAGCCCACTCCAGCCCTTAAACCCCATTAATAAACTTAATTAATGTTTATAATATTTAATTTAAATCAGCTCCTTGGGCCCACCAAGTCATTCACTAATTTAAACCAAGTCCGTAAACATAATTAAGCCCATTAAGTGTTTTTAATAAATTAAAATTAATCATATTAATTTAAGGCCCATTTTAATTAATCCAATTAATTAAAAACACTTTAATATATCATATATATCAGATTTAGAAGATCAAAAGTCGTTCTAACCAAGAACACATTAAGAACACACGAAGAACACCAATTTATCGAACTTTTCGACAAAACTAGTTTTCATGCAAAACTTGTTCGATTTTAATTTCGTTCGATCCTACGGCTTAATATCACATATTAAACACATAAAATATCATCTAAATGATTTTTAAATGCATTCATAAGAAATTAAATTAAAACAGCCCCTACATTACCTAGGGTTTCACTCCAAACCCTAATGGGTTTCACGCCAAACCCAAATCACAATGCTTCAAAAATTTCGTTTTTGTTTCCATCAAATTTATTTGATCACACATACAACCAGAAATCAATATTTCTCATTCATGAACAATCAAATCTAATATTTTAAAGTTCATGAAATAAATAACTCAAAATAAAACAAAACTTATTTCGCAGAAAAATATAGAATTGTATATCCATGGCAAAACCGTGGCTCTGATACCATGTTGGATTTTAACGGTTACATGCATCACATACATGAGCGGAATTTTAAAATTTTTTAACCATTAGATCTGATCTTGCCATGAATACACAATATAACTATATGAGAATAAGAAAAATCACCTTTGATTTTTGTTGAACAGTTGATTTTACTTCGCACCGGGTTGTCGCAAACCACAGTGTCCAAAATCAAACACCTCCAATGAGTAATCCACACTAGAGAGGGGTAAATTGAACCAAAAAATTGGTGTAATACAAGGAGTGGCCGAAATCCAAGAGGCTAGCAATGGAAGTGGCGCAAAAAGGGAGAGAGATTAAGAGAAAAGACTTTCTTTTTGTTTTAATCACTTAACCCTAATTCTCATTAGTTGGCCTTTTATAGTTAGGTTAAAATTCCAACTACTTAATGAGATTGGGCTCTTTAAAATTGCTGGAGAATAATTAATTGGGCCTCTGGAATTAATTATAATCATTTGGGCTTAATTAAATCCAAATTAAATCTTTTCATAAAAGACCATGCACAAAATCCACAAACTAGGCCCTTTGTGCATCTAATTGGATTTAAATACCCAAATGGATTCCAAATCCAACCAAATTAAATATGTGAGTTTCATAACACTTATGTAACATATATAAATTAATTTGGTCCAAGAAAAAGTCCTCTAAGCCCTTCTGTAAGGAGTTGGCGTGTGGCCCTCTTCTGGAGGGCTTTCGCTAACTTTCTTCATTCCTCTGGCCCTTAATAATTCCTCCAATGGTCCTATTAATTATTATATCAGTCCTATAACACTTATAGTAGTCTTATAACACTTATAAGAGAATAATAATTAATCATGAAATATATTATTTCATTTAGATCCAATTTACAGAACATTTCTCAAAAGTTTCGCGGACAATTTTATTTGATCATAATTAATTAAACTCTTTAATTAATTATTATCATATTCTCTTCTCTACCTTCATAATAATATCAAATATTATTATTCTTGTTATTTTACCATTTTACCTTTTTCTCTATATGTGTGTGACCTATTGGGTTCCTGTCCATGTTGGCAGTATAATATGTAATTGTGAGTTCTATTCAAAACTCACATGATTTAAACTCCTTTAAATCATTTTATCAATCTCTATTGATATTTTGATACATCATTATACAAGTCATGATTGGCCTCTAGCTAGGCATCATGACTACCCAAATGTCAGGAAAGTCATGTGGTTTGACTGTACCCTTCCATAGAAACAGTTACCGTGTAATTACTCCTTTCACCACTCTTATCTCAATTAGATTCTGAGTATGGATTTCTGTCAACTCATATAAATCTAATTATGTATGTTTTATTAATTTAACCATTATTCCTAAAATGTCCTTCATGGATCTCCATCCATCTCGGCATATTACTCTGGCCAGAGATTCTCTGAACAAGGCAATTATAGAATCATGCGAGATAACTTCCCTTGTTAAATCTGGGATGGTGAATCTTTTGTCAATCATTCAACTATCTTCAAGTAGGTCATGATATACCCAATCTCCTAACTATGTTCACTCCCAGTTGGAAGTAATTAGTTATGGAGTCAAAGTATACCACTTGCTACTTAAGATAACTTTGGTGATCTCAAGTCTAAGGATACTTGCACAACCGCTATGAAGAGATTCCTCACTGACATAGATTTAATATCCATATGAGGATTCTCTTTGCAGGTCTCCAATGAACTTGTTCCTCTAACAAGCATCCACATGTTATCTTTGATTATCATCCATAATCACAGTTATGAGAACCACTGCTTGAACCTTTCAAGAAGCATAGCATGTGCTAGTCTATCCGAATTAACAATGTCCTATCTTGTTAATTCTATGACTAGGGATATTTAAATATTAACACATTTGCATGCGATAGACATCTCACATCATGAACACCTTCATGATTGCCTTTGCACTGTGTTTATAATATCTAGGACTTCATTTATTAATTTAAGATTTACAAACTCATGTATTCAAATATAGCATTAATAAATGAATGATGCCTTTTATTAAGAATATAAATTTCATACATATGAAAAATATCCCTATTACATGGGCTCTAGGGCATACTCTCTAACACCTAAATCCAACAAAAGAGATACAATTTTGGTAGTGGTGGATAAATTCACTAAATATGCCCACTTTTTGGCCTACAACACCCATTCATAGCTTCTTCAATATCCTGATTGTTCCTTGATAATGAGTTTAAATTGCATGACCTGCCAACTACTATAGTATCAGAAAGAGATAAAATATTCACTAGTCTTTTTTGGCAAGAACTGTTCAAGTTATTATAAACTAAGCTGCAGCTATCCATAGCTTACCATTGATAGATTGATGGGAAAACAGAGAGAGTCAATATGTGATTATAGAACTATCTGAGGTGCATGTGTTTTCATAAGCCTGTGACATGGTTAAGGTGGTTGAGTTTGAATGGTGGTACAATAGCAATTATCACACAAGTCTATAAATGTCTCCTTTTGAAGCTCTGTATGGCTACAAACCTTCATCCTTCCATTATTTGCTAGTCATTGAAACACCGATAGCAAATGTAGAAGCCTTCTTAAAGGAAAGATAACAAATGACCTCTCTTCTCCAAGATCAGCTCAAATCTGCCCAAAATCGAATGAAGCAATTGGCAGACAAATATCATAACAATAGAATTTTTGAGGTAGGAGAATGGGTGTATTTTAAGCTTCAACCGTATAGGCAAAATTCAATGGCTGTGAGGAAGCATTTGAAGCTCTCGGCAAAATATTATTTTAAAGCCCCAACATATACCCTAATTTTAATTGGGTATATCTAAGATGTATAGGGGAATAAGTATAAAGTATGGGAAGTGTAAGTTGGGACCTAAAGGGAATTAATCTAAAAGCCAAAGGCAATATGGTCATTTTAAATTAAAATGTACATATGTATAATTAAAAGGAACTTAAGGGCAAAAATTAAGAGAAAATATATTTTAATGGTGAAAATAAGGAAAGAAAAAGGAAGAAATGAGACAAGTGGGAGTGTTAAAGACCTTATGAATGAGTCAAAAGTGGGGACTACTTGATTCTCTAGAACTCTCATGAAAAAAGGGGAAAATTCAAGAGAGAAAAAGGGGTTGATAAGGCTTGATCACTGGCCATATGAAGGAACAAAAAGGGCAGCCATTCATTCCCAAGAATTCAATCAATCTAACCACTAAAAGTGAACCCAAGCAATTTGAGGAAAGAGAGTTTAGTGGTTAGACAAGTAAAAAGATAACAATTGCTTCTCTTATTCTTTTATTAGTTTTATATGACGACGATTTAATGATCTAAATGGATTTTTATATGTGAATTATCATGTAAAGAGAGAAGAGTAAGAAGAGAAAGGAAAATGGAGGCAGAGAGAGATTGAATAATGTATTTGATGCATTAAGAAGGTATAGGAGTGTATGTTCTTATTTTATGTGTATATATTTGAACCAAGTTTCTATATTTATTTTAGATAATCTATAATTGATTTTTGAGTGAAGGAATGATTTTATAGTGCATAGAAAAGATGATTTGTGCCTTAGAAAGTGAACTAGCGAAATCTGCTAGGGTTCACTTGAACCCATTTTAGTGTAAGGAGTATATTTTTTTTGTAGATGTCTAAATAAAGTGATTCTAGTTCCAAATTAACAATAAGACATAGATATACAACTTTGTAGAAGACCTAGAAACTTGAATCTACTTCTAAGGTGTTCGAAATTGAGCTTGAAGTTGAAAGACCTTTGTTGTTTGTCATTTGGAATAGTCTGTAATGTTTTAATGATATCTTAAGATTTAGACCTCATAATTGAGTTATTTTTTATGTTTTGGAAACTAAAGACATAGTGGAATAACTTTTTAGAAGACTCAGAAACTTGAGTCTGCTTTTAAGGTGTTCGAAATAGAGCCTGAATTTGACAGACCTTTGTCTTTTGTCATTTGGAATAGTCTTTATTTTTTTAGTGATATCTTGTGATTTAGATCTTATAATTGAGTTGTTTTTTTTATTTTTTGGAAACTAGAGACGTAGTGGAACAACTTTGTAGAAGACCACTTTCCCTGAAAATATTATTTACTAGGTCAAAAATGATATACAAGTTGAAACTAGAAATCTACCTCTGGGCAGATGGACCTCACGATTAGTAGGTATGACCTACTGACCGTGACATAGTTCAAATTCACTCCAGAACTGAAATGAAACTTACTTCGCAGTCAGCAGGTATTACCTAATGACCATGATCCCCTCTTACAACCTAGGTCACAGTCAGCTCTCTTTTGGTACTGACCATGAGGCAGTCCAGAATCAATACAGAATCGAAATGACATCTATGTAACCATCAATAGGTATAAACTACTGACTGTGACCCTTACCTGCTCTTTATAAACTTAATTTTAAGGTCTCAAATTATTACTAAGGCATGCCTAAACCTCCCTAAATACTATTAGAGCATGTTAAACATAAAAACAAGAGTAATAAGTGGTATAAAATGAGTGTAAAGCATAATGAATTAATGAAGTAAAGTTAAATACTAACCCTTAATGCATAAGAACTTGTATATTTAATGAACATCAATGAATATAAATAGTTATATTAGCAATGTTATATGTTATTAGTTGAATGACTAACATGTTGTAGTGTATCTTTAGTGTACTTGAATATGAATAACATGATATATTGAAATGGTTTCATGCTATATTGAATATATAGATGTCATACTTCTACATGTAATAAGTATGATATTCTTGAGTGATAGTGACTTATTAAAGCCTGAATTTTACATAGTAGTAGATAGATAGGCATGCCTATAAAGGGGATAATGATCGCAACTATTAATGTTGTCACCGGAAGGTGACTAGTGAAGTGTTTCGGTATCTTTCGGTATCTAGTGATCTGAGACTTTAATATCTCAAGTGTTGATACTACTTGACAGTATCTAGTGTTTGTACCTGTATTCACCATTTATGAGAATTCAGGCGATAGAAGTGATTTGATTAATGAATAATGATGAGTGATCAATAGTGTAAGTGTTTCAGTTGCCCCATGATAGTGTTAGTATTCTTCATTGAATAATGAAGTGCGATTAAAGAGTTGTATTGAAGTGTTACTGAGTGCATCATTAAGAAATGGTATTGCAATGTTTCCTAATGCATGGATTATTGTTATAAGCGTACGTATTTTGTAACATGAAAAGGCATGCTATTATGTTATTTGTATTTACGACTTCGATAAGAAATCAATTATTTTATTTTGCTTCCCACTAAGCCATTGCTCAACACGGGTATTCTTCCTGTATAGGTATACAAGTATGAAGTTTAAATGCCATTTTCAAGCCAACATTTGCAGGCCACTAGAGAGGATAATCAGTGAAGACAAATTTTAGCATAGAAATAAATTTTTGAAAAGTGCTCAATGTAAAGAATTTAGAACATATGTAATGAATCAATTTGTAATTATACTTTCAATATGTTTAATTTATATCTATGTATGTATTTTTATGCAAGCAAATTAGCAGAATAATAAGTAAATAAAATAATAATAATAAGAGTGAGCGTTACAATTATGGGCCATTGCAGGTGATAGACAAGGAGGGACTCGTGGCATATCAATTACAATTGCCAGCAACTAGCTCCATTCACATTGTGTTCCATGTCTCACTACTAAAGAAGGCCATTGGAAGCAGCAATCTCACTCCAGATCTGCCATCTTGTACCAAAAGAACGGGTTCCTAAAGTGGAGCCTTTAGCAATTTTGCAGCAAAAAGTAATTTCTAGGCAAGGATAATCACTGCATCAAGTTCTTGTTCAACGGACGAACATGCATCCAGAAGCGACTACGTGGGAAGATTTGCCTTTCTTAGCTTCTCAATTTCCTCATCTTCACCTTGAGGACAAGATGGCTCAATTGGGAGGGGGTAATGTTATGATTAAGTTGGATGTTGTGGAAGACAATGGATTAGTTGAGAAAGGGAAAGACGAATCTGGAGAGAAGAAAGAAACAAAGACTAAAAATGAAGAAGAAGATGGGCTTGAAGGGGCTGGGCTGGAAGTTAAGAAAAATGGGCTTGAGATGGTTGGACCTGCAATCAGTGTCGTTTGAAAGGGGTGGCCTGCTACTGCTACTATTATCATGGCTATTAGAATTCAGTTGTTGTCTTGTCATTTTGTTATTTCCATTTTGCTTTGGCTGCAAGAAAGAATCTACACTCTCTAGCTTATTTTACGCTTAGTTAGTTTGAAGATAGAGAAAATAGGAATATTACTTAATCGGTTGTAATTCATTTTATGAGGATGGAAAAAAAATTATGAATACAAACTCTCTCTAATTCCTTCTTAACTCTCATCTTTTCTAGCCTCTGTTTTCCTATCTCTTCTTTATGTTCTTATTTCTCTCTAATTCATTACCATTGGTAACAGAATGGAATTAAGGGATATTTTTTCAAATGTTCTTGATAGCATTCAAAATATTCTGGATCGTGATTGGCAAATTTAGCTTGTTCACATTCCCTGTGAGGTGAATATGCAGCAAACTAGCTTGCGATTAATGTTATTCACCAAGCTTCTCAATTCACGTAGTTAGAAGATCCTCCTCTTCAATCTCAAAAATCAATTTTGACCAATAACAAATAATTCTTGTGTCGAGAAACTTTGACAATATCTATAGAATCAAAACATTCTAGAAGCTGCTACGTGAAAATGTCACCTTAGTACTCAGACCATCCATAATGGAAGAGACACACATAAATCTATGATATGAGTTCACATCTTACATTAGACACCACATTATTACATACTAAAAGAGATTTTAATTTCAATAGTTGTCTTTTCTTTAGTCTCTCATAAAACGCCCTCATACTATTAAAAATAATTAAATAAATATTAATTAAAATTATATTTAAATAATATATATTAATAATAATATATTAGCATTAAAAGCATCATATGTTAATTTCTGATTGAGTTTATCTAACCAGAGAACCGTAAATTTCAACCGAAACCCTCAGTCAGACACACCACTTAATGCGCCGCTGAGGGTCTTATGCCACATTCAATAAACCCCAGGCTTCAATTTTATAATATGTTCATCAGAGTTGCATAGTTTCAGCTTTCAATAAATTCACCTATTTTGAAAGTGCGGTGAAGACTATTTATAGCCACGTTCATAATGGAAAATTTAACCAAACCTTGAACGATTCCTTTCAATTGTCAGTGTAATCCAATTAGTTAGATTTGATTCCTCAAATTATATTTCGGTTTTTGACCCTTTTGGTTCTAAAACGCATTTAGCCACAACACTGCCTCTTACAGTGATCATTAAGGGGAAGAATGCTCAAAAATTATAACTAACATGTCCCAAAGTACTAGATAATAATTTGATTCTAATTTCTCCAAAATTATATGGTTTTAATAAAGTCCCAAATTTTCCAAAAAAAAAACAAAGTCCCAAATAAATTAAACTCACAATCAGGTGCACCACTTGCAGACAAATGAAAATTCAAACAAGCCGCCTTTAATTTGCCAAAACTTCTCCCGCATTACATTTGCACCAGACACACATACCATACTGCATCAGCTTGTATTAAACATGATTTTGATGGACCTTGAATCAGTAATTTACTCAAATGCAAGTGTACTTAAGACTTTGTGAAACACAGCGTTTCATGCAGAATCGACATCAGAGTCATCTAGGCCTTCTCTATAAAGCTCAAAATCCTCGGGACTCCATCTGCAGATTAAGTGAAGTCGGAAAGTAGCCATCTTGATCCCCAATAATCGCTACACATAATTTGTAGTTCAATCACATCAGTTTATCTCCATAAAAGTAACTATATTATTGATAAATTAAATAAATTTGAGTGCAAGGGCCATTCAGAATATATATATATATATATATATATATATATATATATATATATATATATATATATATATATATATATATATATATATATATATATATATATATACATATACATATATGAATGATTGGCTAGTAAACAACGGTAGCAGTCACAGCAACATCAACAAGCACATAAATATAAACATACTAATATCTGCCAGACAATAAAATTTCCAGGTCAGTTAGCTCAAATAGATAAGCGAAACAGCAATCAAGGGCATTTAAAAAGAAATCACATAGTTCAATAACAAATGGACTTTGCTAACCCAAGTATAAAAACAGAGAACCTTTAGGCATAAAACCATTTAGCATCTGCTATTACGCAGTTGGGATCAAGGCTGTTACAGGTGCCATTAAGAAGAAACCCAAGCAGCTTTACAAATGCTATGACGTGACATAGTCACATCATTTGATATTTCTGAAATTTCTCATAACCTGAAAGCAAATAATCGTCCTTATCCAGGATAGGAATGTAAATATCCTGACAATTCAAATATACTATCAAGTTAACCCACAAGATCTAGCCGACAATGTATATTTGAACAAAAATGTCAAAAGATTATAGGGCAGTAACTATTTGAACCCAAACTCTAAGAGCAACGTGGTTGCCCAAGGGAAATGGGGAAGAGAACAAGACAGTGGTCATGATCACAAAGAGCAAATATATCAAAAGACATGAGCTTACCAATATGCGAGCTGCCTCAGGTGACAAATGCTTTCCCTCTTCACAGACAACAAAATCTGAAACTAGCTCCACAACACCTGCAGGCCACAAGTAACTTGGTTTTGGATTACAAATTTACAAGCATATATACAAATTTATATGCATTTCTATTCTAATGAATCAAATAGAACAAAGAAAATACATACCCTTGTTCAACCTCACAGGCATCCCTTGCTTCCGCAAAAAAGGCTCCATCTCATGAGTAAATTGCTCCAAAGGGCCTTCCTTGAGTTCTACCTATGAATGTCAAAAACAGATGCAGATGTCAAAACATGCAGATAGCAATCATATATTGCAGATTGTATAGTTGCATCACAATCAGCATGTATAAATAATAATGTGAAATCAAACCATAAGTTATTTTGATAACTAAATTCAAAAATACTAGATGAATTATTCCTTAGTCAATTAAAAAAAAAAAAAAAGCATAGCACATGAACTTGCACAAATAGTTCTTTGCTAGAAGACAGAAAGTCATGCACAAAGTACATAAATATTTGTTTGACCTTGAAAACATATAGCCAATGGAGCCAAGACTTTTTACCTTTTCTGTGGCAATGGTTCCCGTCCTGGCAAAGTCATATTCTTCATATTCATTAAATAACCTACAATATATCAATGAAAACAATATAAAGTTATATTTCAGTCCCAAAACATAGCCAAAGAAGTATCAGCAATTATTCACAATGCTACAAAAATCATTCCTAATCTTCAAGCATATATTTGCAGCTTGTATTATAGCTCTGAATATTAGAAATTTCCAACAGTCTTCTTTACTATGCATTTACTCAATTCAGAAGTCGAGCATAATGTCCCTCTCATGGACTTAAACATGGTTTTGGCTCTTTACTCCCTAGCAACAACACATAATGCACAAATATTCCACCAAGCAATCTCAGAGCCATTATATAAATAGGATCATTGGAAGTAATTCGCAATATAATTGAACCTAAAAATTATTCAAGAAAAAGGAAAAGAAGTTTGCCAATCTAATATTTCATTTTATAAACAGTTAAATCACATAGAAACGAGTACAAAATAGGCATATGATGTTACCTTACAACTTCTTCTTTTGACAAGTTAGTAAGGAAAAGTCCAGCATCTCCTCGTAAAAGCTAAGAGAAACATGAAGCAAACAGTAAAAGAGATTAAATATCTACAAAGGCCAAAAAATTAGTGATTGCAGAAATGAACAAGCTCACCTTAGAAACTTTGTGAATGCCTGGCCTGAGTTCATCAGCAACGGACCGGCCTAAAGCGACCTGCATCACTTTGTTCGATCCAAGGAAGAACCTGAAATAATTAAAACAAAGATTCTACCTTTTGGTCAATTTTCAGGCCGCAAAGAAGAAATCACTAAACATCCAACCAAAAATTCAATTCTTAAAAATAAAAAGAGAGAGAGACCAACCTGCTGGTGGATTTAAGCTGCTCCCTAAACTCCTTGAACTTAAGATTTCTCATGTTCTCAAAACTAAACACATAAATGGAATTGTAAGTTTCTGTAGCCTCCCTTATGGAACTTACTATTGATTCCTTATGTTCTCTTCCCTTCTTCTTTGTTTTTGTTAATGTAACTGCGAATATCGAAACAGCAAAATTCACAATTCATGAAGCAAAACAAATCCCAGAACTATGAAGGCATACACAAATAAAGATGGAGGAGAATTCTATGAAAGCATACACACAAAAAAAAAAAGAGAGAGAGATGGAGAAGGAGAGTAAAGCATACCTGTTTTGTTACGCTTCGACTTCGGCATGGTTGTTCTTTAATTTTAAACCAGAAGCACAAAAAATTGTAGCTCTTACCTTTCTCGCTGGGCTTCAGTGAACAAAGAAAAAGTATAAATTAAACAAAACAAATAAAATAAAAGAGAGTGAAGAAGAAAGAAGTTCGGAGTGAAGAGGAAGGTGAGGAGAAATGGTGGGTAGCGGCTAGGTTAATGACAAAGAAACAGATTTTAGACTTTTAGGGTTTTTTTTTTTTTTTTAGCAATAGTAGAACTAAAAACTCGGGGATGTCATGCGGTGGGTTTCAAGCACGGGTGAAAAAAAAAATCAAAATTTAATCGATTAATTGTTTTAATAAATTCGGTTTTAATTTTTATATTTTTAATTTATATTAATTAACTGTTAATTTATAATTAATTAATTTATATATATTATATTTTTTTATTTTTATCTTTTAAAAATTTTTTATATTTTTCTTTAAAATTTATATAAAAAATACTTTAAATTATATTTAAATTATCTTTTTATTTTTATATCTTAATTTTTTATATTTTTTTATAAAATATATATAATATTTAAACTAAATTTATATTATATTATTTTTTTAAGTATATAGTAATATTTATAAGTAGTAACCAATTAATATTATCCAAAATTTTATTTGATTTAAAATCAAGTATGTTAATTTTCAACAAATATAAAAATTATTTTATAATATTAACTATTAATTTGTTGAACATGAATTTTAGCTAGTAAATTATATTTGCACATTTAAAATTAAATTGAATTTTATTTATTTTTTATAATTTTATGTTATAAATTTTAATAGTTAATCGAAAAATATTAGTTAACCAAATCGAAAAATTTAAAATGATTGATTGATTAACTGAATGTGACGAACTGATTAATTGTTAATAATTTTAAAAAATTGATATTAATAAACTGGTTAATTTTTTTGCTCATGAACCGATTAATTAATCCATGCTTGTAATGATCTTAACACCAGATCAACTGTAAATAGTATTTTTCGATAGTGTAATAGTGCTTCCGGGATGAAAAGTACATTCGGAGGTGAAAAATATTTTAATTGACCATCAAAAAATATTGATCACGATTAGTCCAAGATTGAAATTTAAAGTAAAAATGAGGTCAAATAAGCCTCCAAAAGTCAAGAATATAAAAAAGAAAGTGGTTCAGTTCAAAGGTCAACTAGGTTAACTTAAATTTAACCGAACCTTTAAAAATAGCAAATGAGTTCTAAAAATTACCAAAATTTGCAGATTTATCTAAAATGATGTGTAAAATTTTTTTGCTATAAAAAGTTAATTTTTCAGTATCACCATCAATTATTGAATCGGATCGATCTGATTGAATCAAAAAAGTAACGGACTCCAATTAGGCTGAAATTTTATGTACAGTCTATTTTAGACATGATAAGATTGATGTAATCTATTTTGAGATAATTTGAATTTAAAAAGTGAGAGAATTACAAAAAAAAAATGGCATAACCGGCCTAATTAGGACTTTTGGGCTTAAATAAATGGGATTTAGGTTGAACTAAAGCTCAATCCATTCTGCCACTATATAAGCCAAGTGGGAGATGATATTTTGGGTGTCTCATCCTTATCCCTTGAGCCTTCATCTCCTTTTTCCTTGGCTGAACCACCATAGACACTTTCTCTCTTTATTTATTTAAGTTTTCTCTCCTTTCTCTCTTAATCCAAGCATCCTAAGTGTAGTTTAATCTTCCTAGAAGATTATCTAAGCCTTTACTCTTTTATTAAAGTGTGAAAAGTGGGTGAAAATAAGTGTGGAAGTGAAAGGATCAATTTGAGGAAAGTGAAAACCAAGATTTTAATTTGGTTTAAGGGTACCTACAAGTATTTTTATGTGCTTAAAGTCCATTTATGATATTAATTTGAACATAAGAGAATGAAATCATAGTGTTTCTATTGATGAATAATTCAGCCCCTTATAGATTCTCAAGGTGGTGGGCAAGTTTTTAAGGCAAAAGGCAAGAAAAAAGAAGTTTAAGGAAGATAAAGCAAATGAGAAAGGTTAGTGACTATGAAATCCATCATTTTCCCTCATTTTGGCATAGTTTTATTTTATGTAACTTAGGTAAACCTATATATAATGCATGCTTAATTGAAATTAAACTTACAATAGTGATTATACACCTTGAATATGGCCATTAGAATGCTTAAATTGATTTAAAAGTATTGGTAAGCTGGGTTATCTTGCATGGCCAAATGGAACCCTAAAGTTAACCAAAGTGTATTTTATGTATTTTTAATGTTTGATGCCTTAAAATGACTATAGAGATGAAATATTGAGTCCATGAATTTTATAAAATTTATGTGAATATTTTTTAGAAGGAAATTAGATTATGTAATAAGTGAATTTGTTGAATTATTGTGAAATAATTCATAAATTGAGTGAAAATGGTGAATTATAGTGAAGTAATTCACAAAATGTACAAAACTGATGAAAGAGTTGAATGACTGGTGTAATGAAAGGAAAAAGCTACTAAAAATGTAAATATGTGAAAAGTGATTTATGAAATAAGTGAATTTTGCCCTTAGTAGTAATTAAACAGTCAAAATCTAGTTCAAGATATAATTAGTTAGCCATAGGAACATGTATACCATGGTACAAGTCATGACGACTTGCTTTGTTATGGTAGGATCGTAATGATCTCCTATAGTAATTGTATTATCTATTATGTATTCTATTCTATGGATAAATGGTCATTCGAGGTCATTTCTCAGTCTGTACTGTGGGTCTGTAAGGTCCACATCCCATATATCCGATCAGAAGATGTTAGTCGGGATTGTACTAGGGGTATAATGGTAAAAATAAGTTAAAAGTGCAAAAAGTAAAGTAAAATGAAGTTTAGAATGAAAAATAACCTAATTGAAAAGAAATGAAAAGTTTAGAGGTAAAATGGTAATTTTTTCAAATAGTGAGTTTAGTGAGTAAAAATGACAAAGAAATGAATAAAGGGTAAAAATGAAAAGAAATAATGAGCAAACAGCCTAAAATAAACTTTTGTGAATTGTAATGACTAAAATGAAATTTTGCATAAAAAGTTAAAATAAGGATCAAACGGTAATTATTCATGCCAATAAATGAATGTGGAGTGAAAATAAGTAAGCTAGTGGTAATTTTATAATTAAAGTGTAAAAAAGATAATTTTGTAATTAAATGAAAAAATTAATTAAGGACTAGATTGAAAGGTTTACCAAAGTAATGGTATTAATCTGTATTGAATGTAAAGTACATTGATAATTTTACTTTTGATTGAAAATTAATGAATTTTGCATGTATAATGCAATTGTGCATGGGAAAAATCTTTAATTTATAGTCACCACTAAGCACATTTAATACTCAACACATAGTATTTACTGTGTGCAAGTTCTGAAGAGTATTTGAAGCATAGTACATAGTAAAGCAAATTTTGAGGAGAAAGAGAAAGTTAGAAACTATTTGGTATTTTGGCATGTTAATATTTAGCTATTTGAAGTAAAGAATTGGTTTGTAATAAACAGTATTTGAAGTATATATAATTATGAATTATTAACAGGAAGTGAAATTGAATGGGCGTGTTTGATATAAGAATGGATGGCTGGAATGTATGTATATTTTGTTATGAATTGTTGTGCTCCTGAAGGGCTGTGGATTGTCTATTTTTCATATTGGATAGGAAAGTTTTAAAGACGTTATATTGTGAATTTTTATTAAGTAAATAGTAAATTGGATAGTTATGGATCAATCAACAAGTTTGAATTGTAATTTTTATTTATGGGGGAGAATTGGTGATTAATGGATTAATTAGTTCAATATAAGATGCACAAAAAAATTTTTTGACTAATTGCTTAATTCAATAGGATAGTTATAGTAAGGCTCTTACATTTTGTGGTATTAGAGCTTAGGTTTAAGCGGTTCTAAGATCGAAGTGGGATTAAGTGATTGGTTTACCTGTATATACATGCCAACTGTTAGTGGAAAATCTAATGTATACTTGCTCTTTATTGTTTTATAGTGAAAAGATGTCATCTGACAAAGATCGACGAGTGGGGGATGGTGAAAGTGAGGCATCCATTAGTACTGGACAGCATGAGGCCCCACAACAATGGGCTTCTTCATAAGTAATGCCACCTCCACCTCCACAGTCAGACTTTCTTAATCTGATAGCCAACTATATGCAGTAGAGGCTACAGATGGGTCAGGCACAGCCACCACAGGCAGCAGCACAAGTGCAACTACCAGCTCCACCCAGAAGAAAGCCTATTCTAGAACAGCTAAAAAGATTAGGACCTGAAAACTTTCATGGGCGTGACCCACTGACACCTGCTCAAGCAAAAGAATGGCTTTTTAAGATTAAAAGGTTGTTTGAAATCACCAATAGCTTACTGGAAGAGAATTTTGAATTATGGCTTTGCTTTAGGGCCAGCTTTTATGTGGTAGGACTCAGTTAAGAGGCACATCCCAGTAGATCAGTTGAATTGGGGGTTCTTTGTGAGACAGTTTGAGAAAAAGTATATTGGGTCAGAATATAAAGCAGCTATACATAATGCAATCTAGCGGCTACAAGGGAATAAGACTGTGGTAAAGTATGAGCACTTGAGTGCTTACTTGGATGAGAGGCAGCCTACAAAAGAGAAATTGTGTCAGAGATTTAAGAGGTGACTGCACACTGAGCTTAGATAGATTATAAGGAAATAAAGATATCCTAACTTGAGGGCTATGGTTGAGGCTGCTATTTAGTTAGAAATCATACAAACAGAAAAACCTAATAGGAGGTCCCGATTTCAGCAGAAAAGGAAGCAGGGACAGTTCAATGGCAAGGAAGGTCAGGATAAGAAATCCAGGGGATCTTCAACACCTCAAAGCCATACACCAGCTACTACAAGTCATGGTCAGGGTGGTGCACCTCATGGTAAGGCATCAATTGTATCAGTAGTCAGCACACCTCGAGATAGAGATAGTCAGATAGCAGTGGCATGCGATCATTGTGGCAAAGTTTATCCGAGGAAATGTCATTACTTGATTGGGTCTTGCTTTAGGTGTGGTTCAAAAGATCATCAAATCTGATATTGTTCCTTAAAGTAGATGCTTCAGCTACATCTTCAGCACCTGGTTCTAGATCTTTTACATTGAGAGGTCATGGTAGGGGAGTTGCCCCCGTCACATCAGCATCTAGGCTAGCTGTACAGTCATCACAAGGTCAAAGATATGTTATAGGTCAGACTTATGCAGTCAGGGACAGAGAAGATGAGGTTGCTCCTGATGTGATCGTAGGTAAATTTTTATTATTATTTGATTCAATACATGCATTGATAGATCCTGGTTCTATTCATTCCTATATTAATACCGACTTAGCACGGGGTAAAGGGATGAGAGATGCATGCTTAAACCAGGATATCCTTACGAGTAATCTTCTAGGGCATAGTATTGTAATGAATAAAGTGTGCAGAGAGTGTTCTATTAGTGTCCAGGGTCATATGTTCCTGGCAAACTTGATTGAACTGCCTTTCTATGAATTTGATATGATTTTAGGGATGGATTGGTTATCTGCCCACCAAGTGACAGTAGACTGCAAAAGAAAGATAGTCACTTTGAAACTTGAAGGAGGTTGGGAAATCACAATTGTAGGTGTGAGAACCGACTTCTTATCTGATGTGATTTCTGCTATAGCTGCAAAAAAATTGATCAAAAAAGGTGTTAGTGTAAGCTCTAGCCCCAATGCATTGTAATAAAACACTTTGAATTAATAAAGTGAGGAATTTGTTTTATCTTTTGTATTCCTGTGCATATCAATTGATAGAACTATCCAAGAATGTTGTTTCAGTTTAAGTTATCATGTGTGAGGCATATGGTTGTAAGACCTTGAAACAAATGAGACTTCATTCTAAATATCCCTAGTCAGTCATTGTTATGGGAATAACAAATGAATTAAGACTAGTATGCTCTCTCTGATATTATGAGTTCTGTCTTACAGATCATTAGGACAAGAGTGTCAATCAGAGATCATAGATACATGTTAAAGAACATGGTATCTGGATTCGATCCATTCATTAGAATATTACATGGTACAAGTCATAAGTGTTTCTCATATACAAGTTTTGTATCGGAGTTCTTAGACCTAAAATCTCTGTGAAACTCTTTATGAATTACTGTGTACTTTGACATACACCTAACGTGCTCGTAACAGAGTGACAAGTACGGGTATGATTGGGTATGCATTGATTCATGTTAGAGAGCATGAGAGAAGTGAAGGGATTACCCCTCTCTATAAGAGAGAAAATATCATCGGCCACTTGATCAGTGAATTGAAAAGTGTATGACCATACCGAGATGAAATAATGAGTAATCATTATTTATCTGAGAGTTCAGTGTCACTGGAATATCAAGAAAGAAATTAATATATATAAGGATGACTAGTTCTTGCCTTATATTGATTCTGATATTTATAGGTAAGGGACTATGCAAAATTGCATTAGGTCACTAAATGCCATATGCATTTTCATTTAATTTGGAATGCTATAATATCTTGCTAGAGAATATATATAGCCCTTGAATTAATTCATTAATTCATTGCCAACATTAAATGGACCTATAGAATCGCACACAAAGCATTGGGCTTAAAATATTTAAATAAAGTATTGGGTATTAATTTGGACTTTTAATTAAAGTCAAATTAATGTATGTAATGGGCATTTTAAATGCTATTGGACCTTGGCCCATGAGAGAGAGAAATTCAGCCCACATGGTTTAATTTCAATTAATTAATTATCTTGTATTAATTAAGTTAATTGAGTATTAAAGCCTAAAAGAATTTAAATTAAATTAAATCATTTAAATAATATATGGAGTGGCTGAAATTTCAAAATGAAAATCAAGGAATTTTGGTACATGTTCATTATTTATATTAAGTGATTTTATTTAATTAAATGTCTAGTGTTTTATTTCAAATTTGAATTTTAAATTCAAAGGAGTTTAAATCAATATATATTACTTATTTGTAGGAAGTGATTGAAGTTGAATTAATTATCTTGAGATGGTAAGATTCATATCAAACACTTGCCAAAAGATAAGGATATATATATATGAAAAGAAATAAAACCCTAAGGAATAACTAAGTTTGGCGTGAAAACCCTAGTTTCTCTAGGTTTGGCGTGAACTTATCTCTCTCTCTCACAAAATTCTTTTGGCCAATTTTCACAAGGAGAAAGGATTGTTCCTCATTCTCTTGTTTTCTTGGGTAGTAATAGCAAGCTTCAAACCATAGCCATTACACAATACCTTAAAAGAGAGCTAGCAATCTCGATTTTAAGCTGTCGGTGCAATTGTGTGTGTGAGAATAGAGGGAGAGGTGTAAAAGGTTGTTCCTTGGCATTGGTGATCAAGATCTAAGGCGGATAAAGTTATCTTAGTTGCTGGTCATCACCAAATTCAAGATTTAAAATGCATCAAAAGTTGTAAATTTTAAAAACCCTAAAATTGCATGTTTCGATTCTTGTCATGGAATTGTATGGCATGTATGATCGTTTTTATCGTTTTTTCGCTGCACGATTACCATGAACATATCATGTCATATTCCATCAGTGGTATCAGAGCCTAAACATTCTTATTTTAGTGCTTTAGATGCATGAAAAAATTAATTAAAAATCGTTATTTTGAAAACATGCAATGCTGAAATTTTCTGTTTTGAGTTTTCTGCATTGTTTTGGTGTAAAGACGATTTTAATTGGTTAGATAGGTATTATAATTAATATGACATGTGAATATACTGTCCTAAGATGTTCTAGGAGCTGTTAATAGTCGGATTTAATTGATAATACCTGATGGTACATGTTAATATTAAAACTAGGTGCTATTTGGCATGTTAATTGTTAGTTTAACAACTAGTTTTAAATATTAAATGAAAAAAGGATTTTGGCATGTTTGTAAGTGATTTTTAAAGATTAAATATCAGGTCTGGATATATTTTAAATTTGGTTTTAATTCTGGTCCATGACAATTTAATTGATTAATTTTAAAATTACTTAAAACTATGACTAGTTTGTGTTTGTTACATGTTTAATCAACATTGTTTGTTTTGTTTTGATTAAAATGGTAAAAATACATTTAGATCAGATTAGTACAGAATATTAAATCAATATTCATGACCTTATTTTAATTATTAAATGACTCATAAAATTGATTTAAGTATTTGTGCATTTTATGGCATCACATAAGCATTAAACAACTAGTTTTGTTGTTTGTTTGTTTTTATATGCATGCCGTGTATCATATATATGTTCTTCATGATTTTGTGTTTTAATTCATGTTGGTACATATTATATGTATTTTTAATGTTTATGGGCTGTATGACATAAAATTAAAAATGGCAAAATTGAAAATTATACTAGAGTTGATTTATAGCACAAATCTAACTAGTTTGTATTTTGGGCTTTTAAGAGAACTTATTCAATAAGAGGATTTAGTCCATTGGACTTCGGCCCAGGCCCATCATGGGGTCATCTCTTAAAGGTTCAAGTACACAATTTCCATTAATGGGCTTGGCTAAATTAATTAAAATTGGACTTTGTTTGATCCATGAATGTCATGTATATTTATTTGCTTGTTTGGTGTGATGAACGGAAATGCATGGTGCATTCATGGGCCCTGGGTTTTATAATTAAATATGGCCTGCGAGCCATTATGTATTATTGTAAAAGTTTCATTTATTTCTTAGAATATAATTTACTTGAAGACTTTGTAAATCAAGACGAAGCCCAACGGAGTGGAGAAGCCAAACTCGAAGATTCTTATATAATAGTATAGAATCTTAGTTGTAGGTTTTTGGGTCCATGTTTGTCACGCTTTACTTTATACAATTATATATATATGCATGCTATGTATGGATGACAAAGCGTATGCCATGTAATCCGTAATAAAATGAATCCCTAAAATAGTAAGTCACAAAGTTGCCTTCCTAATTCGAAACATGTCAAGGCATCGATCATCGATCACGTAGACTAGGAGTCCTAGATGCGCCCGATTATCTTTGTGAGGCATGGGTTGTGAATGTATGTTGGACTTAACATGGAAAGGGATGCCCAGACCTAGGCAACTAATAAATGAGTTTGTGCTATAACATCTTAAGATGTTAGCCCATTTGATCCAAGAGTCATGTACGAGACATGATTGGAGTTTTCCTACCTAAGTAACTTAACTCGTTAGGTGTACAAGCTCAGCTTGACTAATAAGTTGTTGTGAAAAGTGGATCTTGGCCCACATTAAATCACTAACGCGAATTATTTAAAGGGATATTAATTCGGTTTGTGGGATTATAAATAAGACCTCATTTAATCTTGCTAATTTTTATTGTAGATTGAAAATGGCGTCTTCAAAAAACAATTTCTCATTGCGATCGGTCCTTGAAAAGGACAAATTGAATGGCACCAATTTCATAGACTGGTCTCGAAACTTAAGAATAGTTCTTAAGCAAGAGAAAAAGTCGTATGTTTTAGATGTACCCTTACCTAAAGAACCTGCTAGGAACGCCTCTGCCGTTCAAAAGGAAACTTTTGAGACCAAGAAGAGTGACTCCAATGATGTGACCTGTCTGATGCTGGCCACTATGGTGCCTAACTTGCAAAAGCAATTTATGGACCAAGAGGCTTATGCGATCATGGTGCACCTCAAGGAGATGTTCCAAGAGCAAGCTTGTCATGAGAGATTCGTGACAACAAAGGCCTTGATTTCTTGTAAGATGGCTGTGGGTACTCCTGTTAGTACCCATGTACTTAAGATGAAAGGGTATCTTGATACTCTTGAGAAGCTTGAGGTATAAGTGCCAAAAGAATTGGCCACTAACTTGATCTTAGGATCATTGACTGATAATTATGATCCATTTGTGATGAATTATAACATGCATGCAATGAACAGGTCAGTCACTGAGCTTCATGGGATACTTAAGAATGCTGAAGAGAACATTCGAAAGACCAATCCCCTATTGATGGTTCAAGGGGCATTAAAAAAGGACCCGCTAAGGGAAAAGAAAAACCCAAGAATGACCTGGCTCGGTTCAAGTCAAGTGGGAGTGCACCTCAGGCCCAATCCAAGCCCAAGTCACAAAAGCTCAAAGAGAGTGAGAGCACTTGCTTCCATTGCAACAAGATAGGGCATTGGAGGAAGAATTGCGCTCTCTTCAAGGAAGAACAAAAGAAGAATGGAGCCAAGGCATCCAGTTCTGGTATTTTTGTTGTTGAGATTAACCTTTCTATTTCTACCACTTGGGTATTGGATACCGGTTGTGGTTCTCACATTTGTTCAAATGTGCAAGGGCTAAGAAATAGGCGGTTACTTGGAAAGAATGAAGTGGACCTCCGTGTGGGGAATGGAGCACGAGTTGCTGCCATGGAGATAGGCGACTATCAACTCACTTTACCTTCCGGACTTTGTTTAGTTTTGAAAAATTGTTATTATGTGCCTGCTATGAGCAGAAACATTATTTCAGTTTCATGTTTGGATTTGGATGACTTTGATTTTGTTATTAAAAATGGCAATGCTCATATTCATCGCCAAGGCATTTCTTATGGCAATGACATGTTGCAAAATGGCCTTTATATCCTTGATTTACAAAACAAAGAGTCCATATACAATATTAATACAAAAAGGGTTAAATCAAACGAATTGAACCCTACTTACTTCTGGCATTGTCGTTTAGGATATGCAAACGAAAAATACATTTCAAGACTCCACAAAACTGGAGTGCTTGGGTCATTCGACTTAGAGCCTTATGATACATGCGAGCCATGTTTGCATGGAAAAAAGACAAAAAGTCCTTTTAACAAGAAAGGTAAAAGGACTAATGGCTTATTGGAACTAATACATACCGATGTATGTGGACCATTAAGTACACAAGCTAGAGGTGGTCTTGGCTACTTCGTGACGTTCACAGATGACTTCAGTAGATATGGCTATGTCTATCTAATGAAGTATAAATCTGAAACTTTTGAGAAATTCAAAGAGTTTAAGAATGAAGTAGGAAACCAACTTGGCAGAAGTATAAAAACCATTCGATCAGATCGAGGTGGCGAATACTTAAGCCAAGAGTTTGACAGTCATCTAAAGGAGTGTGGTATTATATCACAGCTCACTCCTCCTGGAACACCACAATGGAATGGTGTGTTCGAAAGGAGAAATCGAACTCTGTTGGACATGGTTCGATCTATGATTAGTCAAGCTAATCTTCCTGTCTCTTTTTGGGGTTATGCATTAGAAACTGCTGCATTTCTATTAAACCGTACTCCAACTAAAGCAGTTGAGAAGACACCATACAAGGTATGGACTGGGAAAGAACCCAATATGTCTTTTCTCAGGATTTGGGGCTATGAAGCACATGTTAAGAAATTAACATCTAATAAAATAGAGTCCAAATCAACTGTCTGCTTGTTTGTGGGTTATCCCAAAGAAACAAAGGGATACTACTTTTACTCACATGACGAGAACAAAGTATTTGTTGCTCGCAAAGCTATTTTCTTGGAAAAGGAGTTCCTTCTCAAGAAAGACAGTGGGAGTAAAGTAGAACTTGCAGAAATTCAAGTACCACAAACTCATATACAAGATGAGTTGGAAATGGGATTAAGTTCACAACCAGTTGTGGAACAAGAACCCATTGTACAAGAACCTAGAAGGTCTGGTAGGGTACGTCAGGTGATTGAGAGATATGGATTTCTAATCACTGATAGTGACACCATTGAGTTAGTAGATTGTGAGGATCCTACTACCTACCGATAAGCTATTGAAAGCCCAGACTCGAAAAATTGGCTTGAAGCCATGAAATCTAAGATGCAATCAATGTACGATAACCAGGTTTGGACCTTGATTAATCCACCGGAAGATGCTAAGGTAATTGAATGCAAATGGCTATTCAAAATTAAAGCTGATAAGACCTACAAAGGTAGACTAGTAGCAAAAGGTTTTCGATAAATTCATGGTATAGACTATGATGAGACCTTTTCGCCAGTAGTCATGCTCAAGTCCATTAGGATCTTGCTTGCCATAGCTGCATATCAAGATTATGAGATATGGCAAATGGATGTCGAAACCGCTTTCCTCAATGGAAATTTACTTGAGGATGTGTATATGACACAGCCTGAGGGTTTTATCAATCCCAAACATCCTAAGAAGGTTTGCAAGCTTCAAAAATCCATCTACGAATTAAAGTAAGCATCCCGGAGTTGGAATCTTCATTTTTATGAGGCAGTCAAATTCAAGAACGAAGATGAGCCTTGTGTGTACAAAAAGGTTAGTGGGAGCATAGTAGTATTTTTAGTCCTGTATGTGGACGACATCCTTCTCATTGGGAATGACATTCCAACATTGCAAAAGGTTAAGCAATGGTTGGAAAAATATTTCTCAATGAAAGACTTAGGTGAAGCCGAGACAATACTTGGTATTCGAATCTATAGAGATAGATCGAATCGGCTTTTGGGACTAAGTCAAGAAAAGTACATAGACAAAGTACTAAAGCGTTTTAGTATGGGAGACTCAAAGAAAGGGTATATACCTTTGGCTTTGGGAGTTCCTTTAACTAAAGAACAGTGCCCTAAAACCAAAGAGGAAAGGGACAACATGAGTAGAATCCCATATGCATCTGCTATTGGATCTATCATGTACGCTATGTTATGTACTAGATTGGATGTTGCTCATGCACTGAGTATAACCAGTAGGTTTCAGCAAGACCCTGGTGAGAAGCACTGGTCTACTGTAAAAGGGATCCTAAAGTACATGCGAAGGACTAAGGATCACTTTTTGGTGTATGGTGGTCAAGAAGAGCTCGTCATACAAGGTTATGCCGATGCTGCTTTTCAAACCAGCATTCAGGATTCTAGATCGCAATCTGGATTTGTTTTTATGTTGAATGGTGGTGTTGTCAGCTGGAGAAGCTCGAAGCAAGAGACCGTTGTCGATTCAACTATAGAATCTGAGTATATTGCAGTAAGTGAGGCTGCAAAAGAGGCTGTTTGGATTAAAAATTTCATTTCTGGATTAGGAGTGGTTCCAAGCATCCTAGATCCATTAGAAATTTTCTGTGACAATAACGGAGCCATAGCACAGGCTAAGGAGCCCCGGTCACACCAGAAATCCAAACACATACTCAGGAGGTACCACCTGATTAGAGAAATCATTGATCGTGGGGACGTCAAGGTTAGCAAGATAGCAAGTGAAGACAATCTAGCAGATTCTTTGATGAAACAGTTGCGTCCAAATCTGCACGAAGCTCATTTGAGAGCGTTCGGTATTAGGGCAATGCCCGATTGGGACTAGTGCTAGTGGGAGATTATTAGTATAAGCCCTAGCCCCAATAGATTGTAATAAAACATTTGAGTTAATAAAATGAGGCATTTGTTTTATCTTTTGTATTCCTGTGCATATCAAATGATAGAACTATCCAAGAATGTTGTTTCAGTTTAAGTTATCATGTGTGAGGCACATGGTTGTAAGACCTTGAAACAAAAGAGACATCATTCTAAATATCCCTAGTCAGTCATTGTTATGGGAATAAAAATGAATTAAGACTAGTATGCTCTCTATGATAAGTTGAGTTATGCCTTACGGATCATAAGGACAAGAGTGTCAATCAGAGATCATAGATACATGTTTAGAACATGGTATCTGGATTCGATCCATTTATGAGAACACTACATGGTATAAGTCATAACTGTTTCTCATATGCAAGTTTTGCATTGGAGTTCTTAGACCTAAAATCTCTATGAAACTCTTTATGTATTACTGTATACTTTGACATACACCTAACGTGCTCGTAACAGAGTGACAAGTATGGGTATACTTGGGTATACATTAATTCATGTTAGAGAGCATGGGAGAAGTAAAGGGATTACCACTCTCAATAAGAGAGAAAATATCATTGGCTACTTGATCAGTGAACTGAGAAGTATATGGCCATACCGAGATGAAATAATGAGTAATCATTATTTATCTTAGAGTTCAGTGTCACTGGAATATCAAGAAAGGAATTAATTTATATAAGGGTGACTAGTTCCATGCCTTATATTAATTCTGATATTTTTGGGTAAGGGACTATGCAAAATTGCATTAGGTCACAAAATGCCATATGCATTTTCATTTAATTTGAAATGCTATAATATCTTGCTAGAGAATATTTATAGCCTTTGAATTAATTTATTAATTCATTGCCAACATTAAATGGACCTATAGGATCGCACATAAAGCATTGGGCTTAAAATATTTAAATGAAGTATTGGGCATTAATTTGGGCTTTTAATTAAAGTCAAATTAATGTGTGTAATGAATTATTAGATTGCTATTAGACCTTGGCCCATGAGAGAGAGAAATTCAGCCCACAAGGTTAATTTCAATTAATTAAATGTCTTGTATTAATTTAATTAATTGAGTTTTAAAGCCTAAAAAAATTATGATCAAATAAATCACTTAAATAGGAATACTATTGGCCGAAATTCCTAGAGAGAAATCAAGGAATTTCGGCATATCCTTTATATTAATTAAGTAGATTATTTGATTAATATGTCTTGTATATTCCTATTTAATTAAGTGGTTAATTTGATTAATATGTCTTTTGTTTTTATCTTGGATAAATTAAAAGAGTTTTTATCAATAAATATTACTTATTTTAATTAAGTGATAAAGGCAAATATTAATTATCTTTAACTAATATTAATTATCCTAAGGTAGTATATTTGAGATTTATCACTTAATAAATAAGATAATATATATATTGGATGAGAGAGAAAAGCAAAAGAGAATAAAAAACCTAATTTTGTGTGTGGCGTGAATAGTAACTCATGAATAGTAACTCTCTCTCACAATTTTATTTTGGCCAATTTTTCACAAGGAGAAAGGATTGTTCCTCATTCTCTTGTGATCTTGGGTAGTAATAGCAACCTTAGAGAGGTGCAAAATCAAATTTTGTAGCTTCAATCAATTGCCATTACACGATACTTAAACAGAGAGCTAGCAATCTCGATTTTAAGCCGTCTTTGCAATTGTGTGTGTGAACATAAAGAAGAGTGGCGTAAAGGCTGTTCTTTTGGCATTGTCAAAGAAGATCAAAGGTTGATAAATCACTTTTGATTGCTAGTCATCACCAAAACCAAATATTGAAGTGCATCTAAAGTTGTAAGTTTTACAACCCTAAAATTACATGTTTCGTTTCTTGCTTTGGAATTGTATGGTATGTATGATAAAATTTTTTGTTTTTTCGCTGTGTTATCATCACCATCATACCATGTCATATTCCATCAGGTCATGCACTGAGTATAACCAGTAGGTTTCAGCAAGACCCTGGTGAGAAGCACTGGTCTGCTGTAAAAGGGATTCTAAAGTACCTGTGAAGGACTAAGAATCACTTCTTGGTGTATGGTGGTCAAGAAGAGCTCGTCATACAAGGTTATGCCGATGCTGCTTTTCAGACCAGCACTTAGGATTTTAGATCGCAATCTGGGTTTGTTTTTGTTTTGAACGGTGGTGCTATCAGCTGGAGAAGCTCGAAGCAAGAGACCATTGCCGACTCAACTACAGAATCTGAGTATATTGCAGCGAGTGAGGCTGCAAAAGAGGCTGTTTGGATTAAAAATTTCATTTCTGGATTAGGAGTGGTCCCAAGCATCCTAGATCCATTAGAAATTTTCTATGACAACAACGGGGCCATCGCACACGCCAAGGAGCCCCGGTCACACCAGAAATCCAAACACATACTCAGGAAGTACCACCTGATCAGAGAAATCATTGATCATGGGAACGTCAAGGTTAGCAAGATAGCAAGTGAAGACAATGTAGTAGATCCTTTGATGAAATAGTTGCGTCCAAATTTGCACGAAGCTCATTTGAGAGCATTCGGTCTTAGGGTTATGCCCAATTGGGACTAGTGCTAGTGGGAGATTGTTAGTGTAAGCCCTAGCCCCAATGCATTGTAATAAAACACTTTGAATTAATAAAGTGAGGCATTTGTTTTATCTTTTGTATTCCTGTGCATATCAATTAATAGAACTATCCAAGAATGTTGTTTCAGTTTAAGTTGTCATGTGTGAGGTACATGGTTGTAAGACCTTGAAACAAATGAAACTTCATTCTAAATATCCCTAGTCAGTCATTGTTATGGGAATAACAAATGAATTAAGACTAGTATGCTCTCTCTGATATTATGAGTTCTGTCTTAAGGATTATTAGGACAAGAGTGTCAATCAGAGATCATAGATACATGTTAAAGAATATGGTATCTGGATTCGATCCGTTCATGAGAACACTACATGGTACAAGTCATAAGTGTTTCTCATATGCAAGTTTTGTATCGGAGTTCTTAGACCTAAAATCTCTATGAAACTCTTTATGAATTACTGTGTACTTTGACATACACCTAACGTGCTCGTAACAGAGTGACAAGTACTGGTATGATTGGGTATGCATTGATTCATGTTAGAGAGCATGAGAGAAGTGAAGGGATTACCCCTCTCAATAAGAGAGAAAATATCATCGGCCACTTGATCAGTGAACTGAAAAGTGTATGGCCATATCGAGATGAAATAATGAGTAATCATTATTTATCTGAGAGTTCAGTGTCACTGGAGTATCAAGAAAGGAATTAATATATATAAGGATGACTAGTTCCATGCCTTATATTAATTCTAATATTTATGGGTAAGAGACTATGCAAAATTGCATTAGGTCACTAAATGCCATATGCATTTTCATTTAATTTAAAATGCTATAATATCTTGTTAGAGAATGTATATAGCCTTTGAATTAATTCATTAATTCATAGCCAACATTAAATGGACATATAGGATCGCACACAAAGCATTGGGCTTAAAATATTTTAATAAAGTATTGGGCATTAATTTGGGCTTTTAATTAAAGTCAAATTAATGTATGTAGTGGGCATTTTAAATGCTATTGGACCTTGGCCCATGAGAGAGAGAAATTCAGCACACATGGTTTAATTTCAATTAATTAATTATCTTGTATTAATTAAGTTAATTGAGTATTAAAGCCTAAAAGAATTTAAATTAAATTAAATCATTTAAATAATATATGGAGTGGCCGAAATTCCAAAATGAAAATCAAGGAATTTCGGCACATGTTCATTATTTATATTAAATGATTTTATTTAATTTAATGTCTTGTATTTTATTTCAAATTTGAATTTTAAATTCAAAGGAGTTTAAATCAATATATACTACTTATTTTTAGGAAGTGATTGAAGTTGAATTAATTATCTTGAGATGGTAAGATTCAGATCAAACACTTGCCAAAAGATAGGGATATATATATGAAAAGAAATAAAACCCTAAGGAATAACTAAGTTTGGCGTGAAAATCGTAGTTTCTTTAGGTTTGGAGTGAACTTATCTCTCTCTCTCACAAAATTCTTTTGGCCAATTTTCACAAGGAGAAAGGATTGTTCTCCATTCTATTGTGTTCTTGGGTAGTAATAGCAACCTAAGAGAAGTACAAAATCAAATTTTGTAGCTTCAAACCATAGCCATTACACAATACCTTAAAAGAGAGTTAGCAATCTCGATTTTAAGCTGTCGGTACAATTGTGTGTGTGAGAATAGAGGGAGTGGCATAAAAGGCTGTTCCTTGGCATTGGTGATCAAGATCTAAGGCGGATAAAGTTATCTTAGTTGCTAGTCATCACCAAATTCAAGATTTAAAAGGCATCAAAAGTTGTAAGTTTTAAAAACCCTAAAATTGCATGTTTCGATTCTTGTCATGGAATTGCATGGCATGTATGATCGTTTTTATCGTTTTTCCACTGCACAATTACCATGAACATATCATGTCATATTCCATCAAAAGGTTGCATAGCTTACTTATGTTATACAGTGGAGACAAAAAGAGAAAGTCCAAAGGTGTCAGAAATGCCTACAGTCAGAGAATTTCTGTAAGGAACCAAAATAGGCCCTAGTAGAATTCAAGGATGTTAATATGTTATTAAAGTCTAATTAAGCTTAATTAGATGAATTATTATAATTTAAGATCTAATGGATGGATGGTCTTAAATGATAGAGGAGTAGAGAGTTAATTAAAAATTTTTGTATAGTAGTGCACAATTGAAAAGAAATTAAAGCTAAGTGGTTAATTGAGATGAAATTATAAGTTAGTGTATTTAAGGATAAATTAGTTATTTATCTATGAGTGTAATTGAAATAAAAATTTTATTTCAAAGGTCAATTATAATACAAGAAAAGTCAATTAGGGTACAATTGTAACATAAGAAAAATCAGATGTGATGCTTTTGTAAATAAAGAAATGTAAGGGCATAATTAAAAAGGGGAAAAATAGTTGAAGGCTAAATTAAAAGGGGATATAAATTTAGAGCCCAATGTTAAAATAATGATTAATTGGGGTTAATTTTGAGGATTAAATAAGTTTGGGGGTAAGTGTTGTAATAGAAGATAAATATAAGGTTAATGTATGAAATTGGATTTTAGTGGGTAAATTCTTTAAGCAAGAATCACATGCAAGGAGTGAGTAGAATTTTGCCCACTAAGCTTTGGAAGATATTCTTCATGTGAGATGATGGACAAAAAGTCATTTTTATCTTCTTTATTTAAGTTAAACTCTCTCTCTACTTCATCATTTTGCAAGCTTAAGAATTAGGGAAATGTAGGAAGAAGAATGCTCAAGGAATAAAGGATTAATTTGAAGTTACAAAATTAGGTTTGGGATTTTTATTGCCTAATTCTTCTTATAAATGTGTGTGTATATCATTGTTGACCCTTGGATTAATTAATTTTAATGGTAATTGATTAGTTTATTTAGGGTTAATGAGAGATTTAAATAGGTAAAATCGTGTTTTAAATGTTGAGGAAAAACTGGGTTTGGTTCATGTGAACCAGGCTGTTTGTTTTGTCTATATCTGGAGTTTTAGACCTCAGATTGAGATGATTCAAAATTTTGGGTAAAATAGATTCAAGTATCTACAATTCATTAGAAGGAATCGTGGCTTGATTTTGTCGTTAAAAAACTCAAAAAATTCATACAACTGAACTATTTGAGTGTGTAGGCAGTTTTGACCAGTTCCCAATGTTTTAACCATAACTCCTTGTATTTAAGTCATAATTTAGTGAGGTTTGATTTTGTGTAAACTAGAGAGATAGGGAAACACTTTTTTAGAAGGAATCCAACTCTGAATCGGCTTCTAATTATCTTTAAAATTAGCTTGAATGTCCTAGACATTGTTAGTTATTGTCAAAAAACATATTTTAGTATTTCGAGCATAGGTTTTGGTATAGTTAAATTGTTATGATGTAAAATTATAGTTAAACTAGATAGTTATGGCTATAACTTTCATCAAGAAAGTTTTGTCCAACTCTGCATGTATATTTTTGTATGAATTTTATAATTGGTGACAGAAACTGTTTTGGTATTATGAACAGCTTATGATTTTTCTTGCATATCTTGAGTTATATATGTGATATTAAAGTTATTTTTAATGTATGGGATTGGATTTCTGATACATGTATGTGATTAATTGGATTATGGACATGATTTAAAACTATGATAGTTGTATAAATAAATAGAGAAACAATTTTAATAAGTTTTAATAAAATGAAAGAAAAGAGAGAGAGAGAGATGAAAGTCATATGAGTTAGTAGCTGTAATTTTAGCATAATTTGAGTTAGAAAACTCTATTTTAGACTATTCTAATTTCTTAAGTTACATAAGATATATGTCTACAAAATTAGAGAAAGAATTAGGAGCTAATTATGCTTATAAGTCATCCTAATATTTAATAGGAAATTTAATAGAGTTGTTGCATTCGGTTCTGGAATAGATTATAAAAAATATGATATATCTCCTTAAATAGTGAACGAAATACTATGGGGTTAAATTCTAGAAAAAAATAAATTTCTAAACCTATACTTTTCATGAAAAAAGTAAAGCCTAATTCTTTCCTTATGTTTGTCTAATTTTAGCTTAATTTCGGACCTATACACAGCATTGTCAATAGGAACAGTATTTAATAAAGTGTAAATATCTTGAGTTATGGAAGTGCTATTGAAATGATATTTGATGTTCTAGAAACGGGAAACGTAGGGGATCATGTTTGTAGAAGGACATTTTTGCTAAAAGTTACGTTTTTGAGGTAAAAAAATGGCATATAAGTTGGATTTAGAACTCTGCCACTGTGCAGAATTCTGAAGGTAGAATTTTTAATATTTAGTGTTAAATGTTGTTATGTTAAATTTATGTATACATAAAAATACACTGATTTACAAATAGCATGTAAAATATTTGATTGAAGTGTTATGTATATACATATATGTTCAAAAACATGTACATGGCTGGTTATGTGAATTTATGCTTATATATATATTTAATCAAATGATAGTGTATATTTTTATACAATTATTCAACTATGAAATAGATAATGAAATGTTAAAGCATGATAAATGAAATTTGATGCCATAAAATGTATATAGAGTTCAATAATTGAAGAAGAAAACATGAATATATATAAATACATATACATGAATGCTGGAAGTTGTATATATGAACATACACAATTGTCCATATGGATGCATATGATTTATATTACCTCAAATTGAATGTGCATGTATATGCATGTTTAAAACATTGAAAATATAAATGTTGATACCATCACGCATGAACATAATTAAGATGTTGAAATGAGATAGTATATATATATGCCCAAACAATTATATGCTTAGGAATATACCTAATTAATATCGATTTCATGGATTTACTAATACATTATAGTATTAGACATCAACCTTGAAATGTAAATATGGATGATTAATTTTACTTGGTTATATTATGCTGATTGACTGCGCTTGTAATGTGAAATATGTTTAAGAGTAATGATATAAAGCATGTTTTCATAGTGAATTGTATAAATACGCAATTATATAATGATAAAATACATGTGTACATTTATCTCCATATAACTATGATTCCTATGAATATGATATACGAGTATGATAGAAAAATGTGTAAAAAGATATGCATACTCAATATATGATTCTAAACTTTACTGTATATCTTGAAGTAATGAAAATATTGGTATGTATGTATATAATAAATGAATATTGGAATTTAATATAGCATGATGATAAGTATCGTCATCACATACATGTGAATGAGCTACATACATTTGAATTGATCAAGAGTACAACTTATTTATGCTCGTACATGTTTGTGATATCATGTTAACATAAAGTCTACACATGAACATGTATATGAAACTTTACACATAGTTGTACATATTTACATAAATATATGTATGTGATAAGAAAGATAAATCAAAGGAATTTAATTGCCTACATTAAGTCTAGAAGGTGGATAGATAGGCATACCTATAAGGGTACCTTACAGGTGCTTCTGAATAGTTTGACCTGATTAGGTCCACTTGAAATTAAAAGTTTAACGTGACCTTATTTAGGTTTAAAAGTTTAACGTTGATTTGAACAACCCCGTTTGGGTTGTAGCCGATCCCGTTTGGATCTGCTTGACCAGTCCAAGTTATCTGTTTAACCCTATTTGGGTTCATGTTATTTGTTTGATCGTTTTGGGTCCATTGTTTGTCTTTCGGGACCTCTATATTAACCCTTTTGGGTTCATTGATTGTCTTTCGGGACCTTTATATTGACCCCATTTATCCACTTCTTTAGAATAGTGCAGGCTTAATTACAAAGGTTAAGAAAAGTTTATTGATAAATTTAAAGTTTCATAAAGCATGAAAATTATTAATTGACGTCATACTATTTCACATATATAATTCATTTTATTGTAAATAGAATGTGCATGTACAAGAAGACTCATGAGAACAACTATCCTACTCATGATCTGGAGCTGGCAGCCATTGTTTTTGCTTTGAAGATTTGGAGGCATTACCTGTATGGAGAGAAATGCTACATCTACATGGATTATAAAAGCTCAAAATGCTTGCTCACTCAGAGGGAGCTCAACCTTAGGCAGAAACGTTGGTTGGAGTTGATCAAAGATTATAATTGTTTTATAGACTACCATCTAGGAAAAGAAAATGTAGTGGTCAATGCACTCAGCAAAAAATTTACGTCAAGTAAATTGAATATTTTCAATTAAATGTGTTTAAGCGATTGATAAATGTAATTGATGATATTGTTTGTAGCTCTTCAAGCTATGAATATCAGATTAAGTTTGGCACCAGATGGAGCATAAATGCAAGTGAAGCCTGACTTTGTGTACCAAATGAAAGTAGTCCAGAAGCAAGATGATCGGTTGATAACTATTACAAATAAGGTTAAAGATAGCAGTGATGGGGATTATTCTCTAAATGATGATGGTAGCCTTTGCTACAAGAAACGACTTTGTGTTCCAAATCAGGAGGAACTAAAGAAAAGCATCCTTACAGAAGCTCACCATAGTAGCTATGCAATGCATCTTACAGGTAAGAAAATGTACCAGGATTTGAAAGCTTATTATTGGTGGCCAGGAATGAAGTGAGATGTGACAGAGTTTGTGAGTAAATGCCTAATATGTCAATAAGTAAAAGCAAAGCACCAGGTTCCATCGGGTTTACTTCATCCTATCTTGATATCAAAGTGGAAATGGGACAGAGTGACTATGGATTTTGTTACCAGATTGCCTGTGACTCAAAGAAAATATGATGCAATGTGGGTGATCATTTAAAGACTTACCAAATCTGCTCATTTTTCACTAGTACAGATGGATTTTTCTTTGACTAAGCTGGTCGAAATCTACATCAATAAGCTTGGAAAGTTTTAATGGAGTGCCATCATCCATCATTTCTGATAGGGATCCCAGATTCACATCTTATTTCTGGAAAAGTTTGCAAGACACTATAGGTACTAGACTCCACTTCAGTATAGCATTCCACCCTCAGACGATGGTCAATCAGAGTGGGTGATTCAGATATTGGAAGATATGTTGCGATGCTATGTACTAGAGTTTGTTAGCAATTGAAAAAAGTACTTATCTTTAGCAGAGTTTGCTTACAACAATAGCTACCAGTCCAGCATAAAGATGGCTCCTTTTAAGGAATTGTATAGAAGAAAGTATAGAATTCCTTTATATTGGATAGAACTCAATGAAAAGAAGCTTGTAAAGACTGAGTTGATCAGTGACTCGAAAGAGAAAGTATGAGTCATCAAAGGTAGATTGAAAGAAGCTATGGATCACCAGAAATCTTATGTAGACCTTAAAACGGAAAGATATAGAGTTCCAGATCAGAGATAGAGTTTTCCTGAAGGTATCTCCTTGGAAGAAAGTTTTGATATTCAGCAAGAGGGGCAAGCTAAGTCCAAAATTTATTGGCCCTTATGAGATACTTCAATGAATGGGTCTTATAGCTTACCGATTGAAGTTGCCATCGGAGTTAGAAAAAATGTATGATGTGTTCCACGTGTCAATGCTCTAAAGGTACAAATCTAATCCTAGCCATATGATCACACCATAAGAGATCCAAGTACAGGTTGATATTGTAACACCTAATAACCGAACATTGGTCCGAGTACCAGTGTCACAACACACTACGGTGGTCCATAAATTATTAAATTATCCTTCTATATAACATCCAAATTCTAAACCATTAATTCATGGGTCCCACATTTTAAAATATATTATTATTTAATTTACAGAAATTTGGGCAGTATAACGATTGAAATCCAAATTCTACCTTCCTATAAAAGCTATAAAAATACTCCCAAATAATCACAAGCATCCAACCTAACCTCCGATAATTTATATAAACTCCACAAGATCAACCAATATAGAACATATGATGCAAAGTGGAAATGGGATAGAGTGACTATGGATTTTGTTACCAGATTGCCTGTGACTCAAAGAAAATATGATGCAATGTGGGTGATCATTTAAAGACTTACCAAATCTGCTCATTTTTCACTAGTACAGATGGATTTTTCTTTGACTAAACTGGTCGAAATCTACATCAATAAGCTTGGAAAGTTTTAATGGAGTGCCATCATCCATCATTTCTGATAGGGATCCCAGATTCACATCTTATTTCTGGAAAAGTTTGCAAGACACTATAGGTACTAGACTCCACTTCAGTATAGCATTCCACCCTCAGACCGATGGTCAATCAGAGTGGGTGATTCAGATATTGGAAGATATGTTGCGATGCTATGTACTAGAGTTTGTTAGCAATTGAAAAAATTACTTATCTTTAGCAGAGTTTGCTTACAACAATAGCTACCAGTCCAGCATAAAGATGGCTCCTTTTAAGGAATTGTATAGAAGAAAGTATAGAATTCCTTTATGTTGGATAGAACTCAATGAAAAGAAGCTTGTAAAGACTGAGTTGATCAGTGACTCGAAAGAGAAAGTATGAGTCATCAAAGGTAGATTGAAAGAAGCTAGGGATCACCAGAAATCTTATGTAGACCTTAAAACGGAAAGATATGGAGTTCCAGATCAGAGATAGAGTTTTCCTGAAGGTATCTCCTTGGAAGAAAGTTCTGATATTCAGCAAGAGGGGCAAGCTGAGTCCAAAATTTATTGGCCCTTATGAGATACTTCAATGAGTGGGTCTTATAGCTTACCGATTGAAGTTGCCATCGGAGTTAGAAAAAATGTATGATGTGTTCCACGTGTCAATGCTCTAAAGGTACAAATCTAATCCTAGCCATATGATTACACCATAAGAGATCCAAGTACAGGTTGATATTGTAACACCTGATAACCGAACATTGGTCCGAGTACCAGTGTCACAACACACTACGGTGGTCCATAAATTATTAAATTATCCTTCTTTATAACATCCAAATTCTAAACCATTAATTCATGGGTCCCACATTTTAAAATATATTATTATTTAATTTACAAAAATTTGGGCAGTATAACGACTGAAATCCAAATTCTACCTTCCTATAAAAGCTATAAAAATACTCCCAAATAATCACAAGCATCCAACCTAACCTCCGATAATTTATATAAACTCCACAAGATCAACCAATACAGAACAACAGTCATTTACATGATTGTACATAAAAACATACATATATACATACATTACAGTCTCTTTATTTTATCTCATCAAACTTATTTAAAGGGTATAACATATATATACAAGTCCAAAACTATATACAGTCCCAAAAAAAACTAACCATGTCGTCCTACTAGGCATCTTTCATATATACATGCCAACCAAAGAAAACATAAAATGATGGATTTTTCTTCCATTAGTCCAAAAAATACACACAATATCATAAACAACACTTAATTAATAATATTATCAAGTAAAACTCAAATTTTCCTAAACTTACCAAAATACCCACTTGAAGAAATGGGTTAATTCGAGCTTTTATCACTATTATAGGCAACCAAAGATGAAGAGAAGCAATTAAAGACAATTTAGTTGAGATTAAAGGTGGAATCTTAGGAATTAAACCTTGAAACTCAAAGAAAATGAAGGAAGAAGAAGAATAAGAGAAAGCCAAGGAAGAAATGAGAAGAGATAGGCGGCCAAAAGAAGAATAAAAATCAGATTTTCTCATTAAATACGGCTTACTGACTTTAGGACAAAGTTAATTAAGTCCTAAATGGGTCTAATGCCATTTGTCACAATTTAATTGGCCAAAATACTTTTAGTTGTCAATTTTTCATAAAAATTAGACCAAAAATTCCTAAAAATATTAATTAGGCAATGTTTAAAATTTTGGATCAATCCGAAATCGTTTCGATATCAAACTTAACCCGAATGCACATTTTAATCAATCCGAAAGCTGAATTTTTAAAGTCTTCAAAAAAACTCATTTTACCCTTCCAAAAATTTATATACATAATTTCTAGTCAATTAGTACAATCGGAATAATTTTATGAAGTCCATGAAATATTTTTAAGCCAGTCAAATTTTTCGATCAACTCTATTGATCTCGTTAATTATTTTTTCACTTTTAAAGGTCTATTTGATCTCAATTTCAATCCCAATTATACCACTAAACTCATAATGAATAGTAATTTTTAATGGTAAAGAAAAAATTTTATGGTTCTGGCGGTCCTGATTGGCACTATTCATCCTAGGAAGTACTATTCATGAGATCAGCAGTTTCTGGGGCGTTACATTTCTCCTCTACTAAAATAAAAATTTCATCTTCGAAATTTATCTGGTGAAAATAGTTGCGAATACCATTGTCGCATAGGCTCCTTTGGTTCCCAAGTCGCTTCTTCAATGTTATGGCGAGTATAGAGTAATTTAACTAGCGGTATCTTTTTATTCCTCAACTATTTGACTTCTCTATCCAAAATCCTCATCGATTCCTCATCATATGATTAATTTTTCTTTAGCTAAATGTCCTGTGTTATGATCACGTACGATGGATTTGATATGTATTTTCTAAACATAGACACGTGAAATACATCATGAATTTTCTGTAGTTCCGCTAGCAAATTCAATCTATAAGCCACTAGTCCTACTCTCTCCAATATCTCATAAGGACCGATAAACCTGGGACTCAACTTTCCTTTCCTACCAAATCTTACAATCTTCCTCCAATGGGATACTTTCAGAAATACCTTCTTACCTACTTGATACTCAATATCTTTCATCTTCAAGTCAGCATAGAATTTTTGCCTATCAGTTGCTGCCTTTAAATTATCTCTAATTAATCAGACCTTATCTTTTATAATGGCCTCAATATCGGATTAGCCATAAATAGTACTTTTCCAACAATGAATAGTATTTTCGAGCTGAAAAATATCCCCAAAAGCAAAAAAATATTTTATTTGATTATCAAAAAGTATTAGTTACGAGTAGTTCGGGGTTAAAATTTGAAGTGAATTTGAGATCAAATAAGCTTTCAAAAGTCAAAAGCATGAAAAACAGAGCAATTAGGATTTTAGGGTAACTGTTTGATCGGGCCGTTAAAAATAGAAAATGAAGTGTAAAAATTATCAAAAATTATCTATGATACGTACTGTTATATGTTCTATGAGGAATGATCCTTTGGGATCATTTCTCAGTCTGCTGTGGCCCTGTGGGATCCATATACCGTATATACGATTTGAAAATTTCTGTCGGGTCTGTACTGGGGATATGTTGATAAGAAAATATTAAAAATATAAAAAGAAAGCTAAAGTTGAATATAAAAGTGAAAAAAGACCAAAATGAAAAGAAATAAAAAGTTTAGGGATAAAATGATAATTTTTTCAAAAGATAGGCTTAATAAGTAAAAGTGATAAGAAAATGATTAATAAGGGTAAAATGGTAATTTAGTCAACAGACAATCAAAGAAATGAACTTTTGTAAAATTAAAGGACTTAAACGTAATTTTACATGAAAAAGTAAAAATAAAATTTAATTCGTAAATTGTAAACCTATTAATAGAATAAAAGGAGAAAATAAGAAAAGAAATGGCATTTTGGTAAATAATGAATAAAAAGGGTATTTTTGTAATAAATTGAAAGTTTAAGGACTAAACTGAAAGGTTATGTAAAGTTTTGATATTAAATGAAAAAATTGGTTTATAGTAATGTACCATGCTTTTGGATGAGAAAATTTGATAAATTTAGCCTAATTTAGCATAATTAGGAAATTATGCATGTTAGGAAAATACTATGATTGTTAGTCACCACTAGGCATGTGTTAATGCTCAGCATGTAGGATTTACTACGTGCAGGTACTAATCTTTTTGGAGCAAAAGTACACAGGGCCTAAAGGAATTTGATTGTTAATCTTAATTGGCATGTATATTATTCATGGTTGTGTTAAGAATTGATTTGTAAAAGAATAGTTTTGTATATGAGTAAGAATTTTGGATTGTATATGTTTATATGGAAAAATAAGTTTTCGTTGTGCTGAAGAATTTATGGATGAATTATGTATTCTATTGTGCCTCTGAGAGGCTGTGTATATTGTCTGCTTTTTAGGGGGCTAGTTAAGAATATAGTCGTTATATTACCAAAATTTTGAAAAATGAATAGTAAAATTGGACAATTATAGGTCGGCAGCAAATAAAAGTTATGTTTTGAAATGTGGAGTTAGTAACCCTAAGACAAAAAAAATATGGTTGTTGTGATAAAGATTGAAAAAAAAATTCCGACCAATTGTATAAGTCAATAAGACTATTACAGTAAGGTTGTTACATCTTCAATTTCTTTAATTAGATCAGGTTTAACCAACTTATTCTCACTCAGCTTTGTCCAACATAATGGAGTCTTATATCTCCTTCCATATAGTGCTTCATATGGCGCCATTTTGATATTGGATTGATAGCTATTATTGTATGCAAACTCTGCAATCTCCCTCTTTATCCCAAGCCACCAGTAATGAGTCTTCAAATCTTGGTACATTTTAGTACTACCTGAATGCATCACATAACTGCTATTATGTGCCTCTATCAAAATTTTTTTCTTTAACTCTTTATTAGCGGATACACACACCCTTCCCCTGAAGTATAAGCTACCATTTGGTGCTAAAGTGAACTCAGTATCCCTACTCTCACTGATATCCATCATAGCCTTAGCCAACCTCTCATCATGTAACTAGATAGCTTTTACTTGTTGTAACAAGTCTAGCTTTAGTTGTAATTCGGCCAAAAGTGCTCCATCTGTCGTCAGGGACAATCTCACATTCATGGCTTTTAAAGTTGTTACATAAAATCACTCAGTTATCATTTATACTATATGAAGGTAAATATATAAAATATTTAATTAACTTATTACTTGCCATATATTTCATACTGAGCGCATCAGCTACCACATTGGCTTTATCCGGATGGTAGTCAATGTAAAAGTCATGATCTTTAATCATTTCTAGCCAACGCCTCTACCTCATATTAAGTTCCTTCTGTGTCGGCAGGTATTTCAAACTCTTGTGGTCGGTAAGGATAAAACATTTCTCACCATATAGATAATGCCTCCAAATTTTAAATGCAAATACAATCGTTGCTAACTCCAAGTCATTAGTGGGATAATTCCTCTCTTATATCTTCAGCTGCCTGGAAGCATAAGCAACCACTTTACCTTCCTGTATCAAAACACAGCCTATCCCATTTTTAGAAGCATCGCTGTAAATCACAAAATCTTTTCCTGACACTGGCTGGGTCAAAACAGGTGCTTCTATCAACATCTTTTTTAACAGCTCAAAACTCTCTTGACACTTTTTTGACCATACAAATCTAGTATTTTTATGAAGTAATCGGGTCAAATGAGTAGCAATGGTAGAAAACCCATTTACAAACCTTCTGTAATAACCAGCCAGACCCAGAAAATTTTTTACTTCTGTCACATTTCTAGGAATCTTCCACTCTAATATATGTTAGTGTAAGCCCTAGCCCCAATAGATTGTAATCAAATATTTGAGTTAATAAATGAGGCATTTGTTTTATCTTTTGTATTCCTGTGCATATCAATTGATAGAACTATCCAAGAATGTTGTTTCAGTTTAAGTTATTATGTGTGAGGCACATGGTTGTAAGACCTTGAAACAAAATAGACATCATTCTAAATATCTCTAGTCAGTCATTGTTACGGGAATAACAATGAATTAAGACTAGTATGCTCTCTCTGATAAGTTGAGTTCTGTCTTACGGATCATAAGGACAAGAGTGTCAATCAGAGATCATAGATACATGTTTAGAACATGGTATCTGGATTCGATCCATTTATGAGAACACTACATGGTATAAGTCATAAGTGTTTCTCATATGCAAGTTTTGTATTGGAGTTCTTAGACCTAAAATCTCTATGAAACTCTTTATGTATTACTGTATACTTTGATATACACCTAACGTGCTCGTAACAGAGTGACAAGTTGGGTATACATTGATTCATGTTAGAGAGCATGGAAGAAGTGAAGGGATTACCCCTCTCAATAAGAGAGAAAATATCATCGGCCACTTGATCAGTGAACTGAGAAGTGTATGGCCATATCGAGATGAAATAATGAGTAATCATTATTTATCTGAGAGTTCAGTGTCACTGGAATATCAAGAAAGTAATTAATTTATATAAGGGTGACTAGTTCCTTGCCTTATATTAATTTTGATATTTATGTGTAAGGAACTATGCAAAATTGCATTAGGTCACAAAATGCCATATGCATTTTCATTTAATTTGGAATGCTATAATATCTTGCTAGAGAATATTTATAGCCTTTGAATTAATTTATTAATTCATTGCCAACATTAAATGGACCTATAGGATCGCACATAAAACATTGGGCTTAAAATATTTAAATTAAGTATTGGACATTAATTTGGGCTTTTAATTAAAGTCAAATTAATGTGTGTAATGGATTATTAGATTGTTATTGGAACTTGGCCCATGAGAGAGAGAAATTCAGCCCACAAGAGTTAATTTCAATTAATTAAATGTCTTGTATTAATTTAATTAATTGAGTTTTAAAGCCTAAAAGAATTATGATCAAATAAATCACTTAAATAGGAATACTATTGGCCGAAATTCCTAGAGAGAAATCAAGGAATTTCGGCATATCCTTTATATTAATTAAGTAGTTTATTTGATTAATATGTCTTGTATATTCCTATTTAATTAAGTGGTTAATTTGATTAATATGTCTTTTGTTTTTATCTTGGATGAATTAAAAGAGTTTTTTATCAATAAATATTACTTGTTTTAATTAAGTGATAAAGGCAAATATTAATTATCTTTAGCTAATATTAATTATCCTAAGGTAGTATATTTGAGATTTATCACTTAATAAATAAGATAATATATATATAGTGGATGAGAGAGAAAAAAAACTAATTTTGTGTGTGGCGTGAATAGTAACTCTCTCTCACAATTTTATTTTGGCCAATTTTTCACAAGGAGAAAGGATTGTTCCTCATTCTCTTGTGATCTTGGGTAGTAATAGCAACCTTAGAGAAGTGCAAAATCAAATTTTGTAGCTTCAATCAATTGCCATTACACGATACTTAAACAGAGAGCTAGAAATCTCGATTTTAAGCCGTCTTTGCAATTGTGCGTGTGAACATAGAGAAGAGTGGCATAAAGGCTGTTCTTTTGGCATTGACAAAGAAGATCAAAGGTTGATAAATCACTCTTGATTGCTGGTCATCACCAAAACCAAATATTAAAGTGCATCTAAAGTTGTAAGTTTTACAACCCTAAAATTGCATGTTTCGTTTCTTGCTTTGGAATTGTATGGTATGTATGATAAAATTTTTGTTTTTCCGCCGTGTTATCATCACCATCATACCATGTCATATTCCATCAATATCGCCTATACTTTCTTGGGATCCACTGATATTCCCTGTACAGACACTATTGTTCCAAGAATACAACTTTTTAAAGCCAAAACTCACACTTACTAAACTTTGCATATGGCTGCATATCCCTCAGAATCTGAAGTACTATCCTGAGATATTCTTCAGGAGTCTTAGAATACACTAGAATATCATCTATGAAGACCACCATAAACTGATCCAACTATGGGTGAAACATCTGGTTCATGAGATCCATAAAAGCCCCTAGTATATTTGTCAATCCAAACGGCATCACTAGAAACTCATAGTGTCCATATCTAGTACGAAAAGTTATCTTCTGCACATCAGTCTTAGAGAATATCCCTGCATCTTTCAGCTGATCAAATAAGTCATCAACGTGAGGCAATGGATATTTATTCTTGATAGTAACCTTGTTCAACTGCCTATAATCAATGCATAACCGTAGAGATCCATCATTTTTCTTTACAAACAGTATTGGTGCACCCCGAGATGAAATACTAGGCCTAATAAATCCTTTCTCTAATAGCTCCTGTAACTGAACCTTGAGTTCATTTAACTCAATAGGTGCCATTCTATATAGAGCTATAAAGATAGGTACAGTATCAGGCATTAACTTAATAGAAAATTATACCTCTCTATCAGGTGGCAAATCGGGTAATTCTTCCGAAAAAACATCTAAAAAGTCACAAACTAAAGAAATGTCGCTAATACATAATCCCTCCTTCTCAGTTTCAAGCACAAAAGCCAACTATACCGCACACCCTTTTCTTATTAACCGACATGCTGCAGTAGATGAGATTACATTTGTTAGGAAATCTAACTGTTCCCCATCTACTATTATTTTAATTTCATCCTGGGTCATCAAAGTGATCCGTTTTAACTGACAATCTAATATAGCCTGGTGAGCATGAAGCCAATCCATACCCAGAATGATGTCAAATTTTCAAAAAGGAAAAGATATCAACTTGGCAAAAAAAGTACACTATCGAATACTGATAGGCCAGTCCCGATATATTGTATCAACTACCACACTTTGCCCTAGAGGATTACTAATCTGAATATCATGCTCAAGCTGTGCAACAACTAACCCTTTCCTCTGTGCAATCTCTGTGCTAATGTAAGAGCCTGTCGACCCAGGGTCTACCAAAGCATAAATAGAAATACCAAAGAGAGAAAATGTACCAACAATGATGTCAAGTGCATCCTGATCCTCCCTGGACATCACAGTATAATTAAAGGCTGTAGGTCGACTCTCTAATCCACTCTAACCCTGTCCAGCTCCTCTACAAGCAAATGACCTTGAGACTGCTCCTCTACCTCTCTGTGCTATGGCTCTAGACCCAGCTCCCTAAGGTCCTGAAATAGCTATCTGAGCTCTCAGATAATCTCTCACCATATAGTCTCTCGACCCACATCTGAGGCAAGTTTTTGTATGCCTCTGACACTCTTCTGGGTATCTCCTACCATAGAAATCACATGTGGGTATCCCTATTCCTTTACCAATACCCTTAGGTGGCCTAACTGCATATTGAGCTATAGTGCTTGTCCTGACAGTCGATCTCTAACTCTGAGTAGAATTTTGTGAAGGGGGTACATCTAGTGTCTGTGAAGGAGGATTCTGTGGCTTTTTTCTAGAACCATTAGGGCTGCTAAACTGGGGTGGTCTCTTTCTCTGTTGAGATCTGGCCTATCTACTAGCCTCATCAATCTAAATTGACTCAACTTGAGAAGCTGTAAGTACAAAGGATCTCATATCCATATATTCCTAAGTTGCAATGGACTCTCTGATCTTTTTATAGAGACCCTACTCAAATAACTGACACGTCTTCTGCTGAGTCAAGTTATAATCCCTCATATAAGCTAAAAGATGCTCGAACTCCCACTCATATTCCTGAACAGATATGTTCCCTATCTCAATCTCTAAAAAGAACTCTCTATGGCCCTCTGGTACACTTTCCCAATATATTTATCCCCAAACTGCTGCAAAAAGAACTCCCAGGTCACCTGATCAATGGGGGTATACCATCGGTTTGTCTTTCACCAAGTGAAAGACGATCCCTAAAATAATACAACTGCCCCTTCAAGCATCTCCTTTGGTGGGCTATGAGTGATCTGAAATAATCTCTTCAATTTGTCCAACCACTCCTCGGCTTCTACAGCTATAGTTTAATCCTGGCCAAAGAAATCCTCTACCCCCAATTTCTTCAACTGCTCTAGAATAGATATCCTAGAGGGGGTGAAGGTGGTTGCTGCTGTGGCTGAGGTGGAGGAGGAGCTTGCATCCTCGGGTATAATAAATCTATCATCATCTGCATGAATTCCTAAGGTGCAGGGAGAGGTGAAACTGGTGCAACTGGAGGTAGAGTAGGCTGACAATGATCCTGTAACTTTGCATCACTCACACTTATAGAGGCTCTACTTTCTCTATCATCAACTTTAGTGCCCTCTTGAGATTCAAAGGCCATCTTTACACTATAAAACAGATATAGGGGATAGATAAACATCAGTTTCTCCAATAAAATCACCTTAAAATCAAAACATCTCAGTTCATAACATGTACATAAATTAAGCACTTAATTACTTAATCAAACTTAACTCCTCATTTTTCTGACCTTAGGACCGTCTAAACCAGCTTTGATACCAGTAAATGTAACATCCGATAATCGAATATTGGTCCGAGTATCGATGTCACAATACATTGCGGTGGTCCATAAATTATTAAATTATCCCTCTTTATAACATCCAAATTCTAAACCATTAATTCATGGGTCCCACATTTTAAAATATATTATTATTTAATTTACAGAAATTTAGGCAGTATAATGGCTGAAATCCAAATTTTACCTTCTTGTTAAAGCTACAAAACACTCCCAAATAATCACAAACATCCAACCCAACCTCCGACAATATATATAAACTTCACAAGATTAGCCAATACAAAATAGCAATCACTTCCATGATTATACATAAAAACATACATACACACACACACACACACATATATATAGTCTCTTCTTTTTATCTCATCAAATTTATTTACAATATATAACATATATATACATGCCCAAAACTATATACAATCCCAAAAAGAACTGGCCATGCCGTCCTACTAGGCATCTTTTATATGCATATGCCAACCAAAGAAAGCACAAAATACTGAATTCTTCTTCCATTAATCTCTTTCCAGCATAAGCTCAATCTTTGTTTCTTACGTGCAGCACAAAATCACATGCTAAGTACAAAAGTACTTAGCAGTGAACATAAAACCTAAACCCTATAATTCCACTACTGTTCATTCATGTTATTTATACTTACACTTCGTTATTTCTTTTTCATTGGTTAATTCCATTATGATTGATTTTTACACAAATTTTTCGATTATATTCTAAATTTCACTTTTATCGATGAAATTATTATTTTGCCCTTACTTGAGAAATTCATTCTCAATTATGACTTTTGAAGTTTTATTCTTAAATTTTTATCACTTTATATTCCGATTTCATACTATAGGGATACATTTTTACTTTAGTCCATAAAGTTTCATAAATGCACTTTTGTCCTAATTTATTTGTTTATCGGTTTTTTTATGTTTTTATCTTATATTTCAGTATTTTTATGCTTTTGCCTCTACAGTATTTTTACATTTTTGCTCATACATTATTTTACGCTTTTTTCCATAGTATACCATGAAAATATATAACTAAATAGGATGAATGGAATGATGCACCACATGGATCCCAGTACTTCAGTAGTATCAATTATACATATATTATTTTTCTTTTCTTTTTATTTTTTTCTTTTTTTTCCAAACACTCTAATACAGTCATGGAACCATATCAAGATTATCAATATGCAAGTCGTCATGACTTGTTACTGCGGTTACAGTAATGTCTCGATTGCTAGCCATGTACATCCTAATTTTCGATTTCACATCTAATACTAAGGGAAAATCATAATTACAATTTAACATTGTTTATAACAATACCTCATCACCGATTCATGGTAATAATTAATATATATTATCAAAAATAGTTTCAGTATTTCAGAAATACCAGTTTTTTCAATTAATATCATTCGGTCCAAATGCAATTATTTTGCTTATTTATTTTATTTATTATTTATTCTCTAATACATGCTCCTTGCACGTCATATGATTTAGTTATACCCTATTATGCACTTATTCCAATTTAATTCTTACATACATACACAGTTTTCCAAAATCTCTATTAAATTACATTATGTCAATTTTCCTTTAACATTATATTTTTTATTCAATTTAATCACAATAAACATATAACCACATACTTTTCAATTATTTGAATTTAATCCATACAATTACATTTTGGTCCTTAATATTTTTAATGTGGTAGAATTTTCCCCTTAATTTAGCCATATCTAAACTTTAATTAAATACCACAATTTTATTAGTTTGACTTCTAATTTCTCAATTCTAAGTTCAATTTTACAATTAATTCATAATTAACCTAAATATTTTCACTAATTATATATACAAAATATATATGAAATTAAAGATTTTTTAGTTGTTCACTTACCAAATCTTACTCCAAATCACTCAATAATTTTTTTTCTTTGGCTTTATCCCTGTTTGCTTGGTTTTTCTCACCTTGGTTCCCTAAATGGTAGAATTTTTATGTCCAAAATTCACCATAAATTCAACCAATTTTAGTCTAAATAATACACACAATGTCATAAGCAACACTTAATTAATCAAATTATCAAGTAAAACTCAATTTTTTCTAAACTTACCAAAATACCCACTTGAAGAAATGGGTTAATTCCAGCTTCTATCACCACTATAGGCAACCAAAGATAAAGGGCAGCAATTAAAGACAATTTAGTTGCGATTAAAGGTGGAATCTTAGGAATTAAGCCTTGGAAATCAAAGAAAATGAAGGAAGAAGAAGAAAGAGAAAGCCAAGGTAGAAATGAAAAGAGATGGCCGGCCAAATGAAGAATAAAAATCAGATTTTCTCATTAAATATGGCTTACCCACTTTAGAACAAAATTAATTAAGTTCTAATTAGATCCAATGCCATTTGTCATGATTTAATTGGCCAAAATATTTTTAGTTATCAATTTTTGATAAAAATTAGACCAAAAATTCTTAAATATATTAATTAGACTATGTTTAAAATTTTGGATCAATTCGAGATCGTTTTGATATTAAAATTGGTCCGAATGCATATTTTAACTAGTCCAAAAGCTGAATTTTCAAAGTTTTCCAAAAATTCATTTTACCTTTCCAAATATTCATATACATAATTCTAGTCAATTGGTGCAATCGGAATAATTTTATGAAGTCCATAAAATATTTTTAAGCCAGTCAAAGTTTTTGGTCAACTTTATCGATCCCGTTATTTATTTTATTTTTCATTTTTGAAGGCGTATTTGACCTTAATTTCAAAATTATACCATCGGACTTGTAATAAATAGTACTTTATAATGGTGAAGAAAATATTTTATGGGCCCGGTAGGCCCTAGGTGATACTATTTACCCTCAAAAAATACTATTTATGAGATCGACGATTTTTAGATCGTTACAGATATGACCTATGAAAATAAACTAGTGAAGATCTTAGTTAGAGAGATCAGACAGCTCAGAAATAAGCAGGTTCCACTAGTGAAGGTGCTTTGGCACCATCACAACGTGGAAGAGGCTACATAGGAGCCCGAAGCTACAATTAAACAATAGTATTATCTGCTCTTCCATATAGGTAAATTTCAAGGATGAAATTTCTTCTAGTAAGAGAATTTTAATAGCCTCAATATAAATGCAGCTATGAATAGTATTTTCTGATAGTGAAAAATATACCCAGAGATGAAAATAATTTTATTTGACCACCAAAAAATACTAATCACAGTTAGTTTGAGATTGAAATTTGGAGTGAAATCGAGACCAAATAGGCCTCCAAAAGTTGAAAATACGAAAAAGCAATTGGTTCGATTCAAAAGTAAACTAAGTTGACTTAACTTTGATCGAACATTTAAAAATAGTAAATGAGTTCTAAAACTTTCCCAAATTTACAAATTTGCCTAAAATAATGTGTAAAATTTTTTGACTATAAAAAGTTAATTTTGTGGTATCACTGGTAATTGTTGAATTAGATCGATCTGATTAAATCAAATCAATAATGAACTTCGATTGGGCTAAAATTTTGTGTACAACCTATTTTAGATATGATAAGATTGATGGAATTTAGTTTGGGATGATTTGAATTTGAAAAGTAAGAGAATTACAGAAAAATGGCATAACCGGCCTAATTAAGGCTTTGGGCTTGAGGTTGAATCAAAGCCCAACCCATTCTACCATTATATAAGCCAAGTGGGAGATGATATTTTGGGTGTCTCATCCTTATTCCTTTAGCTTTCATCTCCTTTTTCCTTGGCTAAACCATCATAGCCACTTTCTCTCTCTATTTCTTCAAGTTTTCTCTCTCTTTCTCTCTTAATCCAAGTATGCTAAGTGTAGTTTAATATCCCTAAAAGATTCTCTAAGCCTCTACTCTTTGATTAGAGTGAGAGAAGTGGGTGAAAATAAGTGTGGAAGTGAAAGAGGTCAATTTGAGGTAAGTGAAAATCAATATTTTAATTTAGTTTAAGGGTGCCTATAAGTGGTTTTAGGTGCCTAGAGTCCATTTATGATGTTAGTTTGAGCATAAGAGATTGAAATCATAGTGTTTCTATTGATGAAGAATTTGTTCCCTTGTAGATTCTTAAGATGGCGGACAAGTTTCTAAGGCTGAAGGTAAGAAAAGGGAAGCCTAGGGAAGATAAACCAAGTGAGAAAAGTTAATGACTATGAAATCCATCATTTTTTCTTCATTTTGGCATGGTTTTGCTTTATATAACATAGGTAAACCTATATATAATGCATGCTTAATTGAAATTGAACTTAGAATAGTGATTATACACCTTGAATATGGCCATTAGAATGCTTAAATTGATTTAAAAGTATTGGTAAGGTGGGTTATCTCACATGGCCGTATGGAACCCTAAGGTTAACCAAAGTGTATTTTGTGTATTTTTAACGTTTGATGCCTTAAAATGACTATAGAGATAAAATATTGCATCCATGAATTTTATTAGAATTTATGAAATTTATGTGAATATTTTTTTAGAAGGAAATCAAATTATGTAATAAGTGAATTTGTTGACTTATTGTGAAATAATTCATAAAATGAGTAAAAATGGTGAATTATAGTGAAATAATTCACAAAATATACAAAATTGATTAAAAAGTTGAATGACTGATGTACTGGAAGGAAAAAGCTACTGAAAATGTAAATATGTGAAAAATAATTTTTGAAATAAGTGAATTTTTCCCTTAGTAGTGGTCAGATGATCAAAATCTAGTTCAAAATATAATTGGCTAGCCAAATAGACATTTATATCGTGGTGTAAGTCATTGCGACTTGCTTTGCTATGGTAGGATCGTAATGATCTCCCATAGTAACTATATTATCTATTTTGTATTATGTTCTATGGAGAAATGGTCCTTCGATATCATTTTTCAGTTTGTACTGTAGGCCCATGGGATTCACATCCCGTATATTCGATCTGAAAATTTTTACCAGGATTATACTAAGGGCATGATGGTAAAAATATGTTAAAAGTGCAAAAAGTAAAGCAAAAATGAAGTTTAGAATGAAAAATGACCTAATTGAAAAGAAATGAAAAGTTTAGGGGTAAAATGGTAATTTCTCCGAATAGTGAGTTTAGTGAGTAAAAATGACAAAAAAATGAATAAAGGGTAAAAATGAAAAGAAATAGCGAGCAAACGGCCTGAAATGGACTTTTATGAATAGGAATGACTAAAATGAAATTTTGCATGAAAAGTTAAAATAAGGACCAAACAATAATTTTACATGCCAATAAATGAATGTAGAGTGAAAATAAGTAAGCTAGTGGCAATTTAGTAATTAAAGTGTAAAAAAGGCAATTTTGTAATTAAATGAAAAAAAATTAATTAAGAACTAGATTGAAAAGTTTATCAAAGTAATGGTATTAATCTGTATTGAATGTAAAGTACATTGATAATTATGTTTTTGATTGAAAATTAATGAAGTTTGCACATATAATGCAATTGTGCATGGGAAAATCTTTGATTTATAGTCACCACTGAGCACATTTAATGCTCAGTACGTAGTGTTTATAGCATATAGTTTCTAAACAATATTTAGAGGATAGTACACAGTGGAGCAAATTTTAAGGAGAAAGAGAAAGTTAGAAACTATTTTGTATGTTTGCATGTTTATATTTAGCTATTTAAAGTAAAGAATTTATTTGTAATAAGCAGTATTTGAAGTATATGAAATTATGAATTATTGACAGGAAGTGGAATTGGATGAGCGTGTTTGATATGATAATGGATGACTGAAATATATACATATTTTGTTATGAATTGTTGTGTCCCTTAGAAGTTGTGGATTATCTATTTTTTAGGTTAGATAGGCAAGTTTTTAAGACGTTATATTGTCGAATTTTTATTAAATAAAGAGTAAATTGGACAGTTATGGATCAATCAATAAGTCTAAATTGTAATTTTTATTGATTGGGGAGAATTGGTGATTAATGGATTAATTGGTTCAATATAAGATGCACACAAAAAAATTTTTGACTAATCGTTTAAATCAATAGGACAGTTATAGTAAGGGTGTTACAATGCTCACCCCTAGTTTATATATATATATATATATATATATATATATATATATATATATATATATATATATAATCGGTGACCATTAGAAAGCATTGTATATGTAACGTTCCCGGATCGGCCGCCAGTACAGTATTGTCCACTTTGTACCCTTGTAAGATACCTGTCCGCTTTTGGATACAGGTCCATTCAAGGACACTTACGGTTTTGTCCTTAGGCCTAAGCCCAAAGCGCGTTATGCTGGGGGAAGGGAGTCACACACCAATGCACCAGCGAGGACGCTGGGCCGAGCCCTAAGGGGGGTGGATTGTGTCCCAATCCCAAATCGGTTGTGAAAGGTGAGGAACATTGCCTTATAAGCGTGTGACTTCCTTCCCCCAACATAGCGTGCTTTGGGCTTAGGTCCAAGGACAAAACCGTGAGTGTCCTGAGATAAACCTGTACCCAAAGGCGAACAAGCATCTTACAAGGGTACAAAGCGGACAATACTGTGCTGGCGGCCGATTCGGGGACGTTACAATATATATATTCAAAAGCCAAATCAAACATTTTAGATACACACATGTACATATATGTATTTATATGTCTATGCACATATGCATACATACTTATACATATATGTACGTGTGTGTGTGTGTGTGTATATATATATATATATACACACATGAACACACTCTGTGTGTGTGTGTGGAGGTAGCAAAATTGATTCAAACCTAAAATTCTACCAAAATCTGCAAACAAAAAATGATCCAACCCAAATAAATACATATTGGATCAATCCAAAGCCGATTTATTTTATTCTCTAACCCAACTCAATACCCACTGGAACAATCCAAAATCGACACATTTTATTTTTCAATCCATTAGGTCTAGATCCAATAGGTTTCTTTCAAAATCTCTGTTAGTTGCTTTCACTATTTCATTCTTTCTAGATTTACTTTGTCCCTTATGAGTTTGTCATCTCTCTACCGTTGGGTCGTCGCCTCCTCTTTCCCTCCCCCTCTCTTCAATCTAGATACCTCATCTAACCAAAGCCATCATATCTACTGACTTGGAACTTTAAAGCCATCATATCTGTTCCATTTTTCTTTCTCAAACTTCAAATTCAAAACCTTCTACTTTGGGTTTTGATCTCTGTTTATGTAAGTATATAAATCTAAAGCACTATAAAATATTGCTTGATCGATATTCAATATGGGTTATGTGATTTTGTTGATAGATATAATTTTTAATGAGATGTTATTAATTCCTGAAAAGGAACTAAAATTGTCTAGCTATAGCGAAGAAGACAAAGCACAAAACGGTGGCAACAAATGGGATAAATATGCATACAGCAACAACAGGAAGAAATCCAACGATCCTTTTCCTCCATGGCTACCCTGAATTATGGTATCATGGCATCACCAACTCATATCTCTCTCCTCCCATGGTTATCGTTGCCAATTAATATTGGTATCAATTTAATATTTTTCTTTTCTTAAAATGAAATTACTCACCCCACGTGGCTATTAGAATTTTATTTATCAATTATTTTTAAAATTTTAATATAATTTAATTTTTTTAATAAAAATTAATTTATTTGGGATCAATTAAATTTAATTTGATAATTTAGTAAAAATCAAGCAATTTAATATTAAATTTAAATTTAATTAATTTTTTTTAATTATTATGAACATTTTTTAATTATTCAAGTCGGTCATATCAATTATAAAAAAGCGTAATTTTTTGTAAGTTTAATATAAAAAGAAAATTTTATAATAATTTGCATTAAATTCATGGGTAGATCCAAATCCGTTCAATCCATTTAGATATTAACTCATTTATTATCCATATTTTTTAACACATTTATGATCCGTACATTTATTATCCCAACCAAAATTCATCTAATCCGTCCATTTGTCACCTTTATATGTGTGTGTACATACACATATATACACACACGCACAAATATATATATACATACATATAATTCTCTCTAAAATTTACATATAATAATACTTTAAAATATATTTAAATTATCTTTTTATTTTTATACCTTAATTTTTTATATTTTTCTATAAAATATTTATAATACTTTAAACTAAATTTATATTATATCATTCTCTTTAATTATATAGTAGGGATGAGAATGGACCGGTTAACCGGTTTAACCGGTCCATTAGCAAAAAAATTAACCAGTCCATTAATATCGATTTTTTAAAATCACTAACCATTAACCAATCCATTACATTCGGTTAATCAGTCCATCGATTTCGATTTTTCGGTTTGGTTAACCAATATTTTTCGGTTAACCATTAAAATTTATAACATAAAATTATTAAAAAAAAATAGACAAAGTTCAATTCAATTTCAAATGTGTAAAGTAATTTAATATAAAAATTACCAAACAAATATAATTTACTAGTCAAAATTAATGTTATATAGAATAATAGCTGATATTATAAAATATATTTCATATTTGTTGAAAATTATAATATATTTGATTTTAAGTTAAATAAAATTTTGAATAATATTAAATGTTATAACATAAACCTAAATATATAAGAAATTATAATTACATGCTATTAAGTAAAATATGAAAACCAATATATGATAAAAAAAATAATATACATAAAAGTTAATCGGATACTATATATAAATATTATTATATAATTAAAGAGAATGACATAATATAAATTTAATTTAATATAAAAAATAATATATATAAAAGTTAATCATATACTATATATAAATATTACTATATAATTAAAGAGAATTACATAATATAAATTAAAGTATAAAAATAAATATATAATTTAAATATATTTTAAAATATTATTTTATATAAATTTTAGAGAGAAATAAAAAAAACTGAACACACACACACACACACATATATATATATGAACCGGTTAACCATAAACTAACGGTTAACCGATACCTAAAAATCTAAACTGTAACTATTAACCAAAAATATAAAAATTAAAAATCGTAACCAAGTTTGTTGGATCGGTTAATCATAAAAATCGGTTCGATTTTGAATCGATTTTACGGTTAACCATATTTTCGATTTTTTTTGCTCATCCCTATTATATAGTAATGTTTATAGGTAGTAACCGATTAATTTTTATATATGTTATTTTTTAATCATATATAATAGCATTAAATCACATTTTCTTATATTTTAGATTTTATATTTTAACATTTAATATTATCTAAAATTTTATTTGACTTAAAATCAAACATGTTAATTTTCAACAAACATAAAGTCTATTTTATAATATTAGCTATTAATTTGTTGAACATGAATTTTGACTAGTAAATTATGTTTGCACATTTGAAATTGAATTAAATTTTATCTATTTTTTTATAATTTTATGTTATAAATTTTAATAGTTAACCGAAAAATATTGGTTAACCAAATTGAAATCGATAGACTGATTAACCGAATATAACGGATTGGTTAATTGTTAATAATTTTAAAAAACGATATTAATGGATTGATTAATTTTTTTACTCATAAACCAATTAACTAGTATATATATATATATATATATATATATATATATATATATATATATATATATATATATATATATATATATATATATATATATATAAACTGGTTAACCGGTAATCGTTAGAAAGCATCGTATATATTAGGGGTGAACATGGATCGGATAATCAGTTTATAAGCAAAAAAATTAACTAGTCCATTAATATCAATTTTTTAAAATCACTAACTATTAACCAATTCGTTACATTCGATTAATCAGTATATTGATTTCGATTTTTTGATTTGGTTAACCATTTTTTTTGGTTAAATATTAAAATTTATAACATAAAATTATATAAAAAAATTAGACAAAATTTAATTCATTTTCAAATGTGTAAAGTAATTTAATATAAAAATTATGAAATAAATAAAATTTACTAACCAAAATTCATTTTATATAAATTAATAACTAATATTATAAAATAGATTTGATATTTATTAGAAATTACTATGTTTGATTCTAAGTAAATAAAATTTTGAATAATATTAAATATTATAACATAAACTTTAAAATATAAAAAAAATATAATTAAATGCTATTAAGTAAAATATGAGTACCAATATATGATAAAAAATAACATTTATAAAAGTTAATTAGATACTATATTTAAATATTACTATATAATTAATGAGAATGACATAATATAAATTTAGTTTAAAATATTACATAAATTTTATAGAAAAATATAAAAAATTAAAGTATAAAAATAAAAATATAATTTAAATATATTTTAAAGTGGTTAACCATGACTAACGGTTAAACGGTACTTAAAAATTTAAACCGTAACCATTAACTAAAAATATAAAAATTAAAAATCGTAACCGAGTCCATCGGATCGGTTAATCATAAAAATCGATTCGGTTTCGGATCGCTTTTACGGTTAACCATATTTTCGATTTTTTTACTCACCCCTAGTATCTATATTCAAAAGCCAAATCAAACATTATATATATACACACACATACATATCTTTATCTGTATGTATGTGCGCGCGCGCGCACACACACACACACACACATATATATATATATTGGTCAAGCTCTAAAAGTTTAATGTTGGTCAACTATGAGATGTCTAGGATAAGATGAGTAGGTGGTTTCATATAACTAATTGGTCCCATGATCGCACATGTTCTATCTTAAATTTCTACATTTAGAATGCATTTGGAGAGGATTTTATTTTTTATTTTTGGATTTTTTTTTATTAAAAATAAAACAAAAACATGTTTGATAGATTTCTTTCTATTTTGGTTGCTACAAAAATTTAAGATGCATTCGGTGAGGATTTTATTGTTGTTTTTGGTTTTTTTCTTAAAAGTAAAAGTAAGACAAAAACATGTTCGACATATTTCTTTTTGTTTTGGTTGCTACAAAAATTTACAAAAGTGATTTTTATGTCAAAAATATAAATAAAAAACCTTTAAAATATGATTTTTAAGTTTTTATTTTTATCAACAATTTAATTACTTTATCTTTATTATTACCATCGTTACTACCAACACACCGCCACCAGCGGCCACCATCGCCACATTATTGCCATTGCTGCCACCATTATTGTCGCCGCCGTTGCCGCCGCTGCCGCCGCCACCACCAGACTATCGTCGCCGCTACCACTACCGTCGCCACCACCACACCATCCACCAATGCTACTACCACACCGTCGTCACTGTCGTGTTGCTACCACCACCACCAGACCGCCCGTTACTACTACCACCACCACCACTATTGTCGTTGCTACCTCTACCAGACTCCTGCTGCCACCACCACCACCATACCTCCACCGTTGCTGCCATCACCACCAGACTGCCACCGCCACCACTGCCACCATCGCTACCGTCACCACCAGACTATCGCCGCCACCACCACATCGCCACTGTCGCTTCCGTCATCACCTCTATCACTGCTGCCACCACCACCACCACACCGCCACTTCCACCACCATTGCCTCCATCGTTGCCATTACCAAAATTATTATCATAATATATATGAATAATTAAAAAATATACATAAATAATTTAAAAAATATGATACAATTTTTTAATATATAAAATAGTTTTTTAAAAAATAAATAATAAAAATTAAAAATATTTTTTGAATTTTGAAAAAACTAAAAACTTACAATTTTACCAAATGCACCTTCAGTTAAATTTAATTAATATAGTCTTTCATGGGTAAATTATCTAGACTCTTATCTATTCGATAATCAGACTCAAGTTCTAACTTAAGTCTTAACAATCACAATAATCCCCTAGATATGAATTCTATTGGAATAAATGTTGCTAAGAATGAAAATGATTTGTTTGATTAGATTATATCTAAACTTGATTCATCACTTGATGTTTCATCTAAACCACCAAATTCTGACATTTTTATCCTCATTTCAACTTTAATTTCATTTCTCCTCTCTTAATTTGACATAAACTTGAGGATTTTTTAGTTGGATATTATTGATTTATAGGGGAATCACGATTTTAATTATGCAGCTAAAGATTTTGATAATAGGTTGGCCTTTAATTTCAATTTTCAATCTCAAATCCAAAATCCTTCATAACAAGAATCTCAATTTTTCCCAAGATTTTGATATCATCCTCTGCAATGCCGCAACTAGTCAAGGTCTGCTTCCTCCTACCTTTTTCTTTTTGTTGTAAAGTTTGATTCGTATTCATTATGTTGTTTAAGCCTTTATTTGGATGAGAGTTAATGGAAGCAAGTGAGAGTAGAGTAATTGAGAGTAATTGAATTACTCTGTTTATGTTGTAACAAATGCAGAGTAATTGAGAGTTACTAGTTATTATATATGAGCCAAAATACTTACTTCCAATTTGGAAGTGAATGAGAGTAGCTTCATTTTTACTCTAAATTATAAAGAGTTATTATCAATTACTCTATATTTATTTAAACTTACCAAACAATGGAAAGTAAATAAGAGTAAATTCAATTTACTCTCCTTCCATTTACTATTACTTACTCTACTCTCACTTACTCCAATTAACTTTCATCTAAACAGCCTAACCACATGGGTTGCCCTAAATAGCCTGATCGTTAGATCAATACCGTGCTCGATAGCCCATATATGCAGAGCTGATAGGGTAAGCCATGCATTGGGGTGAAGTTTTCCAATGGTGAGATCATAGCAGTTTAAGAACTGCACCTAGAACTAAGTCAGTGAAAGGGTGACCTCGACCTGTAAGTTAGCCCCGTAAAGAACTAACTTTTTCTTACTGTTAAAATTGGCATTAGCTAGGATATGTTTGCCGGGAGGTTGGAGAGTGTATCGATCACAAATGCCTAGTCTTGCTCTAAGATCAATTAGGTCATGAGTTTTAATGGACGACCTAATTCAATCTACTCGTGGATTGGCTCATGGAGCTCTTCTTCTTGGTCTAGGTTTGCTTTGGATTAGAGCTTGGAATGCAGAAATTTCTATTGGAACACTTGCTAAGGACGCACTATTGGTAAAAATGCTCGGAGCACTATCATCTAAAAGGCCATTGCTAATTCTAATATCACTAGATCCTACTGATCCACTTATTTTAAATATAAATAAATAAGATAGTAGAAATGCAAAAGCAAAAAGAATATATAAATTACTAACCTGTAAGAGTTGAAGATGAAACAGATAAAAGATAAAGAACGTAAATGTGCATCAAAATGAGACGAAGAAGCAGAGCAAGATAGGAAAAGGAGATGGGATCGCGAAGGAAGAAAAAGGTGAAAATACGAAAATGAAGATGGCTTTCATAGGGAGAAAAGATCATCGAATGAAAGACAAGTGTGTGATCTAGGTGCATTTAGAAGTGGCAGTTTCATTGCATTAACAGTATTGTGCAAAATTCAAAGAGTTATCATTACAGTTGTCGGCATCGCAGAGATCGAAGGGATTCCATAAATGCAATTATTGTCGTAGATACCGAAGAGACACCTCGTTTACAGTAGCTCACTAACCTATGGGCATCCTAACAGTTGGAACGTTAGTAACTGAACTGGGTAACTGAGCTCCCTCAAATAGCCTAGTCAACAAGTCCCTCAGGTAACTCCGGATCTAAGCTAGTGCCCCAGTGATGTCATTTTAAGAAGTCATACTTACACAAGGAGTCATAGTTACCTAAAGAGGGTAGAACTCTTATTTTGGAAACTTAGTTTAGCTTCCTGATCAAATTATACGTCTTCCTCAATGAAATTCATGTCGATGCTAGAATCCTTTCTAGTTAGGAAACCAAATCGTAAATAGAGTAGGATTCTTATTCCTATAAATGTGCAAAATATTAGGTAATTTTCCCCTCTTAGTCAAATTTTACTCTCAATACGTTCTTTTGAGGTTATTACTGACTTGACCGTCGAAAATTCCACTGAAATTCTTTATTTTCAGGTATTAGAGGAGCTGTGAGCAACACCATTGTTCAAATCGAACCCAAGTAACAAACCGGTAAAACCAATATGTTATCAATATATTAACCCAAAAAGCAAGAAAAAAGAATGGATATATTAAAAATTAAAAAAAAAATGGATATACTAAAAATTTTTGCCTGCTAACTATTATTTTGGCTATGTCTCTAAATCTCTCTAATGGGAGTAGAAAAGAGGTGCTCAATTCAATCTGCTCGTATGTGTATGTGTATGTGTATGTATGTATGTATGTATATATATATATATATATATATATATATATATATATATATATATATATATATATATATATATATATATATATTAAAAAAAATGGGAAGTAATACTATTCATAATGAGTTTAGATAAAACACACGTTTATCTTTCAAATTTTTGCTATTCAATCTGGTTGATATATTTATATAATGTGTATAGTAATTTTCATGAGTACCCAACTCAGGCGATCTCTATTTCTTACATATGCCAAGAACATTAAAATTTGCTATTCTTTTAAAAAATACATTCTCAATCGAATCGGAGCATTCAACTATTGACTAAACTTTCAGTTCATTTCCTCAAAAATGTTAGCAGAATATCTTTATGGTGTTTTTTGTATTTAATTTTCTAATTGCTTCTTACTCGCTATCTACACAAAATGTGAATTTGGTCTTTATTGCTTCTTTTCTGGACGCTTAATTTTTTTTAAATTAATAAAATAAATAACGCAAAAGCTCCAAATCAAAGATAAAAAGAAATTAAAAAATAATAATAATAAAGAGCTATAATTTCTAATGCAAGAGATTAGACAAAAAAGATTTATTAACTAACCACCATCAATCTGATTAAATATCCATTTTCGTTTGGTGGTTTATTTCCATATGACTTTCTGTCTCAACTTATTCTGTGCATGTATATTATTACCGAGAAACATAAAGTTAGAGCAGTTAATGGTAATTAAATAATTACTGCACCCTAATTCACTATAGGTTTTGAAGAGTAGATAAAATATCTAGAAATTAACAGGAAGACTGCTCAAAAATGCTAAGTTGTAAGGAGAAGTTGACTTTCCAAACTGGGAACACCATTTAGGTAGCTTCTTGAGAACTTTCTCAGCTTTTGGCGTCAATCGATCAACATCTGTTCTAAGCTTTAGCAGAGGATGCCGATCCTCCATACTGTGAGCAGATGTAGATTTTTTCACCCAGTGAAGAGATAGCTCAAACTTCGTAGGAGCTTCTTTCCCTCCCGAAAACTGAATAATATGCCATCCATCGATACTGCTCTTGTCACCAAGTGGCACTAGTTCCTCCGAATTTCCTGCATTCAAGATTAAAAATTTGAGATATATAAAAATAGAATGGAGGGAAATGAGGAAGCTGTTATAATTCAGTGGAAGCAGGAAGCGAACACTCTCAGTTACCCAACCACTTTTTTGCAGGATGCCCTACCTCATATGATAAAAAGGTAATACAGGAATATTATCTCAATGCAATTTTGATACTTAAATATATCGAGTATGTTTATATCCTATATTGTTTGCATATAGAGAAATGAGATATAATATATATACCGGTGATTGGTGTACTTGTCAATATCCATATAATTAGTCAAAATAAAAAGGAGACATTATAACTGTTCTAAATTCTATTCAATTGTCTTTCGTTTGTTGTAAAGATAGTCAATCTCACGACAATAGACAAGGTCAGGAAAGGACGCAGTTTCATGTTCCAACCTTGTACATTATAAACAGCGGATTCTTTACCAAGCTTATCGATATCCTCAGTTGAAAAAACGGATTAGTTTCTGATAGTGCAGACTTCATCACTATAAAGTCAATGTGAGCTCCTGAGTTGAAAAAATGGACTATAGTAGTGCAGACTACATCACTAAAACTCAAAGTGAGCTACATCCATGGGGTGTAGTTTGCAAATAAAGCACAAAGATTCTACTGACTGCACACGAGTGAAAACTTTGAGGACTTGAAATTCAAGGAAAGAAACAATAAGCAAACCATCAATTAATGCACCATTAAAGCACAAACACCGTCTGACATTGCTATCAGAGTGCCACATATAATGCACAACATTCCAATAGAGAGAATGAACAAGCCCATGGCATCATCACACAGAAAATAAATTCAATAAGCGTAATGAAAATCTCAATTTGGTGTTAATCCAATCCATCTAGGAAACATAATCTTGGAGGTCAGATAGACTTGAAACCATCTTCTTTATAGAACTCGCTATCTAGTAAAGCTCTGATCCATCAATTTAGGATGCAGACATATGAACGGATTTCTACCTATATATCATTATATCTGAAGATGGATGCTATTTTCATAATATTTTCAGAAAACAACTCTTTCTTATTCATGTCTTAGAATATAAGTCAAGAGAATGGCATGTGAATTGTCCGACTCTAATGCATGTACTACATAAATTTTATGCCTATTTTTGGTTGATAATTTATATTCTGAAGCAGAAAATTCTTTGTCAAATGTTTAAGCAGTGGGTTGTTATAGACAATTATCTTCATAAACTTTCATCATAAAAACCATTAGGAACTACATTTTAGTGAGGCGCCAGGTTATAAGGTATCCAGAAGCTCTCTGTATATGCATTGACTTCAAAGTTTAAACACTAAATTGGATGGGCTTATATGGCATCAATTCCAGCAATATAGCACCCTAAGGAAGTTTTGCCGGGTAAAAAAGACAATGCATAACGATAAAAGTTCAGCATACCTATTAGAATAAAATCTTCTATTTCCTCTGTATTGATTGCAAGAGACCAACGTACAGAAGCTCTCGTATCAATTGAAACTCGTGTTATTCTTTCTTCCCCCTTAACATCACTATCAACATGCAATGTGGGAATATCTGAATCACTCCATCCAGCTTTAGTTTCTGCATCCTCATGGGTCCAACAACCATATTTGACAATAAAAGTAACAAAATCCACAACCTTTTTTCTACCACATGATAATCCTTCTTTAATCTGCTCAGCCTCCTTTGTCAACTTTCCAGGAGTTGTGGAAAATAAAGATACATATGAGATAGGGGTTTGGTTATTACCATAGCTACCTGTTGTGTCCACAACGTGCACAACCTGAGAATCATAGCATTTGGACTGTTCTTAGAATATCAAATGAATTGAGTTTACTGTTCTGGAGTACTATGGAACAAAGTTAACACACTGGCACTCCCTACCACAGCCCCAATATCAAAAATAAAAAAAGAAAAGAAAGAAGAAGAAGCTGTCATCTGTACAGTGTGCAAGTTGAAGGAATTATGGGCTTAATATCTTGCCCATAGGATAAAACATCAAAAAGATCAAACTATTTTTTGTACAATCAAATGCCAGGAAGCCACTCATGCTATAAATAGTTATTCTAACCCAATTTCTTCACTGAAGAGAAAGAAATGAGACACCAATTGACATGAGAGATTATACTGCTGGATCACAATGGAGACAGTCAAATGACGAAAACATATATATATACAATTTCGGGTCTAAACCATATTAGAAAAATCTTAGTTACAATGGGAAGATAATAAAAAGAACTATTGAACTCTATACAACACCTCAATGCTTGTAGGATATGATGAAAACAGGGTATATAATGAATCTGCATTAGAGTAACTGATTGAACAAGCAGGTGGTCATTTGCTTATTCAAACAATAATCTATATGCCTAAGTATGCAGTATCAACCAACTTAATGGTGATGCTAGTTATGAACTCTTGCATATATCCTTAATTTTTTTCTAAAGCAATACATAAAAGGAATCCACAAACTACTGTTCACCCCATGCTGCAGAAACAATTCTGAAGAGATAAAGCTATTTCATAGAAGATTTTTTTCATCTGCATACATATGCCACAAAAAGAAGCCTATGCAACAATCAAACCAATTAAATCTAAAAAATAGCTTGGAAGGTGACATCTTGAGAAAATAGCAGAAAGATGATGAAATGGAAAATCACATGGCTACCTAAATAATTAGCATTCAGAATCACTAACAGATGAAATTTCAACCAACAGGGAAAACAAATTACAGTTAAGATGTAAATGGAAACTCACATTCACAGCCCTGGCAGCATCTTCAGTAAACGGTGGAACAATGCTGGATAATGCGCAAATGAGTGATACGCAAAACAAAATACTAGTTGCAAGGATGATTGATCTTTTTACACCTACAATACAAAGTGCATATATGATATTTGATTCTAATCATTATAAAACCTTATTTTGTTTTTATATAAAAGTAACCCATACAGATTTTCAAATACTCATTAGTCTTAATTTGTAACTCAACGAGTTGACCTCATTTCACATTACTGCTTTCAAGACCAATTTGAGAATAATGCTTCATAGATGCATCCCTCTTTGGTTTGGAATGGCTCTAAATATCCAAATTCAGGTAGCTAGGCAGTCTCATATATGCTATCAAAGCAGGGAATGCTAAAGGAAAAACTTTACAGAAGCAGCCCAGAGCAGATGAATTTACGGTAAATTTGACTGCTTTATTAGGGATTATCATCAACTTTTAGGTACTTGTTTAAAATTTAACTTACGAAAGGTGATGAGGAAAGAAATTATTTTACCAATAATGCAACCTGTCACACTTGTATTTTGTTACTGCCATCTACTTAGATGGACTGGCCATTTGAAACAGTTCATTCCAAGTTCAATGAGAAACTCAAATGCATGTTGATAATCTGAATTAACTAATTCCCACTTTTTTATAATCCTATATAAGAAAATAAGTCTTAAATAACTCGTTGGTAGTTCCAACTTTAAGCCCAAGTGACCTTTAAAAATTTACTTACTAAGATCCAATGACAAGAAGCTGCTTCACCCAAAAGAAGCAACTGTCTTATAAAAAATGTCAGAGCCAGAATTCAGACAAATAACTATATCAATAAAATGGAACCTGAAAGATGGACATAAGAAAGGATGTAACTCAGAGTGAAGCATATGATGACAGCAACGAAAACAGAAATTATTACATTCCCCAGCCACTCTGGGGTGCCGCCTGGGTTCCTGTACAATGTAAAACGATGTCAAACATCTAGGAAAAGGAGATAAACTATTCCCCTTAGGAAAGAGAGACAACATATTTTCCTTTATTTTATTGAAGGTCAAATTCACCGTATTATGATTCTTGAAATGTTAAAACACTAATGAGACAATCAATATTTAATATTTGCCACCCAAAAACTTAATGCCAGCAGACCTGAATCATATTCTGGAAGATTTTTCCAGAGAAACAAAAAAATTGGACTTTGTTGAAATGCAATATTATTCCAGTTTCTGTTCTTGAAAACTAATCACAATTTTCCATTCTTGAACTGATGTTTGAAAATAATCAAAACCTTGTTCTCAACTTCCTGTATAAGATTATTTGTTCTCCAAATATTTTATTGTAAACAAAGCACATCTTTTTAACCACATGACAATACTGCAATCCCAACCAGCATTCAAAATACCAAAATAAGAAGCTACATGCTTTAAGATTCTTCTTTTCTATATATTTTTAACCTTTAAATTCTACAACATTTTATTTTTCATTTATTTAATATCACAAATGAAACCTATTTACTATAAAAATTAGTATAAAATTAAAAACGTGTTCTTTAATTTTCCAAAAGAAAATTAAAAACAGAAATAGAAAAACATTCAGTAAGTGAAAGGCCTGTAGAACCAGTAAGTTTATGAATCTCTAGAAAGCAAAGGCGACAATATGTACTCAAACACTGGCCTTTTACAAAGTAACATGATAACAGTATTATAAAACTTACCTATCAAATCGAACCACAATTCCAACTAATGTGCTAGCCAAGCGAATAAAAGTTCCTGCAGAAATGACAATTGGCACAGCCAGTGCCATCAGTAGGGTTGCAAGTTTGAGAGGCCTCGGCAACCGGGCTGGCGATAGAGTTGCTTCAAGCAAGCCATCTGAAATATTTAAATATTTTGAAATGCATCAGTAAAACTGCCATCAGGTTATTATCATATGAAGACATCTTTCTTTCCTAATTTCAAGCAAGCCATCACAATATGTTTCTTTCCTATCCATGCTAAGAAAGCCACAAAAGCAAACTTACATGCAAATGCTGGTGCGACAAGCCAAGAGAGTGCCATATAAGATGAACCAATTTTATAATAATTTCCCCAGATAAGAAGAGCCAGCCATTGAACAAAACCAGTTTTGAACAGCCATCTTTCTGCCTCTAACTTCACCAAATCAGCTTGGACAAAAGATGACAGCTCCTTTCTCTTGGAATATACTTTCGACAAATACATTTGAAGAATAATATAACCAAAATGTTGGCCAGTCAGTGCCCCAATAAGAGCAGGCGCAGCAAATAGCCCAACTACTAACCATGGATTTGCAACATAGGGTACGGGTGATGAACATACCAGGGATAGAAGAAAGGCCACAGGAACAGAGAAACTTATTGAAAATAACAATGTAAGAATGGCACTGATACATGACAAGCCCAATGAAATAGCAGCTGGAAAACCACCCATAAGCAATGATGTTGTCCATATTAGAAGCGATTGCATTATCACTGAGTTGTGAAGCATGTTTGCAAAACGTTGATTATATACAATCATGTATGTTCCCTGAGATTGTCACACATCAGAAAAAACAATTTCAAACTTCATTTTGGGGTCGTAGAATGTGCTTAACAACCTTGTGAATGAAAAATCATGAATATGTTAGTCTCAGTAACTAAAAGTACCAAAATGTCAAAAAATACAGCAGTGTCATGGTCACTTTTTTTGTCTTCTACAGTTGCCAAGCCTGTTGGGAGCTGAGCTATCGGACCAACTTGAAGCAAGAAAGCAAGCATATTCTCCCCAAGATGCTGAAGAGATCCAGATTTCAGAAACTCTAATTTGTCATTCTGCAATGAAAAGGTTTTTCAAATATTTTTATTACATCAAGATGTTTGAATATGCTCCATTTTTATGTTAATAATAATCAACTAGTAATCTGAATAAATTCAATTAAATTTTCGAGTACAGGAAGGTGACAATTACAACCTATCCAAGCTTCAAAGAAAATAATTGCATATATCCTTTTTATACTTAAAAGAAATTTATTTTTTCAGTAGTATTTTGGGAGTATCATCTAGGTCAACATTAAAGACTAAATATTCTGACTACATAGCAAATCTGATAGCTTGCAGCTTCAAACAACTACCCGATCCAAACATGGCATGCCATGCCATGCGGTCCCACTGCACTATATCATTTTTTTAGTTTTAGTTAATAGAAGGCTGAGGGTAAACCAAAAAATAGGTTGTAACTTAAGTGGGTCAATTTGATAATGAAACTAATTAAGATCAGATAACCAATGCAGCAGAAACCTTGGTTTCATCATGCAGCTCAGCTCAAACAGTTACTGCATATTTTAACCCTTTCTCCATGATACCAAGGAGCTTCAAGCTGATGAATATCGCATTCCCTCAAACAAGAAATAAAAATAAGGGATATATATATATGGGCAATACAATTCTGTTGACCAAACAAAGAGAACAAAGGCAATACCTTAGTGTGGTATACACCACTATTATCCGTGTAAGCAAAGTCAAGCCCTGAAAGACCAGCGACTTCTCTGTATACTTGGAAATCTGTTGCAGACTTAATTACCCCAGATGAAAAAAGATCCTGCACAACTAAAGCCACACAAACACATCAACTATCACAAACATATACACATAGATAATGACATAAAGATACCATCAACAAAAAGATTTACAAACCTGAGCTACGATATGTCCAGATGGGTATTTTGCAGCTGATGCAAAGTTCTCAATAGCCCAAGGATGAGGACCAGCCTGAAAATGAAGCAGCATAAACAACAAAAAGAAGGGTGCTTTGCACACAATAGAGAATAATACCAAACCAAGTGGAGACTACAGACACTTTGGCAATAATATTTGATGAGTTAAAACAAAATAAATAAATCTAATGGAACTACCTAGTACGATGCAGACACTACTCAAGGAAAACCCGTGCTTAAGGATCTAATTAAGTCTGAATTCGGGCCTAAACATAATTATGTGGAAACATTTCAATCTCGTAGGTGTCAAGTTTTTAGCTTCATATGTTCACAGAGATGAGTTCCAGATTCGTAGAAACTATTTGTAGTACTGATGGTTTATGTGTTTGGAATTTTGTGGTATAGAACAACCGTATGGCCCAAGAGTAATTTAGCAATTAAACACATAGTTCATATTTAGGAGTCCAAGAGCCCATGCAGAATGCAATCCTAAGCCCAGATCTGATGATTGTTAGATTTGTGAGCTATTACTGGATATAATCAGACCTATACTCAACCTATAAAAACCCTAAAATCTTATCTTAAACACCCTAATCCAATCCCTCAACAGGTCACACCAGATTTTTTGTAAATCCTTAAGTAGCAGTTCCCACTTAAATCCTGTGCATGAAACAGCATCCACATGATCTTTTTGTCTTCCTACTCTTTAGCCACTCATCATCAACAACAACAAAAGAAAGGAGAGAAAAAGAGGAAGTACAAGGAAAAGACCTCTTTTTGCTCCAAAAATCCGAAATCCCTATTTTCATCAAACTAGTTGACCTAATCAAATAGTAACACACAAAAAAAGGGCGGAAAATGTAGTAAGAAAAGTATACCTGAAAACGCCAGACTTTCCTCCAATACCCATGGCCTCCAAATCAATAGCCATACGAACAGTATTACTCCAAGGATGCTGCACCAGCAGAATACATTTTACGCTGCCACATGAGAAATATTCTAGAAAAAAATGTTTTAAAGATTCCAAAGCATTTACTTTGAATTTTATGAGAAATGCTGCTGCAGAATCATTTTATCAAAAAAATATATAGCAACCACCTTCAGCAAGATCATGATTGAAAAGGGAAAAAAAATAGAAAGGCAAATTTCACAAAAAAATTTTGATCCTTTGGACAAAATAGTTTATAGCTCTTGATGCTAAAAGGTAAAATTGGGGAAAAGGCAGTACTAAGTACAAGCATGGATTTCTTTCAAGAAAAAAGAAGTACAAGCATTGATATGCATCCAACCTGAGTTATAAAGCTATGAGCACCATTTAGACCTTCCTCTTCCCCAGTATTAAATAAAAATATGATGGCATTCTTGAATCCATGAGCCCACTGAGATATTCCTCGCGCAAGCTCCAACATAACAGCCACACATGAACTGCAATCTCCAGCCCCTTCCCTGAAACATTTCTAGCACCTTTTAAGTGAGAAGGCAGAGCACGAAATTTGTGAAAAGAAACTTGGATCATTATACAATCAAAGTATTATCATAGGAGGGGTAAAATTTTCAATTGCATGCATTTAGTCAAATTCTGTTATTGTCAGTAAAAAGAAGTTAGTTATTAGCCTTTAGTGCGAGACAGATTCTATGATGGCAGGATTGTATGCTTCCTTATCCTTTAGCACAGCTGTCGCACTTTTTCCTTTATATCATTGTAACGTCCTTTGGGACCACTAAGCATTAAAATACAATTCAGATTATTCCCCTCTCTCGTCTCTATCTCAAATCTCTCTTCCGTTTTATTCTATTTCAACCTCCTTCTTCTTCTCTTTTCTATATTTTTCTGTTCTTCATTTCTGGGTTTATTACCCATAATTCTTAATTAACTAATTGTTAGGATTAATCCTAAAACAAAGTGTTTAAACTACATATGAGGATTCACAGCCAACTAGTGAATGCCTTGAATAAATAATTTATGAACAAAAAAGCAAAAGAGATTTCCTAATAATTCTTTTTTCTTCCTTGCACAAGATACTCGAAAGAGAATTGTCTTCCTAATTGAGCACTAAATATGGATCTATAATCTCATTCCACCAGATTCTGCTTACCTTAACTTTATTTATGATTGAAATCTTCCATAAGGCCATAATTTTTTCTAACCTACTCATAATATAAGCAAGTCACTGATCAAAGAATGAAGCTTCAACTGTTTCATGGGAAATTTCTTCACTTCCTAAAGTTTAGGTTCTTAGGAAAGTTGGCAATGAAAATGCTTCCCAATCAAAGCAAAAACTGAGCCACTTTCAAATAAAAATCAAAACCCTAGAAGGGATCCATGTAAGGATGTACGATTAATACTGACCATTGACAATTGTTTTCAACCAACACCAGCCCCCACAGGTCACCACTATCACCAGTAAGATACGTATTTTTCTCTCATACTCCACTATTAATTTTTAGTATCACAATCAAGGAATAGAATACAAGTTTTTCAACAAACAAGTTTTCTTCCCCAGTGAAACAAATGAAGCCTAAAAGTGTGTATCCTCAAAGCAAGTTGTTAGACATCTTCTTTTGAGACTTTAATATATTGTCAGATGCTTTCATTTCCAATGTTTGCATAACCTTGTGTGCACTTTGGTCAAAAAAGACAAATAGAGAAAAAAGTTAGTACAAGCACAATCACCAAAGATTCTAAAAAGAAAAAGGCACTTGTTTATATAAATGAAATCATATATGTGAACAGATAACAGAATATATAAAGTTCTAATCTAAACAATATCAGATTAGAAAGACGAAAATTGCATACGTTGAGAAAACTGTATCAATATGAGAAGAGACAAGAAGAGCATTTTCTCCTGCTTCGGATGCATATTTTGGCAAGATTCTTAGTATAATGTGGTCAAGATCTGAATAAACAAGTGTTTTCCCCTTAAAGAGGCCGCTGACCAGATGATTTGCACCAGATTTTGTATGGAAAAGAGTCACTTGGACATCAACCTCCCAATGAGCTGTCTTTTTAATATTTTCTGATGCTGCCAAGACATACTGCAGTTGGAACACGTTAAATGCAGATATCACAAATGGTTGCACAAGAAATTGAAGTGAAACAGTTATTATGCCTACATGACAGGCCCAAGTAAAAGTAACAGGAAATAGATTATTAAATTTATAAGGTCTAGAGTCCTTTAAACCAAAAATTTGGATTGCCTCTATAAAAAAATATTACGAAGTATGCAAATCTCATCATCTTGCTCCCATCTCCAAACCAACAGATAGTTCTCAGAAATCAAACCACGAAGAAAGGAAAAACATATAGCTGCAATATACTAAATTGTTGGACCAATATTTTCAAAAACACAAGCAGAACTTGTCAAACTTGGCTTCATTAGTTTTCAAAGAGCAAAAGGCTTCTGCATTGACACTATTTAGGCAAATTATATATTTGGATCCTTGAAGTTTTATGGCCTTTTTTTTTTAATCCCTCAGTGAGTCCAAATTAAGCACACGTTGTATCCAAGTCCCTATTTGGACTAGATGTATATTAAAATAAATATTTAAATATCCAATAAAACACAATAAAAATTGGGCGACCAAATAGACAAAACCCATAAAATTCAGGGACTCAAAGATGGTTTTCCTCAACTACTTAGAAACTGAAGTTCTACAGATATAACTGCATTCATTTAAATAAGTCAAAGTCGAACTCTTTCCATCCAAATTTCCGAAACAAAAATCTATCAAACACGAGATATTTTTCTAAAATTCATAGCTTAAGCAAATTTAAAGATTGAATAGAGACTCCAGAATTACCAAACAAAGAAAGACCTGAACTCTATAGTAGTAAAACCAAGATCCATAAAATACCTGCAAAGCAAGGTCTAACGAATCGGAACCAACAGGATGAGGACCCAATTGAGTTAAAGCACGAACATGTTGCAAAGCTTCCACCTCAGAAAAGCCCCTCTTGCCGGCCTGATCAGCGGTGAGAGGCAAAGGCAAATTCTGAAATTGATAGTAGTAAACTGCCCAGGAAGAGTAAATTATCACCCCAAACAATATAAGCCAGACAAATTCAGACCTTGACCGAGTCCTTCCGTTTATCAAACCACCGAGAGGCGGAGCATTGCTGCTGCTGCTTTCTCCGGCGGTATCGGAATCCTGACCGGTGGGGGGTTTTGATTTGGTGGAAGAAGAGTCTGGCCTCTTACGCATTATTGAATTGAATTGAGATTAAGGCAGAAAGTGATGAAAGTTTTGTTTATGATGAGGTTGTGTATGTGTGGCATTGCATTATTTGTTATGTGTCAATGATCGGCAGTCGGGTTCGGGTTAACTCGACCCGAATCCGATTAATATGAAACTCGAAATTTATCTATTTTTCTCATTTAAATCGACCCTACATAAATATTGGATTCTTACTCGAACAATTCGATTTTTTCGGATTCCAATCCGAATAACCCGATTAATCCGAAATTAATTTTTTAATTTACATATTTAAATTAAAATCCTAAATTAATACAAATAAATAATATTAAATATCATAAAAAAATATTTTAGAAAATACAACAAATTAACAATTTTAAAATTACATTAAATATATATTATATATTAATTAATATTTTAGAAAAATTATAATTTTTTTATTTATATATTTAAAATTCAGATTGTCGGGTTAATCGAATTTCACCCGACCCGAAACCCAAAACCTGAACAACAACTATAATAACCGAACCGATTCTAATAAACTGACTAATCCTATCCGAATGTGTCGGTTCGATTCGAGTTAATCGGATCGGTTTGGTTTTTATATACCCCTAATTTCAGGATTAATTAGATACATGCCCATTGAATTTTGCGACTTAATAATAAAATAATTTATAATAAAAAATTATTAAAATTTTATTATATTTTAATTAAAATAAAATAAAAATAAACATATAATTATTATATTATTTTAATATCAATTAACGTTACTAATATATCATAATTAATTACTTTAATTTTTTTATTTTCTATACACGTCAATTTTTATGTTTATATAATGACATAAAATTTTTTTAATCTAATAGTTCAACTTAGGAGTCGGTTCGGTTCAATAACCGAAAACTAAAATTTTGATAAATCGAATTGAATTGAACTATTTAAATAACCAAATATTAACCAAATCGAATTTTTCAGCCAGTTCAGTTAACCAGAAAAATATTTAACTATCTATATTTTGAAAAATTAAAACATGCATATCTTGATATAAAGTCAAAATATATATTTTTATAATTTGTTAGATAAGAAACAACTAAAAAAATATATTTTCAATTTATTTTAAAAATTTTAATAAATAATTAAAAAAATTGAAATATTTTTTAATTTTATCTTAATTATTCCATAAAATTTTCAATTTTATTTTAAAACTTTTATGTCAATTTAACAAACATTGCTCAAAGAAAATTTTTTCTCTCAATAGCGAAGCCTAGTAAAAGAATAAAACAATGGGTTAATTACGTCCGTTGCTATCAAATTTTTGAACCTATAACCAAATAGATATAATAAAATAATTTATAATATAAAAATTATCAAAATTTTATTTTATTTCAGTTAAAGTTAAAATTATTTGAAAAAAAAAAATTTTATATCATCGGAGTAACAATTAAGCATGTCGTGTATGATTTCCACGATATTTTAGAGCTAACAACTTTTATAAGTAGAACAAGGGGTGAGCTAACAACTTTTATAAGTAGAACAAGGGGTGAGCAAACTTCGGTTCAAATCGAAAAATTGAACCAAACGGATCAATTTTTTTAATTCGATTTCGATTTTAAAATTTCGAAAAGTTCGATTTTCGGTTCAGTTCGGTTTTTGAAGGAAAAAACTGTAAAAAAATCAAACCGATTGAAATTCTATATAATTATGTAATTTTTTTAGGTTTTTTAATTGAATAATTATTTTGTACATATAAATTATCTTATTGTAAGTTGCAAGTTATATGAGTATATTTATCAATTATTAATTTTTATTTTTTTAGGTGATAATTTGAAATTTTAAAGATTGGAATGAAAATTGATCGAATACAAAATTTATTTAACAGTTTTCATTGTATTATTTATTATATATTTTGGAATTTTATCTTTAATTTGAACTTTTATTTTGTACAATTTAGATATTTTTATTTTAGTATATTATAATTTGTAATTTTGTATAATTTTTAGACATAATTTTTTATTTTTTAAAAAACTAATTTTAATTTTCAGTTTCAACTATTTTTTTAACAAAAGCTTAGAAAGTTCAAAAATATATATAACAATCTATAATAAAAGTAGTTTAGCGAAACCAAACCGTGAGTAGTAAATAATTTGGTGCATTTAAGAAAATTTGATTTAATTTGTTCGGTTCGATTTTCATTTCTCAAAACTATTTAAATTGAATCGACCAATTTATATGAAAAATACATTGTGGTAGGTAAAGACACACAAGTCAATTTTTACTATGCTCCAAGAAAATCCTATGGGTGTGTTCATTTAGAGAAAACAGATTTCTATTTTCTACTTTCTCAGAAAATTAAAATTTTCTTAGAAAATTGATTTATTTATTTTTTATAAAAAATTTAAAAAACGATTTCACCTGTCAACAAATAGAAAATTATTTTTCTGGAAACAAAAAATGAGAAAATATGTTCATTTATTAAAAATGAAAAATTTTTTCTAAATTAAAATATTAAATTATATATTATTAAAAAATATGTATACTCTAATTTTTAAAATTGAAATAATACTTATATATATGATTAAATTATAAATTTATTAAGATGATTCAATTAAACTTAATATTTATAAATTAATGAACATTGAATTAAAAAAAATATGATAGTAACCTAAAAAATTGCAATCAATTTCTACTTTCTATTATTATTATAATTGAAAAATTATTAAGGTATAAACATTAACTAAATCTCAATAAATACCAACAGTATAAGAGGGTTCAAGAAGCCAGTCCAAGCTAATTGAAAATGTATGACCTTGGCTTTATATTTGTAAACCAAGCAAAACCTGGAGTAGAACAGGACATTCCATTACAAAATCCAAAAATTTTGACATTTTTATTGATATTATGTATAGTCAATGCAACACGGAACTGATAAAGAGGTTACCATCAACATTTAAGACCATATGGCCTATACAAACATGCACTGTTTTCACTACCCAATCCTTCCTTATCTGTTCTCTTATGTCCCCAGCTGACAGATGTGCTTTGTCTCTTTTCTTTATTTCAGTTCCACCAATTCCTACCTAATTCTCTTTTATAAACTACCCAAATTAACACTGTCTTCTTCATTTACAATAGCCAAACCAGCTAAACAACTTAGAGAACTTCTTCAAGAGAAGCAAGAGCCTTTTATATTAGAGCTTTACCTACTCGAAAAAGGGTATTTGACTAAAAGCTTCAATCCAGCTACTGCATTCAGCTGCTGCCATGGCGATTCAAGAAAGTCGCAAATCTTAAAAGGAACAAAATGGGTATCCCACGATGTTCTAAGCTACTAAGAGCTGTGTACAATCAGGTTGTTTCCTTAAACCAGAGACTAAAAATCAAGAGCTCGAATTCTAGAGATGGAGATGTTCATTTTGCAGAGAATAAAGATGTTCATTTTGTAGAGAATAAAGACAGGAATAACCAGGTTGATAAATCTGTGATGTTAAAAGTGATTGGTGAACTGACCTCTTTCAAGCAAGAAAGTCGAAGCTTTTGCGCTGAGGATTTTAACTTTTTATTACACTCTTTGTCCTGAGAAATGATGTGAAAAGAACCAAAATTGGTCAAGTCAGAATTACAGTCTTGTAATGGAAAGCTACTTCCATGAACTAAAACCCACATTCCAATTCAGTAATTGAGCAATGCCTGTGAATCTTACATTACAAAAATAAGGTTTTTAAGTTTCTAGAATCAGCAAGAGTAACATTCTTATTTCTTACCCTTCCTGGTCTGAACATTGGTGCTAGTCCATTGTCCTCTGCATGGTAACAGGCATAGATGATTATATCCTCTCTAGGACTGAATGTCCATCAATCTCTTTATGTCTCCTTTAAAAATCTGTAAGTTAAGTACAGATACAAATTGGCCGAAATCAAAGCAGTTGTGGATTAAAACAAATCTATTTCAAATAATATATATATATATATATTGAAATACAACAATACTAGAAAGATGTATTACAAGTTAATAACTCTTGAGGATATAAATCATCAACAACAAAAAATTTTTGATGGCCAAGTCAGAACCTAGAAGCTTCAAAACTAATAAAGTTAATCTCTGAATAGAAGCAACATAAGTTAGAATATCTTAAAGCAACGTACATGATCAAAGCAATTGATATTTTTATCTCAGCAGCTCATTCAATTTTCAATTATTTATAGTAAATTAGAGCAAAGTATAGTTAGTTTTGGTGATCAGTATGCCTTTAATCCATGAATCTACAGCTCCTTATTACATTCCCCATCTCCAATCAGAGTTGTAGTCTTTATAGTTTGGCAATAAAGAATTGGCAGAAGGTATAAATCCAAGCTTTGGAGATCTGCAATAATATCATTAACCAAGTCCAGAAAACTGAAATTGAAGCTGGAAAGCACCAAGATACGGCTTTGACCGAATCAACTAACAGAATCATAAAACAAAAAACGAAATGGGTATCTAAGCTTAGAAAAGTAAAAAAGATATATATTACCTAAAATGAATCACCAGAACTTTGTTGTAAGATGGAACAAAATCTTGAGATGGTGGCTTAAAAGGGTTCACGAAATTGGTCAAAAGAGGAGGTTTTGGTGGTCATTTCTTAAACAGTTAAAAATAAGGTAAAATAGTTTAGTAAAAGAACTGATAGAAACAGATTATTTATCTAGAAATGCAACTGTCTTTTTGATCTAGATCGAAAGAGTTTTTATATATCAAATAATGTAATAATGCTGCCATTAAAAACAGAGTAATTTCATCCCATATATATATATATATATATATATATATATATATATATATATATATATATATATATATATATATATATATCAAATTATCAACTAACTTCTCCCTAACCAGAATTGCTTCAAGTATTCAAATGGACATGCTCAATGATAATGAGAAACTTACTGCATAAAATAGTATAAACATTAGTCAAAACAAACTTACACATCATAAAGCATTCAACAATCACAAAAGTAAAGAAGTGTTAGTGCCCATTATCTGCGTCAGAAGATTAAGCACAAAATTATGAATCAATAACAAACATAATTCTTCAACTACAGCATAAGTTCATAACACACCCAAGAGAAAGCACATATTTAACCATACTCTAAAGAAATGCATTAGCTATCTATTAACACTACAAATCGCCATTAGAGACCCAAACTAGCTCAATTAGAACCGAAACCATAACCCATTTAGGCAAATAGCTCAAGCATTACCTCATCATTCATTGAGATTGTTCTATACAAGAAAACCAAAGTCATGAGCTTAAAATGATAAAAGTTCCAATTTTTTTTATCCCATTTGGAGTAATTTTGTAAGGAAGCAAATAAAACACAAATCATTAACAGAGCCATCAATTACAACCTCAAGACTGAGCATAGACCATATTAGCAAAATTTGACATCAAAACAAATATCAGCAACAAAAAAGCAAAAAAGGTTACCTTAAATAAAGATCATCACCGGCTTTAAATTCCTATACCGGCAATAGGGATGAACATTATTAACCGAAATTTAGGTTAACTGAAAATCCGATCCGAAATCGAACCGATTTTTAAATTAACTGAATCGAAATTTTAGGTTTATGGTTTTTATTTTAAAAATCGATGGTTAACCGATCCGAAACCGAATATATATATATATATATTATGAATTATATTTTAAATTTTACACTTATATTTTTCAATTTTTTTATAATTTATAAATATTATGATATATAATTTTGTAAAATATATATTTTTAGTAAATAAACATTAAAATTATGTGCATAATTAGCGTTTTATTGTTAGTTTTATATTGAATATTTTTAATTTTTATAATTAATTATGAAAATTTTATTTTTATTTTGATTATTTTAATTATATTTAATTAAATTTTGTATTTAATTAGTATTTTTTTCATTTTTAAAGCATTTTTAACTATTAAAAATAATATTATAAATTTTATAATTTATTAAATTTATATATTAAAATTTTTTAATGGTTAATCGATAAACCGATCCAAAAAATCGAGTTAAAAACCAAAATCGATATAGTGGTTAACCGATAGTAATGAACTGGTTTAAGAAAATTGTTAATGAATCGGTTAACCGGTCCATGCTCATCCCTAACTGGCAGAAACCGAAAGGCTTAATAAGTCCCCAATCCAAACAAACAATCAAACAGAAAATCCAAGAGATATAAACAATTTTCTTATAGTTTGATTCTAATATGAAAATTCAACTAAAAAAATGGCCAATACACTGCTACCCAACTTAATATTGGTAGTTACTCACAGTAAGATTACACTGAAAAGAAGAAAGAAAAGCAAACAAACCTGAATATATTCTCTATGAATAGCCTCTATTTCAATCAAAGTTGACTCCAAAAGCTTAAAAATTGAGTATAAATAGAGGAAATTACGAACCGAATCAAGAAAATCATTTCAAATTTTATTTCGATTGCAGCAATCCAACTTAGTTGGGATAAATCAAGAGAAATTGAAATCAAATTTTTTCATGAGTAGAGTATACAAAAGGTCAAGAAGAAAAAAAAATAGATGAAGCATGAGATGGGATTCGAAGAGCTTCATTATAAGACATGTTTTCTATGGAAAAGAAAAACTTTAGATAACATATAAAAATAGTTTTTCAAATCCTTTTATATTTTAGATAATTAAAAAAGCTATTTTCTATTTTTAATTTGAAAAAATTACATTACATGAACATATTTTCTATTTTCTACGAAACAATTTTCTAGAAAACAGGTCTCGTTATTTACAAGTAAACATGGCATATGTTTTGCTCATCTTTCTTTGCGGTGCCTCTTCGATCTCATCCTCTCTTATTCTATTTTCTCAGTTATTTATTGACCTCTCTCACTCTCTTGCTCCCTTCAACTTTAATCTTGCATTCAAGTTAAATTAAGAGCTCAAATTTCGTTGCAAACCTCAAATTATGTGTTAAAGGATAAGAATCTTCAATTTTTTCTATTATTTGCTTCTTCATAGTCTCGTGATTTTTCCTCAAAATTTTTATTTATACAAGTTTGTTATTTTCTTCTTTACAAGCCCAGTCCATTAACATCTTCTATTTTTAAAAAAGGGAGTTTCGCAAAAATACCCAAAAAAAGAAGCACCATCTAAAAATACCATATTATTTTTTACTCTTTGAAAACTACCTTTTTCAAAATTTTTATTTTTAAAAATATCTCTTTTTCAATTTAACTCAAACTTTCCATCACTTTCATTCCTTCTTCTTCGTTAATGTTTTCATCTTCTTCTTTCCTTCTTCTTCATTTTTTTTCATCTTCTTCTTCTTCATTTGATAGATTTCTTCGATTTCATCTCTCTGCATCTTCTTCATTTGACGATTTCGTTAATTTTATCACCTTCTTCTTCATTTTTTCCATCTTCATTATCATCATCATCATCTTCTTCTTCTTCTTCATTTGACAGATTTCTTCAGTTTCATCTCCCTGCATCTTTTTCATTTGACGATTTCATCTCTCTACATTTTTTTGGTCAGAGATATTGAAGATACAATTTTGTCTCCCTGGATTTTCCTCTATTCTTCTTCTTGGTCAATCTACCTCTCCTATGTGGTCAGTTTGTTTAATTTTATTATTTCAATACCTATGATTAGATTATTTAATTTTGTTTACTTTATTTCATTAAATACATTTTATGCTATTGATTTTTTTTGATAATTCTGGTTTTTGAATATTGACTAGATATGTTTACTAAAATTATTGATGGTTATGTAAATTTTTGATCTACTTTGCTAACATTCAGCACTTGGTTATGATAAATTGCCTATGTAAAATCTGATAATTTACAAAATGGCTTATTATACATTAAAACTTGGTAATTTAATTGTTGCATACAAAGTGTTTGATAAAATGTCAATATGAACTTTTTGATATGATAAAATATTTTACAAAATAATTAATTTCTAATATTATGTTTTGATAATTTTTAATGCAGATATGGATAACATTCTAATTTTGATTAAATATAAAAGAGAATGGGCCATTGAAAACAAATTTGAATGATTCAAAGTTAAAGGAATATTAATACCAAATGCTTGTAATTATGAACATTTTGTTGGTATAATATCAAAATAATTGAAAATCAATACGAAAATAACCCATTTTAATATAAAATATTTTGTCAAAGATTTTTCATTAGAAGTTGATCATGACAATAGCATGAAATTTTACGTGGAATAAAAAAAGAGGAACCCCAATCTCACAGCATATCCCTTATATCTTACACTGATTGAGAAAGGTTAGAAATAATAAATTTAATTAAATTTATGACTTATGCATTTCAATACAAAATTCTGATACAAAAAATAGAGAATGAGTAGCATTATGAAATTTGGTATACTGGCTGGTATACCAGAAAATAAAATATGTCTGCATTCTATTTTTTTGTATACCGGCCGGTATACCTAGTATACCAAATTTTAAAACATATTTGCATTCTATTTTTTTGTATACCGCCTGATATACCACTTGATATACCTGATGGTATGTCAAGTATACTGCCTAGTATACCAAAAAATAGAATATGTTTACACTCCAAAAATTGAAATACCGTCTGATATACCAAATTACATAACATTATTTTCTTTCCCAAATTTGAATTTTAATATTTTTTTATATTGAAGCAATAACAATATAATAAATGCAGATCCAATAATTGAAATGCAAGCTTCAATAATAAATTCTTTATCATTACAAAACCAACCACTTTTAGAATTGGAAGGAAATATTTCTGACATGATGGATTACATGAGCATATTGAGCAAAGATACTTTTTTGTTCAAGGCACTGTTGATTTCATTTTTGATGGTGGAAAGTCTCTATATTTGGTAACGATTATATTGGTTTTGAGATTTATATGGTTTTGACTGTAATTTTGCAAATTTTTTAATCAATAATAATCTCATCCATGCAAATTTTAAATAAAAAGTCTAGCAAGATGGTAAAATGTTAAGTGCTTTACCAATTCAAATCCACAAATAATAGAAAAGAATTGAAAGACCTATATTGAGGCCACACCCCATGGAAGAAAAAATCCTAGTGGTATGCTTCAACATATAAAAATATATCTCTGACATATCTTTTCAAAAACATAACATCCAAATTGGCTAAATCATGCATTACACCATCATCTTTTTCGCAATTGCTTCCTAAATAGGTTATATTTCAAATTGTGAACATGCCTTCTGTAAGACCCAATTTCTATACTTGGCTATTACCACTAAATCATGTATCATAATACATGTTTTACTATGTTCTAAAACCAAAAACATATCTTATTAAATAACATATAGAAGAAATTAAAACCATATCATGTGAACTTAGGAGTTCTCAATACATTACAATGTTTCTCAAACAACACATTTGTACATATATAAAAAATTCCATCATAATTAAAAATTTACATATCCATAAAATAAAAGAACAAAAAGGAGACTCTACTTTTCAACCTTTTAAGACTTGTGTTGGCCAATCTGTTGCAGATATCAGTCCTGCAAGAAAGTCCTATCCTTGCAACCTACACGGATGAAACACCCGTACTAAGCTATAAAGCTTAGTGGGGAATACAAAATATGACAAACGACCACTCACAGTGGTCGCTAACAAGCATACATCATGAACTACAAGTATACCTTATGTTCAAATGAAAGAGATACCAATTTAAAATGAATAAACAAGAGTCCACATATGATACCCGAATGATTTAATGATAAAATATTTGACATTGGTGCTTCATATACACAACATTTAATCATATAAGCATAATTATCTTTTAGACCTATAATCCATTCATTGAATGATATACCACTATTTACACTCAGTTATACCTTCCACATACCATACACTTTGACATATACTAGGTATATATATATATATATATATATATATATATATATATATATATATATATATATATATATATGATCAACAATAATATATGTATATTCATAAGAAAGACCGAGCATTAGTATTATGAAAGTTTATCATTTATCGATCTAGGATGTATTTGTGATTCTTAATGTACTAATGCATACATTGAATTACTAATTTACTTTTATCTCAAATACCGGTATAATATTGAGTTTATCACATATAAATACGAACATATTTTATGTTGCATACAAGACATTGAACATCATATCCTAGTAGAAAGCAAGAACGAGTAGCTATAAGGAAAACTTATAACCTAGTGTTTTAATTGAAAGTCAATCACCGACATGAATACCTATACATAACTCTTATATTTCATTGCAAAGAAAACACTTATATTGACAAAACATTTTTATAGATATCATACATGACAAATCATGCAAGCCACTTAACTAGCTCAAGCAAGCAACATATTACTATGTAATATAGTCTATAAACAGATATTAGTGATGCACCGGTTCATTCATATAACTCAGTACATACAGTGTTTTATATGCAATAATTGTGCATAAATGTATATTGCAAACTCTTTTAATTTCATAATTTCCATATGTGATAAAAAGAAATTTTATATATAATATATATTATGAAGTCAATTTAGGAATTGTCATGCTTTATGACACTTTAATATTGAACTTTTCTTAACTTTGGTGTAAAGCCTGCACTATTCTAAAAAGGTGGATATCGGGTTATACGGTAGTACCCGAAAGTACAAAATTATTGATTATAACGGTGGCACCCGAAGGTACAAATAAGATACCCGAAGGTATTAAATGGTGATCTTTTGTAGGGATAAAACTATATGATAAATTGGGGACCCAAACGGGGTCAATCAAATAATATGGACCCAAACGGGTCCATCAAATAACATAGACCAGTCAAGTGGACCCAAGCGGGGTCGGCTACAACCCAAACGAGGTTGTTCAAATCAACTCTAACTTTTAAACCCAAATAGGGTCACTCTAACTTTTAATTTCAAGTGGACCTAAACTGTTCAGAAATAGCTAAAAGGTACCCTTATAGGCATGCCTATTTATCCACATCCTAGACTCAATGCAGGCAATTAAATCCTTTCATAAAAACTCACTTTGCTTTGCTTTAACTTTATTCACATAAGTTTAATCATATCTATATGTATACACTTATAAAAATGTATACTCATATGGATTATGTAAGATAAACATGATATGACTACTTCCACTTTTAAGCATTACTATCCTTTATTTATAAGGAGATCAAGGCTTACATTTCCACAAGATCACATATGTAAACAACATTTATCATCTCATTATATTAGGCGCCTCTATTCAAAGGATACATGCCCACATATCTATATTTCTTTTAAACATATCATATGCTTAAAAACAACTTTGTTTATGATTATAAATTCATACTTGTATAAGCTGTGTATTATCATACTTATATGATATATTTATAGAAACCATAATTATATGTAACTGAATATGCATGTCTACGTCATAATTAAGTAAAAGTATATTTCAAGATTTAAACCCATTCACGTGTAATCATACTATGTTTATACTATAAACACACATATACTCTATTAATAGCATTACTTGTTCATATATATAAAGTTGACATTTCAGCTATACCCAACATTAACCTCAATAGATTAATAATAAACGCGTATATCCTTTAGTATAGTGTCATTTAGACATTCATGTATATATATATATATATATATATATATATATTAGCCCAAATCAAAGTTAGGTCATATAACTAAGTACAATAACTTTAAGTTCATCAATATGTAAACAATAAGATAGTATCATCATTGCATACAAGTATACATAATATTATATGCTTCAATTTTCTTGGTCCACATACCTTAACACCAAATGAACATTTATGGTAACATTATAATATCTAACTATCACATATATATCCTATCTACATATAAGAATGTTTATATATATTAGATATTCATTTACATATAGTTATAGTTATAATTCATAGTATTAAGGTTCTTTAAAAACTTTATTGTCATATAAAAATATATATTATCTCATTTTAGCATCTTAATTATGTTCATGCGTGATGGTATCAGCATTTATATTTTCAATGTTTTAGACATGCATATACATGCACATACAATTTGAGGTAATATAAATCATATGCATCCATATGGACAATTATGTATGTTCATATACGTACAAATTCCGGCATTCATTTATAAGTATTTATATATTCATGTTTTCTTCTTCAAATATTGAACTCTATATACATTTTATGGCATCAAATTTCATTCATCATGCTTGAACATTTCATTACCAATTTCATAGTTGAATGATTGTATAAAAACATACACTATTATTTGATTAAATATATATATATATAAGTATAAATCCACATAATCAACCATGTACATGTTTTTGAACATACATGTATATACCTAACACTTCAATTAAATATTTTACATGCTATTTGTAAATCAATGTATTTTCATGTATACATAGATTTAACATAACAACATCTAAAACTAAATATTGAAAATTCTGCCTTTAGAATTCTGCACAGTGGCAGAATTTCAAATACAATTTATATGCCATTTTTGACTTGAAAAATGTCATTTTTAGCAAAATTGTCCTTCTACAAACATGATCCCCTATGCTTTCTGTTTTTAGAACATCAAAAATGATTTCAATAGCACTTCCAGAACTTAAGATATTTACACCTTAATAAATATTGTTCCTATTGACAGTGCTGTGTATAGGTCCGAAATTAAGCTAAAATTAGACAAGTTTAAGGACAGAATTAGGCTTTGCTTTCTTCATGAAAAGTATAGGTTTAGAAGTCTAGTTCTCACAAAATCAAACCTAATAGCATTTCGTTCACTATACTAAGAGATATATCATTTTTTCCACAATCTGATCTAGAACCGAGAATAACAGCTCACTACAATTTTAATAAATCATATAAATTATTTAGAGGCATATTTATGGCTAGGATTCTTCTACAAAGTTATTTATCTTTCTACAATGTTTACATAGAATCAAACCTCACTCAATTATGACTTAAATACAATGAGTTATGGTTAAAAAATTGGTAACTGTTCAAAACTGCCTATACACTCAAACAGTTCACTTGTACGAATTTTCTGAGTTCCTTAACAATAGAATCAAGCCATGACTCCTTCTAATGAATTGTAGATAATTAAATCTAATTTACCAAGAATTTTGAATCACCTCAATCCAAGGTCTACAACTCTATATATGGATAAAACAAGCAGCCTGGTTCATAAGAACCACACCCAGTTTTTCCTTAACATTCAAAAACACGATTTTTCCTATTTAAATCTCTCATAAACCCTAAACAAACAAATAAATTATCATTAAAATTAAGTAATCCAAGCATAAACATTGATATCCACACACATGCATGAAGATTAAGTTTCCAAACCTGAACATGCAACTTAAATACTTCACAAATCCTTTAATTTCTTTCTCCTCCTTCTTCTGCAAACTTCTAGCTCCCTTCTACCCTTGTAACCTTCTTTAGTTTAGCCTTCCTTTCATGCATGCAACAAAAGTAAGGTGGATTTGTTCAAGAACAATGGCTGGATTTATTTTTGGTGGCAGGATTTATAAGAGAAGAAAAGGAAGATTTACAGCTTTTAGAGTGAGAGGGAATGTAGAGAGATCACTAGAGTTTTTGAGAGAGAGGAAGAGAAAATGCAAAAATCTGTATTTTTTCACTATGAAGATGCCATCCACCTCACCTAATGCCCCTTTTTATACTTGTCTTGCATGTGAGTTTAAGTGGAATGTGACATCACTTGGTCCCTCACAATTCCTCTTTAAATCCCCCAACTAATTGCATGTTATACATTGATCCCCACTTAAACCTTTTCTTCCACATTGACCCCAACCTTTCTATCTTCTTTTAATTGCATCCCAATTTACTATTTTATTATTACAATTGGCCCAATATTTAGTTGTATCAAAAATTGACCCCTTAACTAATACTTCATACTTCAATTACAACCTTAATTATTATTATACCAACATAATAATTTAATTATGCCATTATAAAATTCATACCATATAATTTACACATTTATCACATAATTATTTATAACCTAATAACATTTTTGCCCCCAATCAATATCTTAACTCTCAATAATTCATCTAATAATGCTCAATTAGACTTCAATAACATGTAATTGCCTTTGAATTCTACTAGGGCCTATTTTAAGTCCTTATACCTTCATTACAAACCCAAAAGTTTCTTTGGAAATTTAAATAATTATCCAAATTCAACTTTCATTTTCAGGTTCAGACATCTAACAAGTTTCAGAGAAATTTGGGCAAGCATGTGATGATAAATCTTTTACCTAGGGAAAAACAACATACAAAAGAGCTATGATCTTCAGAAGAATAATATTCCCAGACTAAATTAGTGTTTCAACTTGAGTGATAGCCTTTTGTAATGTCAGCAGCTATTCTACAACATTTTTATTAGGTGGTGCTCTAACTTTGAAGGCATCTAACGTGTCCTTTTTGCAAAAATGCCTATGGGATAACATGAAAAGTGCAGAGCATACAAAAACTGATGGCAACATATACCTGGTCCAGCCTCTACACATCACAATAAATTGCAATATTACAATTGGTTCATTAATTTAACTTACCAAACAAATTCTCAAATTTATCCAATAATACTGCATATACTAAATTCAAAATTCAATAGCAGTGCAGCAATGAAGTATGGGAAGAAACAAGGAAGTATTAACCTACTTAAAATAAACTCTTCATAAGTACAAAAATCTAAAGTTGCAAAATTACAATTAAGTTCCATCAGCTTTTTCTATATGTTAAGAGGTTTTTATATGGTTTTGGACACAACAACCACGATAAAGATCATTAAATGTTAGCCATATTCAATCATCTTATGAGCTGCCAAACCAATAAGCTTTTTGTTTGCCTCAAATTCCCAAGGAGTAGTGGTTCACTTCTCACACAGCTCTCCTGCTTTTCTCTGATGCATGTAAAACCTTCACCAAATATCTCAGCCAGCTTCAAGCACTATTTCATCTTTGCCTTAAAGAATTTCCTTGATGATTTGATTTATAAAATTCCCTTTGGCCTACTGAAAATGAAATACCATTTAATATGAAGCCATCGAAAAAAGAAAATACAAGAAATTCGATGCTTAATTATACTTTAATAGTAATGGCTGTTTTCAGTTTAACAAGCTCACCAAACCTCAAAGATCCTCCTTTCTTATCATTGCCAAAGATCACCAGCACCTTCCTCGTAGAAGCCAAACTTGAAAAGTGCTTTGTTAGCTATTTTGGGTGGCAATCATAAGCTATCAATATGATTTAAATATTCAAATAACAGATCAATTAATCACTAATTATGTATAATATAGTCCAAGTGAAAAAGAGAAAGCAGCTTGAAAATAAAAGACTAATTGTGGCTAACTTGAAAATGAACTGTTGGCCATTTTCAATGATGGGAGAGATATTATAGGACGGATTTTGAGAGGAGCCTTCCATCTCTATCATGGGCAACATCCGTTCAAGGGCACAAGTCACTTCATTGACTCCAATGGAAAATTATTGCTATATAAATTCACAAAACTCGTATATCATCAAAAAGAAACAAAAAAAGAATCAATAAAGCAAAAACAAGAATCGAAATAGGATAGCAACAACCTTGAACTAAAATTTCTCCGGTAGTGAATCTTTATTTTGAAGCTTTGCAGACTCAATTCCCGTATTAACACGTGAAACCGATATCAAAGAAGCATAACCCAAATGCATAAAAAAGAAAAAAAGTAAATCACACAGCAACAGTCAATTGATTTAAGAAAATTAAACAACTTCGACAAAAATTCAAAATTAACTTAATCAACCTATAAAGGTAATTTTTGTCAGTCACTTACTGCTTGATGTCAAATTTATGCATTTTTCACCAATTCTAGCCATCAATGTGCCTACCAGAGGCTCGTCGAAGCTTTGCCAGAATACATCTGTATTGCCATCATGAATGTTAGAGTCTCATGGGTCCACTACGTGAACACCATATTGCCTCTGAACTTCTTGTATTATTCCTATGATTTATAGTAGCTGGGTTGTTCTAAACCATTAAGGTTAAATATTCATTTCTTAGTTTCTCGCTTTAGTTTCCTTTAATTGGTTTGTGACCCAAGGTTACTGTTCATTTGGTCAAAATTTTGGTAGCATAACGACTTAAAAACAGTGTTACCCAAACCTGCAAAATGGTAATTTGACACTCTTAATGGACATCTTCCACCTTCAATACTCCATTACATGCATTACACTCTTAATAGCATTCATCAATCAACAACACAGCACAATATCAACATTCAATACATATCATTCATTCATCTATTAATTTACACATAAGTCACTGACATTAATATCCCTAATACAACATAGCATTCCAGTTATGTTACATGCTTTTAATTACAACCATTCTAATACAAAAGTATGGCAACGGTCCAATCCCCACATGTACATGTCAATAACTTGCGTCCTTCATGTCTTCTGTTCATTGTTCCTATAAACACGTGCTAAGCAGCATTGTTGCCTAGTAGTGGATACTACTACATAAAATTTCATTTAATGCCTAATACATTATTAATTTACTTTTGTATCCCCAATAATTTTTTTTTCAATTAATTAATTTAATTACCTTATTTACTTATCAAATTTTTAATAATTAACTCTATTATTATTATTATTATTATTAATTGCAACTATTTCCTTATCGAATTGTAAAATTTCATTTAGATCCCTAAACTTTTCATTAATTATAGTTTTACCATTTTGACCTTATTTGGCTATTTTAATATCTTTAATCACCCTTTTTACTACCAATTTACCGTTTCATCCCCGATTTATCGCGTAATTATATTTTTGCCCCTATTGAACATATTAATCTTATTTTTCATATTTTATCTTATTAATTGACATTTTTAATATCCTTTATGCAAAATTTCCAATTAGATCCTTGTTTCTTTGTAAAATTACCATATTGTCCCTAGTAGTAATCGGTGAAAATTCTCGAATCAGATATGCAAGATAAGGACTATATGAAAATTCATCTATTTGTGTGGGTAAGGCCTCTATAAAAATTTACTATATGATTAATCTATTTGTCTATCTATCTGAATCTACCGCAGTATATGAGTCCCTATGGCAAGCCATTATATCCTTGGGTCCTAGATCACCTACTGAATACTAAGGGCAACTAATTATCTATTTTATTCTAACTTTTGTCTTAGTTATACCTTATTATTTAAACATTCACCATTATGTACTTAACACATTGTCTTAATTTCCATGCGTTTATTCATATTTCATATAAATTCATACTATACAAGGTAAATAACATATAAATAATAAATAAAAATGCCAATTCCAATAGCCATACAATTCAGCACAACAAGTCATCCCTCATATAATCTAATTTATTCACATATTTCCTCTCCATTACATTTTTAACCTCACTTTACTTATACATATGCCATTTTATATACGTTTTTCCATATTATCTTTTTGTTAGTCATATATTGACCATTATGTTTGTATGGTAACTACTATATACACATGCATATTTTCCTATCAATTAATCAAGATATAATTATTTATCCTTATAGTAATTAAATCATACAATTTAAGCTAGTTTCCATTACATTATCATATTATGCTATAAGAAGTACAATTTGGACCTTATGTATACTCACCTTAAAATTCATTTCTTCATCAATTCTATGTATATTTCATCTTAGTTTTTCATGTTATATAGTTACTTTAAATTATTGATCATTAGTTTTTAGGTTAGCGTAATTACATAATGCATTTTTCTAAAAATTTTAATACTTAAATGAAATTATGTGTAGGAGAAGTATCCACTAACCTCAATGGTGCTCAAAATCACCTAATCTTCCTTCCTTTGGTCTTTCTCTTCCTTGTCTCTCTCTTTTCCCTTTTCTTCACCTAATGTCCAATTTCAAAGAGATAAAATCATAAGTTTTTGTTCTGTTTTTTTAACTTATAATTACTACCTAATAATCATACTTAAGATGCCCTATCAAACTATGCAAATTTTTCTAATTAAATCCAACAAAAACTATATACTTTACCTAATATGTGGGATTTCTTTTTTCATAAATTACCCCACCTCAAGGCTTCTTCTTGCTTTAAATTAATTTTTGAAGTGAAGAGGATATCTTAATGTATGCTTGGGTGAAATTTGGGCTGAAATTATGTAGAAAGGAGGGAAAAATGAGAGGAAAATGGAAAAAACCTAACTAAAGAGGGCTGGTCGGATTTTTAAAGGGAAAAGGGGCAATTTTACAGTGTTTTGGACAAAAATGTAGATAATTCCATACCTTTCCATGTTCTCCAAATGTCCCTCAATCCAATGGCCCAAATTCTTTCTCTAACTATTCAATTGAATGGCTTAATTTTAAGACACTTGTCACCTCTTTATGAATTTTTACACATCTCTTGAGTGTGCTATATTTATAGAAGATTTTATCCGATTTTAGATGGACAAAAATGCCCTTAGCTGAATTTAATATGCCAATTAAGCCCTCCAATTAATTTTATTTCAAATTTTCATTATTTTTCAACCGTTTTTTTGAAAATCATATTTCGGGCGTCAGAATGCCTTGAAATTTTTCTCCAAGTGCTCTTACATATTCAGTACCATATGGTTAAAATTTTAAGTCATTCCGATATCATTTTGATATATTTCTAGCTACAACATAATATTAGTCGATCTAAAATTAAAAAATTCTAAAAATATCAAAAAAATATTTTTCTAATTCCTTTGGCTTCTTTATGTTATTTCTAACATGTCTATATAATCAGAATAATTTTTGAAGTCCATTAGACCACTTTAAGGCTCGGTCAAATATATGGTCAACCGAATCATCGGTATCGGTTAAAATTTCTCTATTTATTTTAAATGCTTATTTAAGCTCAATTTCTTTTCAAATTGTACCACTAGACTCCGTTTAATATCCATTTTCATATTGTGGTATCAGGTTAACATGTCCGCCAGGTCACCCATCCTCGAATTTTTCTGGCTCGAGCACGTTTAACCTTTATATATTATTAAGTTTTACTTTGTTATTCTATTCCGATTTCTCTAAAAATTGACATACGGTTATTTTTCATGCCCTAGAACCTACCATGCATGTCAGATAAAATTTTTGGGGTGTTACAGTTCTCCCCCACTAATAAAAGTTTCATCCTCGAAATTTACCTGAAGGAAAGAGTTGTGGATATTGTTGTCTCATCATCTTCTCAGGTTTTCACATCTCTACTTCCACATTATAGCGAGTTCATAGTACTTTAACCAATGGAATCCATTTATTTCGCAATTGTTTAACTTCTCTGGCTAGAATCCTGACGGGCTCCTCATCATACGATAGATATGGTCGAAGCTGAATGTCCTTTGGCGTAATCACATGTGAAGGATCTGATCGATATCTTTTTAGCATGGACACATGAAAAATATCGTGTATATTTCCCAATTCTGATGGTAGCTTCAGCCTATAAGCAACTGGTCCAACTCGTTGTATTACTTCATATAGGCCAATGAATATCGGACTGAGCTTACCCTTTTTACCAAATCGGAGAACTTTTTTCCATGGTGAGACTAATAATTGTGAATTATATAATATTTTTAGTATGAGTTTAGGTGTTTTATTACGTTTATTTAGCTTTAATTTGGTTCAATTTTAGTTTAAATGATTAAATTTATATTTTAAGAGCTAATTGTAAGTTTTGGTATTTTTCAGGATTAAATTGAAAGAAAAATGACTTAATTGCAAAATATGAGAAATTTTGGGTCAAATCTGTAAATTTGGAAAATTGAAGACAAAAAATCTTATGTGAAGTCCAGAGAAGTTTTACACACATGTATAAAATTTTCTGAAGTTTTAAATGGCCGCGTATGAAGATGAACGAAGCAAGCTGAGTACAGACTACTTATGTGTGGTCGTGCACTCGTATGAAGATGAACGAAGCAAGCTGAGTACAGACTACCTATGCGTGGTCGTGCACCTGAAGAAGCATTTTGCTGTGTGGTCGTGTGCCTTAGTTTTTTCCCATACATAGCCGGCCAAAACTCATGCATGGCCGTGCAAGGCCAGTAGAGAAAGATGCACGACAATGCATCAAATAAAGATGTATTCCTTATTTATATAGAAGCATAGTATTTTCATATTTTGTACATAACTTGTATACATGTGTAGCATGTTTTCTTATTTGATGTATTATTGTTCTTTTAAGTTTCTTTTGTGTTTAAAAATCCTCTTTTTACTCTTTTTACCTCCATTCATTTGAATAGTCTATATGTAAATGGAGGAATGAGGTCTTTTACAAATAAAAATGCTTTTTGTAACTCTTTTCCTATCCATTTTTTTCGATATTGATAGCCTTAAAAAAGTGTTTTTAAACTTGTAAAAAGCCTTGGAATAACCTTGACACAATATAGAGTTTCTGAGGATCTAGAAATGGATCCAATAGATTTTTGAGAAAAAGGCCCAATTATGTCTAATTAGACGTAACTGTTATGTCCGTTAAACTTAGTTCTTCAACTTAAGTTTGGTCGAACCTAGTTTTTTCTCAAACCTCAAGATCCATTAGAGTTAGGTTCAATTAAACCTAACTTAAGTTTAATCGAACAAAATTTTAGTTCTATTCATGTGCTAGATGTTAAGTTAGATTAGATCTAGGATTTAATTCCAAATAGAATTAACCATTTGGTCTAATCGAACTAAACTTCCTGTGTACAAATCAAAATGAGATTGAATCTCTTTTTGTACAGATTTCCTTTCTTTTGTCTTATTATATCTTTAATCTATTCTAATTTTGTATGTTGGCATTGTTTAATAAACTTTAAAACATGGTGATTTATATACACATATTGATATTGTTTATAAGTTTTAAAAGCATAATTATCCCATGGCATGATCTCCCTTTCTCATATAACATGTTATTGGACATAAGGAGTAGGATTTAATGCTTTATACATCTTTACATTTTAAGTAACATCACATAAAGATTTTATATGTCAATGTTAATAAATGGATGATTTGACAAAATAGTCATATAATAATAAAAGTTTTTCATATAAATTACAACTAATTAATTTGGAAACTATATACAGCAATGAATAAATGTTTTGGTGGATTAAGCCATATTTCCCAAAAGGTAATGTTCAAATCACTCGATATGCATCTTATAATGCAAACTCTTTATGGCTTTAATGCATTTGTGTTAAAAGGAAAATAATTAATATAGAAAACATCAAGAATGTTAAGTTATTAATTAAAGGCAGGAATAAGATAAGGTTTCCAAATCTAGAATCTCTTTAGGTTCATGTCTTGGTTTAATCCACTAGGTGATGACTCTCGCTTGCTCGTAATGAACACAACTGCTATCATAAAGGGAATCATCCCTAATGTTGGTTAATTGAGAGGGTTAATCCTCATCAATCATGCTCTCTCGAATAAGACAACTAATTATGGTCTTTTGATAGATACCTTATTATCTCGCCTTCCCAAATCTACAGAATGTAAAAGAAATCTCAAATAAAACTCCCAGCTAAGTTGATGGCATATAAAAAAAATAATTGTCATTTCCATATGGACCAAGACATGCCATCAAAAATACTTCATAAGGGCAAATTATATTTTATCCTAAAAGAACTAACTTTTGAAACCTAAAGTTTAGTGTGCCTAATGGTATGGATTTTAATGTCATATTCCTCAAGAAAGCTCATATCTAAGTCTTAAAATACTACCAATCTGTTACGACCAACACTAGGTATTGCTAATTTTAAAGGAAAATATGCGTAAAATAGTTTTTTATAAGAATTTGTAAATGAAGAAGAAGACGAAGATGAAGAAAACTCAAAAGCATCAATTGGTAAAGAATGGGTATTTGAAGATTCTAGCCCCACGTAATTAGATACCGTACCAAAAAATGAAACTTACATAGAAAGTGTAGAAAATTCAAACTAAGGAATTTCAATTTAAAAAAACTTAGGAATTTGCAGAGAAAAAGAGTAATGAAAAGTTAGAAGGAACAAAAAGATTTCTGGATAAGGAAAACCCCTTTTATAAGCTATTGAAGTAATTCCCTTTAAGGTATTCTTTTCAAAAATTGAGGCCATATGGCTCAAATCTAGTTGTTAAATACTGCTCGAAGAAATGAAACAACATAGGCATTCAAAATTCAAATTTTAAGTTTTGCCTCTTGAACGTTTCATGAACTTAGTTTATTTGAATGACAACACCGATAAGATAAATCCAATCGGATCAACTAATAAGGGGGATAAATGATAATATTCAATATTTAAATTGTACGAAGGCTTGGATCTGTAGGCCTAAGGTGATTAAAAGCTTTAGGCCTAAGGTGATTAAAAGCCCATAACCTAAATGGCCCAATTGTTAATAAGGAGAGCTATCCTTTAAGTTACATTGGTTGATTGGACACTATAGCTTGCATTACCAATTCCTTATGCCATGTCAGCATATCCATACCACTATTTAACTATTGGTATGGGTAGTTTATTGCTACTGTACGGTCGTCATGCACTAGATACACCTAAATAGCATTAACTTTTATTGGTAAATCCTTTATATTACACTTTCTGACCTAAACCTTCCCTGACTTAATTTTCAGAGTGTTACCTATGATTAATTCAGTGAACTCACTTTCTTGTCATTTTAGGAATCCACTTATCAGCTCGAACCAGAGCTTGCAGTCTGATTAAAAGTTTTCCATACATACTATCTTTCATTCTAATATTTTATAATCTATCGTTAATGTATTGATTAACCTTTCCATGCTCTGATTTAAGGGTGTGCAACGGTCGGTTTGGTTTAATAATCGAACCTAATTTTTAAAATTTTAATCAATCAAACTGAATTTTTTAAATAATCGAATATTAATCAAACCGAATTTTTTGGTCGGTTCGGTTTAGTTAATAAAAAATTAAAACTATTTTTTACAAAAAATAAAAAAATATGTCTAAAAATTATACAAAATTACAAATAATAATATAATAAAGTAAAAACATCTAAATTGTACAAAATAAAAGTCCAAATTAAAGATACAATCTCAAAATATATAATAAATAATACAATAAAAACCGTTAAATAAATTTTTTTATTCAATTAATTTTCAATCCAATGTCAAAATTTCAAATTATCATCTAAAAAATAGATATTAATAATTGATAAATATACTCATAATTTACAACTCAAAATAAGATAATTTATATGTACAAAATAATTATTTAATTAAAAAACTCAAAAAATTATCTAATTATATATAATTTCGGTTGGTTCGTTTTTCTACTTTAAAAACTGAATCAAATCAAAAAACCAAATATTTCTAAAATTTAAAATTAAAATCGAACCGAAAAACCGAAAAATCAAATCGAATTAAAAAAATTTATCGATTTGGTTCGATTTTTTAGTTTGAATCGAACTTTGGACATCCGTACTTTGATTAGAACCTACCTCATGTTGCATATTTTACTTATTTATTTGAGTTAAAGCCATATTTTATATCATTTTTTTATTCTCATTTCTTTTATTTTGTGGGCAGTATAGTTTACATTAAAATTAGCACCGGTATTTATTTATTATTAGTTTTTTGGACTATATAGTTTATATTAAAATTAGCATGCGTATGCGACACGAGCGGGTTAAAAGTCAGAATAGCAAGATGCATCTTTTGCTTTATATATATATATATATATATATAAATAGAGATCGTGCTAAAATTTTTTTAAGGAATTATGTTTAGTAGATGCAATAAATAAGATTTGATATATCAATTGGGTACTGAATTGTAAAGATAGTATTTCAGGTACCTCAACATTTTAAAAGTCAATTTTATTAAAATTTATAATATCTGTAACTATATAATACGTAATTATCTCGAAATACTGATTAAAAAATATATATATATTTGTGATTTAAAAAAAGGATGAATACTAATTGAATTTATTGATTTAATACTTTATTTAAGCTTTAAACTTGTAAAAAGAATTTTTTTTTATGCCACTAACTTTTAAAAAGCCTTTTTTTTTTAACACTTTTAACTGATAATATTTATAAATAATTATAAGACTAACGATAATATTTGCATAGAACAGATAATTAAATAACAATCTAAAGAAGCGGTTTTCCCGGTAAGCGGTGCCAAAAACAAAACGACCGCTAATCAGCTTATATCAATTTGCAGAGCCACAAAGCAGACACAGAAGCTCAACTCCTAATTCCTCACTTCAACGTACCATTACAAGTCACAGTATTTTCCTTCTCTCTTTTTTCTTTTTCTCTTCTTTTGCATTGTGAGCACATATAGATTGTTTGATTTGTGTTTGTTTGTGAAATTTTACGATTGATGCTTGCTGTTTTTCTTGGTGTTTGTAGGAGGAGGAAGAAGGAAGGATAAGGAGAGAACAAGAAATGGAGTCGAACGAATCATCTTACGTGTCGTCACCAGAGGCGCCGCGTCAGAGATCTCCGCCTCCGAAATCTCCTGCTTCTGGTATCCGATCTGATCTACTTTCTCTCTCTTTAGGCTTTGGTGGAGTTTTAATTATGTCATTGGTCGTTTTATCTGTTTCTTAGAGCTAATTTCGGTTCCCGGAAGCAACGGCGATGAATTATGGTGTTACTTGTATATTTCTGTTGCGAACCTATTTTTCGTTTCTTTTCTTTTTGTTTTTTTAAGCTAATTGAAACGCTGATTCTAAATTTTATGTTCTCTTGTGAGAAAAATTTGACGGGACACTGTAGAGATTGTAATGTTAGTTCTAAGATCTGTTTGGCCTTAGGAAAATGTCTAAAATGGAGAGAAGGTAAATATGTAAGCTGCATTGAGCTGGTTTGGCTTTGGAGAGGTGTTTTAACCCATAATGTTTATTTTCTTTTTCCTTTTCTTAACCAGATTTTTGGGCTACAGTGTATGGTTTATCTGAGGAGGTTTGCTAGATGTTCTGTTTATCAACCTTATTAATGAAGTAGTAGTTAAATACATGTGGTTGTAGACTGGTAGTGAGCTTCTAGGTTTCCAGCAGTGTTCAAATCATTAAGTTATGCACTTTTAAGTTTACTAGAATGGCTGAGATTTCAAGATCAGCTGCTTGACATACATGGTTCACTGTCAATTGTAAGAATTTCAGTTACTCCATAACCCTTTGATGAGTTGCATCATAATGCTTACATGAAAATAAACCAGGTTTTTCTTTTTGGATGACATGCCAATTTAATGCTTTATTTCTTATAAGAACACCAATGTTTGATAATCTTATTCATCATCAAAAGTTGAGGTCTGAATTATATTATTTTTAGATGTACATTGATATATTGTGGATTGTTTCAATACTAATTTTCTTGACTTCAATGGATACATCAAATAAAAGGGGTTTTGTTTGACCTATGAGTTCTTCTGTTTAAAGTGTGAACATGCCTGTCGTGTTATGTTGTATTTTTAAGTTTGTTGTAGTTAATTAAGTTCTCATCCTTGTTGGCAATTTGTAATACAAAGTTAGGCTTCCTTAACTCTTTTAGCGATATCAATTACTGTTTTTTTTTTCCTCTCTGTAGATCTAGGTGGAACTCATTAATTTTTAAATTTATTTCCTGACCAACACGTGTGTGAGAAATGAATTCACACTCTGGCCTTGAAGTTCATTTTTTTTAGAAACTCTTCTTGCTGATCTTCTTTTCCTATTATGTTTGTTTCTTTCAGATTCTGCTGAGAAGGCAACATACATTAGATTTCTTGTTTCAAATTCTGCAGCTGGTTCAGTCATTGGAAAGGGTGGTGCCACAATAACTGATTTTCAGTCACAATCTGGAGCAAGAATTCAGTTGTCACGCAATTATGAATTTTTCCCAGGAACATCTGATAGAATAATTATGATTTCTGGAACCTTGGATGATGTGCTAAAGGCCGTGGAACTTGTTCTTGCTAAATTGCTTAGTGAGGTAATTATTTTGATGAGGCTTATTGCACACGGGCAATCTGTCATATGATGTTCATTCATCAATCTATTTTTCTTGGTCAGCTTCATCCTGAAGATGGTGGTGATGCTGATCCAAGAACGAAAGTGAGACTAGTTGTTCCAAATAGCTCTTGTGGTAGCATAATTGGGAAGGGAGGGGCTATTATAAAGTACGAATACTGCTCTTTTTCCTATCTTCTGATACAATATTTCTAATTTTTAATAATTGTACATTGAATAGTTGAAAATGTAGTTGATGCATTAAAATTCTGTTTCATATTTGAAGCCCTTCAAAATATTTGAAACCATGATTAAAGGGTGGCAATATTGTTTTCCTTTTCCATTGCACCTTTCTCAATGTAGTTATTCTTTAATTAAGCAGCTGATCTGGAAAAGCTCAAGTCTTAGATGCTGTTATGATTTGAACAGCTTAATTATAGGGATTATGATTTGTACAGGTAGCTTAATTATAGGAAAATTATTAGGGATTTGTTTCCTGATTTAACTCTTGTAAACAATATAAATACCTGTATATTTTCAATGGAAAATAGGTGAATTATTTCTCACTTTCACATGGTATCAGAGCCTAGTCGAGTTTCTGGGTCTTTTTTCTGAGGGTTGCGATTCCCTCTTGTCGGTTTCGGGTTTCCTTTTTTTTTTCTGGGTTTTCGGTTTTGAGATCTGATTCTTAGGGTTACTTTCCGGTGACCATTTTTTCTCACAGCCACCACAGGAAGGAGCGCCTCCGTCATTCCGGCCGTTTCACCTTTTTCCGGTGACCATCGGAGCTGCGCGTGAGCCTCACGCGCCGATCGAAATTTGATGCCTTCCTCACGCGCCGGCGAGTGACAGCGCGTGGATTGTCCGACGGGCCTCCGGTTCCAGATCCAACATCGCCTGAGTGTGTCCGACCAGATCGCAGGGTCGGTTTTTTCGTCTGATCTCGTCTGAAGGGTGCTCTCTCTCAGATCTGTTCCTGTCTCTTGGGTTTTGTTCTCCCAGTCTTCTGCTGCTGCTGTTTCTTGGTGAGATATACTGATCTCTTTGCTGCATTGGTTTTTATTGTCTAAAGTTATTTGTGACGGGTTTTAATGGCTGAGAATAGTGATAAGAAGACTGTTACTGAAATTATGTTTGGTTCGTCTAAAATTACGGATAGAAAACTGACTGGAAGTAATAATTATGCACAATGGAAAAGAACAATCCGTAGATTTGTGACAAGTGTAGACTTGGAGGACCATTTAACTAGTAATCCACCGTCTAAAGAAGATGCTGTTAGTCGGAAGAAATGGTTAATGGAAGATTATAAGTTGTTTAATCAAATTCAGAATACTTTAGATCCTGCTGTTGATGATGTTGTGAATCATTGTGATAGTGTAAAAGAATTATGGGAATATCTAGAATTTTTGTATGCTTGCAAACAAGATATGTCCCGTGTTCATGATTTGTTGCTAAAGATTTATCGAGCGGAGCAAAAAGGTCGCTCCTTGTTCCAGTATTATACTGAAGTGAAACAAGCCTTTGAAGAAAAGCGGGCTATGTTTCCTATTGTTGCTGATGTTAAACAGATGCAAGAACAAGAGGAGCAGATTGTGGTGCAGTGTTTCTTAGCAGGATTGGGTTCTGAATATGATGTGGCACGCACACAATTGTTAACTGGTGAGTCACTTCCTTCTTTTACTGAAGTTTATGCTCGTTTGCTTCGAGTTTGTAAAGACGGTGACTTGCCTTCCGGTATGATACCCAATGATACGGTGGCATTGGTTGGTAATGCTTCGAATAGTAATCGCGGAGATAAAGGTGGAAGTAGTTCTGTTGTTGGGAATAGTAGCAATTCTCGTACATGTCATTATTGCGGAGTTGAGGGGCACATTAAAAAGAATTGTTGGAAATTACATGGAAAACCCTCCAAGAACTCAAGTCAGATGAATCATAAGAGGTTTGCAAATGTAGCTACTCAGGATGGCATCCTATCGCTTCCACAATCATCCTCACCATCTGTCACAATTTCAGCGGATGAGTATGCTCGTTTAACTGCCACTTTTGAGTCACAGCAGTTATCTTCTGGGACTTCAGCTTTGGCTAATACAGGTAACCCTGCTGCATGTCTTTCCACCTCATCTCGTAGTTGGGTTATTGACTCAGGTGCTACTGATCATATGACTGGCAACACAGGTATTCTCTCTTCTTTCCAATCTACTACTAATTTACCTTGTGTTACGTTAGCCAATGGATCTACTGCTTCTGTAATTGGGCGTGGTACAGCAAACCCAACAAACTCTCTTCCATTGTCATCTGTTTTATGTTTATCATCTTTTCCTTTTAACTTGTTATCTGTTAGCCAAATTACCCAAAATCTTAACTGTTGTGTTATTTTCTATCCCAATTATTGTCTTTTTCAGGATCTTGGGACGAAGCAGATTCTTGGTAGAGGGTGTCTGGTGAATGGCTTGTATGCTCTTGAATCAACTTCTCAACCAGTACCTCGATCCATTGCTTGCACAAGTTCATCTTCTCTTTTGCAACTTCATTGTCGTTTTGGTCATCCTCCTCTTTCAACTTTACAAAAGCTGTGTCCTAGTCTTAAAAGGGAATCTACTTTAGAGTGTGAAGCTTGTCAATTTGCTAAACACCATAGAGTATCTTATTCTCCTAGATTAAATAAACGTGTTGAGTCTTCTTTTTACTTAGTTCATACTGATGTATGGGGTCCATGTCCTGTTACATCCAAACTGGGTTTTCGTTATTTTGTGACATTTATTGATGATTATTCTCGGGTTACTTGGCTTTATCCTATGAAATCTCGATCAGAGTTGTTTACTATATTTTGTGCTTTTCATGCTGAAATTAAGACTCAATTCAACAAATCCATCTGTATTTTGAGAAGTGATAATGCTAAAAAATATGTTTCTCATTCTTTTAAATCTTATCTCTCTGAGCATGGTATTATTCATCAGTCTTCTTGTATTGTTACCCCACAGCAAAATGGTGTAGCTGAGCGGAAGAATCGTCACTTATTAGAAGTTGCTCGGGCACTAATGTTTCATATGCAGGTTCCTAAAATATTTTGGGTAGATGCTGTTTCTACTGCTTGTTTTCTAATCAATAGAATGCCTTCTTCTGTTCTTGACGGTCAGATACCATATTCTCTTCTTTTTTCATCATCTACTCTTTTTCATCTTTCTCTTCGGATTTTTGGATGTACTTGTTTTGTTCAAGACATGCGACCTCAGGTTTCAAAACTTGATCCTAAATCTCTTAAGTGTGTCTTCCTGGAATACTCACGTGAACAAAAGGAGTATCGTTGTTACTCACCTTCTTTGGGTCGTTATTTGGTATCTGCTGATGTTACATTTTTTGAACATACACCTTTCTTTGGTTTATCCGTGTCCTCTTCTTCGCCCTCTAGTGATTCAGGTGATGATTTTCTTGTTTATACTGTTAGTGAACAGGTAGTATCTCCTCCTTCTCGACCTGTTATTCATCAAGTTTATTCTCGACGTGTGCATCATTCTACCGGGACACCTCCTGCACCTGCTTCTTCTTCAGATCCTCCACCACCACCAGATCCTAGCCTTGACCTTCCTATTGCACTTCGCAAAGGTAAACGCACATGTACTTACCCTGTTTTTTCTTTTGTGTCTTATCATGCTTTATCACCTTCCTCCAAGTCTTTTGTAGCTTCCTTGGACTCTATTGCTGTTCCAACGTCCCTTACTGAAGCATTAGCTCATGATGGTTGGCGAGCTGCAATGAAAGAAGAGATGATGGCCTTAGAGCAGAATCACACTTGGGATCTTCTACCTTTGCCCTCTCAGAAAAAGGCTATTGGTTGTAAGTGGGTGTTTACTGTTAAGATGAATCCTGATGGCTCTGTTGCTAGATTGAAAGCTCGATTGGTTGCTAAAGGATATGCACAAACATATGGAGTGGATTATTCGGAGACCTTTTCTCCAGTTGCAAAACTTTCATCTGTTCGATTGTTTATTTCCTTAGCTGCTAATTACAGTTGGCCACTTCATCAACTTGATGTGAAGAATGCATTCTTGCATGGGGATTTGTGTGAAGAGGTTTACATGGAGCAACCACCTGGTTTTGTTGCTCAGGGGGAGTCAGGGAAGGTGTGCAAATTAAGAAAGTCTTTGTACGGGTTAAAACAGTCTCCTCGTGCCTGGTTTGGGAGGTTTAGTACAGTTGTGATTGAGTTTGGCCTACGGAGAAGTGCATATGATCACTCAGTGTTCTTTAAATCATCTACTTCTGGGTGCATTTTGTTGGTTGTATATGTGGATGATATAGTGATAACTGGAAGTGATGAAACTGGAATTACGAGGTTGAAAGCATTCCTTGGGACTCACTTTCAAACCAAGGATTTAGGATCATTGAAATATTTCTTAGGGATTGAAGTTTCTCGCAGTCAGAAAGGGATCTATCTATCTCAAAGAAAATATTGTCTGGATTTATTAGATGGTGCTGGTTTTATTGAGGCAAAAGCATGTGATGCGCCTATGATACCAAATGTAAAGCTGAAAGCTGAAGATGAAGACTTGTTTGGGAATCCTGAAAAATATAGGAAGGTTGTGGGAAAATTGAACTATCTTACTATCACTCGTCCTGACATTGCTTTTCCAGTAAGTGTTGTTAGTCAGTTCATGTCGTCTCCTAGAACCTCACACTGGGATGCTGTTGTACATATTCTGAGATATTTAAAAAGTGCACCAGGACGTGGCATCTTATATCGAAAGCATGGTCACCATACTATAGAAGGTTTCACGGATGCAGACTATGCAGGAGATCTTTCAGACAGGCGTTCTACCACCGGTTATTGTGTCTTTGTTGGGGGTAATCTTGTTTCTTGGAAGAGTAAGAAACAGAATGTGGTGTCCCGATCGAGTGCAGAATCCGAATATAGAGCTATGGCACAGACTACCTGTGAACTTATATGGCTGCGTCATTTGCTTGGAGAAATTGGGTTTGTTCAGTCTAAACCAATGAACCTATGGTGTGACAATCAAGCAGCTATCTATATTGCGAATAATCCTGTGTTTCATGAGAGAACCAAACATATAGAAGTTGACTGTCATTTTACTCGAGAGAAACTAGAAGATGGATCAATCTCAACTTCACATGTCAGAACAGGAAGCCAATTAGCTGATGTATTCACTAAAGCGTTACCTGGGAATCGGATCGACTACATTTGTAACAAGCTGGGCATGATCAATATCTATGCTCCAGCTTGAGGGGGAGTGTTATGATTTGAACAGCTTAATTATAGGGATTATGATTTGTACAGGTAGCTTAATTATAGGAAAATTATTAGGGATTTGTTTCCTGATTTAACTCTTGTAAACAATATAAATACCTGTATATTTTCAATGGAAAATAGGTGAATTATTTCTCACTTTCACAGATGCCATGCCATATTTTTAATTCCTTGAGAAACTACTGTGGGCAATTGTAGTGCTTTCATTCTACTACTGTATTCCAAATGAGTGTATGATTTTCAATTTCCAAAACCAAGGTTGGTTTCAAGTAATTAATTTCATGCTTATATTTGCTGGTCATGAGTGATTCAGAATTTCCTTTAACAAGTGCAATGGAAAACCCTGAATATATACTCCATTTTCAAGAACCTTTTTTTAGATGTGTATGGACTTAGACCTAAGACCATACGGTTGCTGGCTCAATTGTTCTTCTGCCTGAACTGTTTGTTTGGGTTTCAGAGCAGATCCTTATTGGTTTTTGGGCCTGTAGGAATCTTTAGCAAATGCCATTTGCTTGAATAATTTAAGTTCACTACATTAGTCATGATGAAATGAACTGGCAATTCCTTGAATCAGGGCTTAGAGGACTCTTGACTGGAGTTAGATACACTTCTGGTGCACAGAATGTGTTCATTGGTAGGCTGTGTCACTAAGACCTCTTTTGATCCACATCTGGTGGTTCCTTTGTTCAAGGCCTTGCATGCTGTATACTTGATGAGTTTGATGATCTGAAATTTTTATTATAGTAAATAGCAGCATGTTTTCAGGCAGATAAAAAAAACCTGTAATTTGAAAATGATGATTTACACTCATGCTGAAGACATTGTGTGCATTCATTTTATTATCCATAGAGTATGTGAGGATAGGGTGTTTAGAAAGATTGATATATTAAAAAGGCATTCCGGTTCACTTTTGGAGTGCAACTGTATTAGGCTGTCCTGCATGCTGGCCTCTAAGCATTGTCATTGACGTTATCTTGTCGTTTTGAGCTTAGGAGGTGCTTGCTTTATATATTAGCTATTGATCCTTAAGTGTTTGGGCAGATATGCTTAATTGCCTTTTTAAACTTGTCTTCACTTTGCATACTTGTTGCAAACTAATTCCATATACTTCCCCACATTTAAATGTTGTATCCTCTTAGATAGTGGGAAATTGAAAATGGCAAGCATGTCCTGGGAATTGTGGTATCTATCTCTTGTTTTGCAAAATGATCTGCATTAACCTGGTACTGCTGGTAGCAAAACCACATAGAGCTCTAATTGAATTTTGATATGGACCTTTATGGTGGAGAAATTTTAAAGACCGGAGATCAGTTGGACACTTTGATTAACTATGGGTGAAACACCAAAATTGTATGTGTTAGAATGACGGTTTGATTTTAAGGAAAGATTTATAATAATATATCTTATTAAATTTGTTATGCTCTTTAACATGGATGGCCACATTGAGCCTTTTTTCTCCACAAGTGAGTGGTTTGTATTAACTAACTATATAGTTGGAAACAGCTTTACCATATATTATTAAGGTTTGGATATTTCATTCTTTGTTTTTCCTTTTCTGTAATCGTGGTTCATGGTGGCTTCATTTTGCAAAGAGGTATAGCATTATAATTGTTACAAATTGTAAATAGCTAGCATAATCTTAGGAGTAGAATTATACGTTTTCTTAGATAACTTTTTTATACTTGTATAAATACCTGTACTTTTGAATACAAAAATAGAGAAAAATATTTTTTCCCATTTGTATTTTATTACATGGTATCAGAGCCTCATTTGGGATTTTTGGCTTTTCGAATTTCTAGTATTTTTTTCGGTTGAGGAATCTACTCCTCCTTGGGTCACCAACTTCAGTGACCGTTTTGTCTCACCGTTGACGTCGGAAGGAGCGTAGGGGTGTTCCGGCCTCTATGCAAAGTCCTGTGTCCATCCTGCCCATGAGTAAGCCTCACGTTCCACCATAGTTCCTTGCCCCTTCCTAACGCTCCAGTGCATGGGAGTGCATACGGTGTCCTGTGATCCTTCGATTCATTTTTCGAAGTCGCCTAGTTGTCCCCGATCAAATCCTCAGGTCAGATTTTTCATCTAGTCTCTTCTGAAGGTGCTTCCCTCTCTCTGCGGTCTTTGGTTTTGTTCTTGGGAGTTTCGGGTCTATTGGCTTGTTTGAGGAGCTATTGGAATTTTCTAGGTTCTGTTTCTAGTTGTGGTTGTGGTATTTGAGTGGTGGTGGTTTTATCCTTGCCATTTCCACCAGTACTTGGATGTTCTTGTTATTTGTCACTAGTGTTTGGATATTTGTGAGGTGTCTTTTGCTTGACTGTGTTACTTACTCTTTGCGGCTTTGTATTATTTAATATGAGTTGGAACAAGAATATGGTGTGCTATTATTGCCATAAACCTGATCATACAAAAAGTTAATTTGGAAAATTGCATAATCAGAAGTCTAAATTAGCAAACAATGCTACTATCAATACCTCTGGAAATATTATGAGTTCTGGAGATTAGCATGCAAAATTCATTCAGTATCAAAATTCTTTGAAAGCTTCACCCATCATTATTATTGCTGGGTTAGGGAATCCAAATACATGTCTTATCTTCCTTATTCGGTGGGTGATTGATTTTGGTGCTACAAATCATATGACGGATAATCGAAATATATTCTCTACTTTTTAGTCTTATGCATCTTCTTCTCCAGTTACAATGGCAAATGGATCACTTTCTCATGTAAATGGGTTAGACACAGTTAACCTAACTTCGTCAATATCTCTGGGATCAGTTCTACATATACCGAAACTTGCTTTGAACTTGGTTTCTGCGAGTAAACTCATAGGTGTTCTTAATTGTTGTGTTTCCTTCTTCCCTGATCATTGTATCTTTCAAGATCTTATAACGAAACGGATCATTGGTAAATGTTATGTCGTACGAGATCTTTATATTCTTGATGGAAAGATACCGAAGTTGGTTGCTTGTTCTAGTGTTTTGTCTCATTTTGAAGAACACTGTAAGTTGGGACATCCTTCTTTGCCATATTTGAAGAAATTGTCCTCAATTTTGTAATGTTTCTTCTTTTGACCGTGAGTTGTGTCAGTTTGCCAAACACGACCGTAACTCTTCAAATCCTCAAATTAATAAACGAGCTAATTCTGCATTTGAATTAGTTCATTTTGATGTTTGGGGATCATGTTTTGTGGTAGCCAAATTAGGGTTCAAGTATTTTGTAATATTTGTGGATAATTACTTCCGTATGACTCGAATATTTTTTATAAAAAATCATTTTGAATTATTTGCTCATTTTGTGCTGAAATCAAAACTCAATTTAATATTTCTGTTCGCACATTGAGGAGTGATAATGCAAAATAAATACTTTTCAGATTCTTTTTAGACATACATGACTCATAATTATATGCTTCATCAGTCCTTATATCTTGATACACCATCCCAAAATGGAGTTGCTGAGAGAAAAAACATTTGCTTGAGACAGTACGAGATCTTTTATTTCAAATGAAAGTTCCTAAACAATTATGGGTTAATACTGTGTCTACTGCTTGTTTCCTAATTAATCGCATGCCCTCTTCGGTGCTTGCTGGTGAAACTCTCTACTCTATTCTTTTTCCATCGGAGACGTTTCCTATAGAACCAAGAATATTTGGGAGCACTTGTTTTGTTCAGAATGTTTGACTTCAAATCACTAAATTGGATCCAAAGTCACTTAAGTGTGTCTTCTTGGGGTATTCTCGCCTTTAAAAGGGGTACAAATGCTATTGTCTAGAACTTGACAAGCATCTTGTGTTTATTGATGTTACTTTCTGGGAGAATAAATCCTTCTACCCATCTTCTGATTCTACAAGTTAGAGGGAGGACAATCATTGGTTGGGCTACAATATTATTACAAGGCCAGCAAATGTTTTCATTCCTGTTATTCCAAGTGATTCTAGTCTTCATACTCCAAGTGATTCCGTTCCTACTATTGTAGGTGATTCAACTCCACCTACTTCTGCTCTTGCTCTAGCAAAGTCACCTATTGTACAGGTTTATTTTAGGAGATATGGAACTTGATATACAATGCCTGAATCAGATTCATCATCCGATATAGTCCCAGATGATCTTGATCTTCTTCCCATTGCCCTACGGAAAGGCAAACGCCAGTGTGCCTATCCTATTAGTAATTTTGTCTTTTGTGGTCATTAATCTCCATCTACGTGTTCTCTTATTGCTTATCTCGACTCGATTTCTGTTCCTCGAATTGTTAAAGAAGCTTTGTCTCATTCTGGTTGGTGTGCTGCAATGACAGAGGAGATAAATTCCTTGGTATAAATAATACTTGGGAGTTGGTGAATTTATCAGAAGGGAAGAAGGCTGTGGGTTGCAAATGGATCTTTACAGTCAAATTAAATTCAGATGGTTATGTGGCTCGGCTTAAAATTCGACTTGTTGCTAAAAGATATGCCAAGATTTATGGAGTGGATTATTTCAATATTTTCTCTCGGGTCATTTAATTGAGTTTTGTTCGTTTATTTATCTCTTTGACAGCCTCCCAACATTGGCCCTTACATCAGTTGGACATCAAAAATGCTTTTCTTCATTGCAACCTTCAGGAAAAAATCTATATGGAGTAACCACTTGATTTTGTTGCTCAGGGAGAGTATGAAAAAGTTTGTCATCTGAAGAAATCTCTATATGAATTAAAGCAGAGTCCTCTTGTTTGGTTTGGTAGATTCAGTGAGGTTGTTCAAGATTTTGGGCTAAAGAAAAGTCAATGTGGCCACTCAGTTTCTTATAGACAATTAGAAGCTGCGTTATTCTTCTTATGGTTTATGTTGATGATATTGTGATTGCAGGGAGCAATTCTGCAAGTATCTTTTCACTTAGATTTTTCATGCATGGTAGATTTCACACTAAAGAATTGGGCCAGTTGAAATATTTCTTGAGAGTGTCGAAAAGTAAGAAGGAAATTCTTCTATCCCAAAGAAAATGTTCTTGACTTGCTTGCAGAAACTGAAAAATTAGGAGGTAGGCCATGTAGTACTCCTATGGTTTCCAATGTATAACTTATAAAAGATGATGGTGATCCTTTGGATGATCCAGTGAGATCGGATGTTAGTTGGAAAACTGAATTATCTCAAAATAATTCGTCCAGATATTGCATTTGTAATGAGTTTTATTAGTCAATTTATGACTGCTTCTACGGTTAAACATTGAGAAGTTCTATAGTAGACCTTATGTTATTTGAAAGGTGCTTATGGATTGGGTATACTGTACAGTGATCATAGACATACTCACATTTAATGCTTTGCTGATACTGATTGGGTAGGCTCTAAGATTGATAAGAGGTCAACTACATGCTATTGTGTTTTTGTTGGAGGAAATTTAGTGTTTTGGAGGAGCAAGAAGCAAAATGGGGTATACAAATCTAGTGCAGAATCTGAATACAGAGCTATGTAACAGTCTTTTTGTGAAATTTTGTGGATTCGTCATTTGATTGTTGAAATTGATATAGATCACTCGTCTCCAGCAAAATTTTGGTGTGATAATCAAACTGCTTTTCATATTGCCTCCAATACAGTGTATCATGAACAGACCAATCATATTGAAGTTGATTGTCACTTTATTCATAAAAAGATTTAAGATAATGTCATTTCAACAGAATATATGAAGACAAGAGAACAGTTGGGTGATTTTTCACAAAAGTTTTAAATGGAAATCGAGTTGAATATTTGTGTAACAAGGTGGATATGATTAATATTTATGCTTCAACTCAAGAGAGAATATTACAGATTGTAAATAGTTATTGATTTAGTTGCCATGTATAGCTAGTATAATCTTAGGAGCAGAATTTTAGGTTTCCTTGGATAACTCTTTCATACTTGAATAAATATCTATAGTTTTAAATACAAAGAGAGAAAAACATATTTTCTCTCATTTGTGTTTTATTTCAATAATTATGCTTGTTTTGTTTGCGTTTAACCGATTGAACTGTCTTTTCTCGATAATCTTCTTGTAACATCGGCTACAAGTTAGCTGGATTATTTGCTATATGAAGCAGAGGGAGGAAGAGACAAATGCTGATATCTGTGTTTACCATTGTATAGGTCATTCATTGAAGAGTCCCAAGCTGGCATTAAGATATCTCCACTGGATAATAATTTTTATGGGTTGAATGATAGGCTGGTGACATTGACTGGAACTTTAGAAGAGCAGATGCGAGCAATTGATCTCATTTTGTCCAAGTTATTTGAAGATCCTCATTATTCACAGACTATGAATGCCCCATTTTCATATCCAGGTCTGCTTCTTGCCATTAGCTTGTCAAGCTTTCTTTTGTTTTGCACTACTTCTTGTTATATTTCTTTGGTGTGGAACAAATTTGGATTCATATGCCTTCATTAGCACTAACGTGGGTTATGGTTTGACGTTAGGAAATTTAATATAATCAAATTGGAGTGATTAGTTTTGTTTTTGATGTGGAGAGTTAAAAAATGCTAGGTGGAGAAAAAGAGAGACAAGACAACCATTCAGTAGTCAAATGTGTCTTTCAACTAAAATTGGAACCATATATTCTTCTAAAAAGCCTAGGGAAGTAGCAAATTTATCATGTGCATATGATGGGACTTGAATCAATGAATGTTTTGATTATTTGCTAGAGATTACAACTTCCAATATTAAAATAAAAATTCTAAATAATGGCTGCTAAATTGAGAATAGCAATATTAGTAGAAGCAAATTTAGCATCTAAAGGAAGAGCAAGATATGTGCAACTATTGAGGAAAAAAAATCACCATTTTAGTTCAATTGAATTAGAATTGTTACCGCATTCTTAAAATATGGTCATCGGCTGTTACTGATTCTCTTATTAGTTTGTAGATTTATGTTTTGAACCAAAATGAAATTCCTTAGCCCCCAAATTATGACAGCAGAATCAATTTCTTCAATTTACTTCAGTGTTATCCTTTTCCTTATTCATCTTTCTTCTTCTTCTTCTTCTTCTTCTTTTATTGAAAAAAAAGGGCATGGTAGATTATTTAAGAACATTGCAACAAGGCATTCTATGGCAGCCACAGAAATTTTATATATATATTTTCTGTAGTGGCATTAGAAACTAAGTAGTGAATGCACTGACATACTGTTTTAACAATTTATTATGAGACTTTGGTGTTTTGTGAATACCAAATTGAATTCAACATCCTGAATGATGAAATTTGCAAGAAATAACTATGTTGATAATATTGATTAGAAATTGAAATGATTTTATATGCTATTTTCCCTTGTTGATATGTCTCATCGTATTTGTTTTTGGTCCTATATGCTAGTTATGCCCATGATCAAGTACAGGAATTTAACACTGAGAATCCCATCTCTTGCATGCTTGGCCCTTGGAAGTTTTAAGCAACGTAGCTATAGAAAAAATATCACACTGCAGGATGGAAATGAATGCTTGTGCATGGCTTGCTTTTCTTTTTCTTCTTCTTCTTCTTCTGACTTAAATAATTCTTTCAACATCTTTTGTTTTAAATAATTCTTTTAACATCTTTTGTTTTCCTTTTCACTTACATTATGAATTGAAAACGTGAGCTGTTTTCCCTTGTGCTTTTTTTAATAAACAACCCAAAGTACTCTGGATCATGTTGGGCATTCGACATGAGGTTGTTGTTTGAAATTTAGTAAGCGTGGCATCACAGATACTCTACTGCTGCTTATGGTGTTCTGTAGCACTTTTTTTTTTTTTCAATGTCTTCTATTGCACTTTTTTCTTTTCTTGGGCTGCTTTGAAATGCAAATTCAAAGGGTGTTTTTTTCTCCCTGGTGGTATTGTTATATAGTTATTCTTTTGCTCTAACCATTGGCTGAAAGGTCGGATGTTTATATGAACTTTCTAGACAATAACTTTCTTCCGCCCTATTGTTATATAATTATTTTCTTTGAAAATCTTGGCTGAAAGGTCTGGTGTTTATATAGAATTTTCCAGACTTCTTAGCATCTAGGATGGAGTGTTTGCTTGTCATGAAGTGTTGGCTGTATCGGTATAGAAAGTTTGTTTACAATATTTGTTCATATAGAAAGTGTTGGCTATAAAATCTTGCATCCATATACAAAGTTTGTTTACAATATTTGTTCATATAATGGAGCACGTTTGCTGTTAGATGAATCCTGGCAATCAATGCCATGATCATTACTGCTTTCCTGGAATTATGATGAGTTGTTTGGAGACTTTAGATGTCTTTTTCATTTGGAGAATCATTTGTTTCAAAGCGGGGCTGGAACTGGGAGTTAGAGAGAGAGAGACGATGAACACTTCAGCTGCTTAGATTACAAAACAGTTTCTATCAACCGAGCTACCATCATGAGTATATGGTGTAAATGCAGTCAAAAGTCCCTGTAGAATTGCTGATTATGGTGGTGAATTATGCATCAGTGGATCTTTTCCTAGAAGAATCTGAGGTTGCTATAGATAGTCATCTAAAATAAAGTATACTAATATGACGTATGAGTCTTTATACGTGCGACATATAAATAATATCAAGCAAGTAAATTCACTGAATGTAAAAATTACAAGTTATTTAGTGTGAAGTCAAAGTACACCTTAGAAAGATGCAATTTGGAATTCAACATTTAGAATTTAGTTAAGCATAATTATTCTATTTTTCTGTAACAAGAATAGGTTGACAAGTTTTCATTGAACTGAAAAATCAAGTAAATAGAAGATTTTCAATCTTCATATCCAGAATGAAGCTGGAGCCTGAAAAATGGTGGGGGTCATTAGAAATCTCATGTTGTTCCTTCATGCTAATTGAATTAAAAATAAGTAAATTTCAGATTCAAATCTTCATATCCAAAACCCAGAACCAAAAAGTTAAATTGGTTGGTAGTCAACGGGGGTGTCATATTCTGTAACAACATTTAATATAGCGATAGATGTGCATATATGGCAAGCATAACAATTTTCATACATCAGTATGGAGGCTCTTTAAAAATTGAAGGATTTGGTTGAAGAGGAAAATAGTTGTAGCCTTGAATGGAGGTTTTATTATAAGTTGGAGGCTTTCTGATGGAAAGGCTTTCAAGAATAATAGTTGGTGGCCTTATTTTTTAGATTGGTAGATGGATGTTTCAGCTGAGTCTACTTGGCATAGTTATCTCTTGGTTGCTAATGTTGGATTTTATCGAAAATTTAATTCTTTCAAGGATTGAGTTTTTTTTTTTTAAAAAAAATCCTTCAATGATTTTTTTTTTCTTTTAAATTGCAATGTCAGGTATTTTCTCTTTTTTATGATATTTCATATGCTTATGTGCTTCCTTTGCTGCAAGCAGTATACAATTCGATGAATTATGGAGCAAATGGAGCTGGAGCGAAGTTTCAGAATAGCAAGGTATTTATTCGATAATGTTTTGATGTTAATTTCGTTTTCTAATGTTATGTGCTGTCTGGATTAATCAAAAAAGATTGCTTGTTACTTTGTTTTGTTATACTGGGAGCAAATACTTGTCATTGCCTGCTGCTTGTTGGATCTCCTGCTTTACAAAATATTATGAAAGAAATTATCTTAATGATGATTATTTTCCAATTCTCTGTAGATAGTCCATAAATTATTTAGTTACATCCATAGGAATGCTTTCAAAACTTTAGAATATTAAAATGAAGAGTCATGACATCTTTGGACTTTTTGGTAAACAACATGAATTAATCTAATTTCCATATTGTAACAATGCATTTGAATGATGGACCATTCCACTGGTTGCAGCCGGTCCCTGGATTTCAGGTGGAATGTGTAGGTTTACGGTTGATAGTTTGATATGGATCTTTAAGTTTGATGTTTGGTACTTGAGGTTTAGAGTTAATAGACCATTTATCCCATATTCAAGGCAAAAGCATTTCATGGATGAGCTGAACTGCCAGTTCTCATCCTGAAAATTTCCATTTACATATTTTCCTGCAATGTTCATATAGTGTTTGCAACATGGTGATCGTGATCTGTTGTCTCTGATATTTATAGGAGGACCGTATGAACTCGGTGACAATTGGTGTCTCAGATGAGCATATCGGATTGGTTGTTGGTCGCGGTGGAAGGAACATAATGGAAATAAGCCAGGTCTTAAATAACAGATATGCCACATGATCAGTAATACTATATATTGGCTAACATTGATCGCATGGTTTTGGCAGGTTAGTGGGGCCAGGATAAAAATATCAGATAGAGGGGATTTCATGTCTGGAACAAGTGATAGGAAGATCACAATCACCGGGTCACAGAGGGCTATCCGTTCGGCTGAGGGCATGATAATGCAGAAGGTAGCCCATGCTTCTGAGAGGGGAGAGGATTAATTTTCAAGCACTTCTGAATTTATCGTGTTTGGATGTTTTATTTTTGGGGTGGAACTGGCAATTTCCTTGCATATTCGGGTATTTTGAAATTATCCCCACATCTTCTCAAAGATGAGTAGTAATTTCAGAAACTATGATTGGAAGCAAAAGAGAGTCGAGGAGCCGAAGACATTTCATAGAGAGAGAGAGAGAGAGCTGTCTATAGGATATTATTTAGATTAAAAAATTATGTTGGGAGTGAAGAAAAAATTGTTGGATTAGGCTATAGCAGCTTTAGCTTAATATTTGTTAGGGTTTAGGTTACATTTATCTCTTGATTCATCTGTAAGTTCCATATTAACAAGTTTTGCAACTGAGCTATGTTTTTCAAAAGGATGCCCATTGCCCTGCTTTATTAAAAGAAAAAAACATATATAATAATTTGGAAACATCCTAGCAAATATCCTTTTAAGTGGCTTTACGGATTAAAAAAATGTCAAAAAAAGGATGGAGACTGGGACTTTAATGTTTTGGCCATTTGTTTCATTTTTATTTTTATTTTTTAAATTCTGTTACTATTTTAGGGATGAGCTTGGATCTACAGGTGTGAAAAAAAATCAAAAATATGGTTAATCGTAAAATCGATCCAAAATTAAATCAATTTTTACGGTTAACTAATTCGATAAATTCGGTTATAATTTTTACATTTTTTTTTGTTATTGGTTACAGTTTAGTTTTTTAAATATCGATTATTCGTTAGTTCACGGTTAACCGATTTTCATATATATATATATATATATATATATATATATATATATATATATATATATATATATTCAATTGTTTTTCTACTTTTTTTTAAAAATTTACATAAAATAATACTTTAAAATATATTTTTATTTTTTATATCTTAATTTTTTATATTTTTCTATAAAATTTATATAATACTTTAAATTAAATTTATATTATATCATTTTTTTAATTATATAGTAATATATATATAGTGTATATATATATATATATATATATATATATATTTATCATATATTGGTGTTCATATTTTACTTAATAGCATTTAATTATATTATTATTCAAAATTTTATTTGAAAAAACGATATTAATGGATTTGTTAATTTTTTTTTATTTATGTATCGGTTAATCGGTCCATGTTCATCCCTACTTGGATCGGTTAACCAATTTATAATAAATAAATTAATCAATCTATTAATATCGATTGTTTAAAATTATTAATCATTAATTAATCCGTTGCATTCGATTAATCAATTCATTGGTTTCAATTTTTTAATTTGATTAATTAATATTTTTTGATTAATCATTAAAATTTATAACATAAAATTATAAAAAAATAAAATTTAATTTAATTTTAAATGTGCAAAGTAATTTAATATAAAAATTATGAAATAAATATAATTTACTAGTTAAAATTTATATTTTATAAATTAATAGATAATATTATAAAATAGATTTGATATTTATTGAAAATTAATATGTTTGATTCTAAGTCAGATAAAGTTTTGGATAATATCAAATGTTATAACATTAACTTAAAAATATAAGAAAATGTAATTAAATACTATTAAGTAAAATATGAACACCAATATATAATAAAAAAATAATATATATATAAAAATTAATCGAATACTATATATATAAATATTATTATATAATTAAAGAAAATAACATAATATAAATTTAATTTAAAATATTATATAAATTTTATAGAAAAATATAAAAAATTAATGTATAAAAATAAAAATATATTTTAAAGTATTATTTTATATAAATTTTAGAAAAAAATAAAAAAAAAAATTGAAGATATACATAAGTTAATCATGAACTAACGGTTAATCGATACTTAAAATTAAATTATAACCATTAATAAAAATATGAAAATTAAAAATCGATTCGATTACGGATCGATTTTATGGTTAATCATATTTTTTATTTTTTTGTTCATCCTAACTATTTCTATCTTTATAAAATTTTAGATCCTATAAAGAAAAACGAAATTTTTTAATTCAACAAAATAATACTGCACTCGCTAAGCAGTAGTAACTAGCAACTCGTACGGGACAAAAAGATCAAAGTTGGTGGGGATAAATATATGTTTTGAACCTTTTTTTGACAATGAATAGACTTGTATAATTTTGTCGGCGGGGTGAGTGGATAATTTGTACATTCTTTTATGTTTGTGTGCATAACGAGTTCGTCTTAATTAAATTTTTTAACTCGAAACTTTTGAAGGGATATGGGGGATTTTTTTTTTATTTCAAATTATTAAAAATAAGATAAATTTACCGTTAAATTTTTTTGGGTCAATTTCTATCCTTGAAATCATCAAAATTGTTAAAAAATATCCTTATTTTGAACAGAAAATCCAATTGGCAAATGGATGCTCAATTGGATCTAATGGCAACCAATACAGAGATAAAATGTTAGCATCCACGTGATATTTTCTCTTCTAGTCATTTTCACTTGGTAATTTAAAAAAAAAAAAAAATCTTCCCTTTTTCTTCTCTCTCCTCATGTTGTTCTTTTTCCTCTTTCAAACAAAATCCAAAATCTTTCACTAGAGGAATAAATAGGAGTGCGCAAATTTCGATTCAAATTGAAAAATCAAAACGATCGATTTTTTAATTTGATTCAGTTTTTAATTTTGAATTTTAAAAAATTTCTGTTTTTTGATTCAATTTTTAAAGAAAAAATCGTAGAAAAATCGAACCAAATCTAAATTCTATATAATTATATAATTTTTGTTGATTTTTTAATTGAATCATTATTTCATACATGTAAATTATCTTATTTTGAGTTGTAAATTATATGAGTACATTTATCAATTATTAATATCTATTTTTTAAGTGATAATTTAAAATTTAGATGATTAAATAAAAAAAATTATTTAACGGTTTTATTGTATTATTTATTATATATTTTGGGATTATATCTTTAATTTTAACTTTTATTTTGTACAATTTAGATATTTTTACTTTAGTATATTATGATTTATAATTTTTAGATACAATTTTTTTTATTTTTTTTAAAAACAATTTTAATTTTTGATTTTTCGGTTAACTGAACCAAACTCATCAAAATTTTTGGTTCGGTTTGAATTTGATTATTCTATAAGTTCTGTTTAGTTGATAAAAATATTGAAAATTCAATTTTCAATTATTTCGGTTCGATTATTGAATTGAACCAATCGTGGCACAGGTCTAGAAATAACTAAGGCTTGTCAAGCCTTTTATGTTAATAAGAGATCAAAACAAGTTTAAGGAAAAAAGAGACCTTCCATATATTATAAGCCTCTAAATCGTTTTCTCAAAGATGATAAACATCCTCTTTCAAAAACCTCATCCATATTCTCTTATTTATTCCATGCAAAAATCTTTTCAAAATTTGATCTAAAGGCTGGCTTTGGAAATTAGGCATCTATAAATACCTTAGGTCAAGTCATCCATGTCAGGGATTGCCTAATGGTGAAAAAGACCTTATAAGAAGAAAAAAAAAAGAGCTTTATTCGATTCAAAAGAGTTTTTTATTTTGAAAAAAATAATAAAATAATAAAAAATAAATTTGGTACTTGGCAAAAGGTTTGGGCCACAATTGAAGTCTAAAAATAGGTTTTGGGGTTAAAATGAAGTTTGGAGAGTCAAAATATAATTTTACATATAATAACTATGGTTATTAATCTCAGGTTAACTCAAACGGTCGGACCGATTAGATCGTAATTCGGTAAGCAATTCAAGTCGATTCAATATAAAAATTGAAAAGTGTAAAAACTCGAATTGACTCGAAAAAAATTGAATTGAACTGAAACTCGATAACTCGGATCGAATTTCGGTTCAACCAAAAAATTTTGCATTTTGAGAAACAAAATCCTAAATCCTGAAATTTTCTTCCCTTTCTCTGCATCCATTTCAAACCAACAAAGAGAAAAAATAGAAGCGATCGGGGAGACGTCAAAAGCAGGTTTACTTTTATTTTTTTATCACCTAATTGTCTTGATTTGAGATTCACAGTAGCAAGGATTATGATAGACAATTCAGCCTATTATAAAAGGGTTCATTCAAGACCTTAGCCTATTTATATATCTACAAGGACAAAATGATGTTATTTTTGAATAATAAAATTTCTAAAATTTATAAATTAATTCTATTTTTTGTTAGTAAAATATTAAAGTATTTTCTTTTTAAGTATTTAAATATAAAAAAGAAACTTTGTTGGTCTTAATATAAAAAAAACTTTGCTGGTCTTAATATTTTTACATTAATCTTTATTAATTAATAAATTTTTCAATGTATTTTGACATATCATATTTTTATTTTTTATAAATAATTATATTTAATAAAAATAAAAATTTTGAATCAATTCGATCCAACCAATTAACTCTTGACTTAATTGTTAGACCGAATCGATCTCCGAGCCGCTTCTGAAAACATCGATAATAACACATTTTGCCTTGCATATACGAGTTGTGTGGTGCGTTTTCACTAAAATATAACTGTGTTTTACTGTTTTTGTCCAAATTTTCAAATTAAACCTATTTTCAATGTTTTTAGAAGCGACTGGGAGATCGACTCGGCTTGCCAACTGAGTCGAGAGTCAACTGGTTGGATCGGGTTGACTCGGAGTTTTTTATTTTTATAAATATAATTATTTATAAAAAAAAATTAAAAATATTATATGTCAAAATATATTTAAAAAACTTTTAATTACCAAATATCAATATAAAAATATTAAGTTCAATAATTTTTTAATTATAAAAATCAAATAAATAGTCCAAACATAAATAGTAAATATTTAAATAAATCCACATAATATCTAAATAAATTCATTTAACACAATGACAAGCAATTATCATTAATCTCAATCTCCTTGTTCATCTTCATCTTCATCTTTCCCATCATCTGTATTTCCATTTCCATCAACTTCTTGAATTAAGTCATGCTCCGTAGCATCTAAAATTTTAAAACAAACATATAATTAAGTATACTACACACATAATTTTTAATATTCTAAGCTAAATTCATATTATATGAAAGAAACGAACCTTGCACACTTGAAGCTCCATCATCTTTTGGATGTTCTTCTTCTTCAACCATCCTCTCAAGTTCATCATAGTCAAGCTCTCCTTCTTGTCCTTCTTTTTCCATAACCCAAAACTCAGTTTTCTCAATTGATTCATAATCAATTGGATCATATGTCTTCTTCGAATTTGCTAACCTAATAATTATAAACAATGAAAACATTATTTTGATGCAATGCATAAAATATAAAGATAATTTATGGATTAGGAACAACTAACCTATCTTTCAATCTCAAGTTGTAGTGAATATAAACAAGATCATTCAATCTTTCATGTTCCAATCTATTTCTTTTTTTAGTGTGGATGCGTTCAAATACATTCCAATTGCGCTCACATTCGGAAGAAGAAGCAGTTTGGCCAATGATTCTTATAGCCAACTTTTGCAAATTTGGAACATCATAGCCAAAAATTATCCACCATTCATCTTTTATTAGACATGAAAAGCAAATAATATAAAACTCTTATTAGTTTTCATAACTTAATATACGTATATATTTATATGCACATGAAATGTAGTATTATGAAATTAATGCTTACATGGTCTCGTGATTTTGCAGCTAGCAAGTGCCCTTGGACGAGAAAAACCCATCTCACGTTCTCGAAAAATTTTTATATCTTCAATTGTTGGTGCTATAGGACTTCCAAAATCATCTACCTTATCAAATACATTTAAGATACCATGCATAATCTCCGACTCCTTGCAAATAAAAGATGGATCATACTGAATTGCAGGATTCAAAAAATATGCTGTTGCATGAAGATCTTGACGCAACATGCGGTCCCATCTACTCTCAATAATGTCAATGTAGGGCTTGTATAATTTTTGCTTATTTTTAAAGACATTCATAATCCCCATACGTGCTTTGTGCATGCCCTCATAAATATATCCCAGCGATGGTTTTTCTTCAGTATCACATATCCTCAACAGGCGTATTAATGGAGTCATAATCCTCACAATCATCAAACAATTGTCCCAAAAATTTTCATCCAATACAATCTGTTTTACTTCTTTACCCTTTTGCAATTTCAAAAACTACTTAAACTCAACATTAACAACCAAAGCTTGCAAATCATCCTTATGTGCATGTAAACTTTGCAAAGCAATAAAGTTTGTTGCAAAATGGGTTGTACCAGGACGAATAATTTCTCGCCAACCCTCTCTTTTTCTCAACCAATTCAAAGTAATCTTATGATTGTACACAAAAATAGTCACTTTTGAAGCAAGAACACATAAACTTTCAACAGTAGGCATTTGTCCAATATCTTTAAATATTAAATTCACACAATGAGCTGCACATGGTGACCAAAAAATAAAAGGATATTTTTCCATAAGCTTAAAGCCTGCAGCTTTATAATTGGCACCATTATCTGTTACCATGTGAACGACATTGCGAGGACCAACCCACTCAACAATTTCAGAAAAAAGATTACACAAATTTTTAATATTCGTGTAAATATCAGAAGCATCAACAGATTTAACAAAAGAGATACCATTTGGACAATAAACTAAAAAATTAATCAAAGGACTTTGTCTATTGTCTGTCCATCCATCTCCCATGATTGTACAACCGGTATCGGCCCAAGTATTTTTAAAAGTATCAACGACCAACTTGACATGTGTTTTTGCATCTTTCAACAAATTTACTCTTACAGCATGATATGAAGGATGTTTATATCCATGACCCATGCTGATCATTTTATCAATAGCAACTTGGAGGTAAGATGAGTTCACAGCATTAAATGGAATACATGAATCATATAACCATATTGCAAATGACAAGTCAGTTTCATGCCACTTTTCCTTACTTTGCATGCATGCTTTAATACTAGGTTGAGATGGATCACTTACACTTTTTTTAAAATACGCTTCAATGTCTTTTAATGCTGTCTTCTTTCTTTTCAAAGTCCTTTAAAAGAAAAAACCTCTACATCGTCTTCATCCATTAACCCTTTTTTCTCCTTTGCCTTTTGCAAATTAGCATCCAATATGCTTTTAACTTCAAGTCGAGCCTCCACACTAACCTTTTTGCACCCACCAATATTCCCTTTATTCCCCGTAAGATGTTGTTTCATTCTATGAATACCTCCACCATGAACTTGTTTTTGACAAAAATCACATATTAGTATCTTTTTACCATTTGGATTTGTTGTCACAGTGACATATTTCCATGCCACATCCGTTTTTTGCCTAACTGAACGTGCTGAGAAATGAGTTGTGGATTGTATTTCAGATATCGGTGTGGATGGTGGTGTTTTCGCTATAATTTTCTGAAAAAATTAAGAAAAAATACAATATAAATTACTGCATTCTTATTATATGGTAGAACATTCAAAAAGTTGATGGAACAAGTCTTCATCAGATAAGAAATGAAAAGATACATATTAATTCTTAAATAAAAAGTCTTAAATAAAAAAATCATGCATGCTTCATCAGATAAGAAATGAAAAGATACATATTAATTCTTAAATAAAAAGTCTTAATAAAAAAATCATGCATGCTTCATCTTCATCAGATAAGAAATGAAAAGATACATATTAATTCTAACATAGCAAAAAAATTGCATGCATAAATAGATACAGTATCACTGTGCATCTTCTGATTATGATTTACCCACAAACTAAGCTGAACTAGTCACATTCAGCTTTGACATGAGCCATTTCCAGAGAGCACCACGAAATAAGTATTTAAAATTTTCTTATAGATTAATAGAAAGTAAGACAAATGAAAATCAAGTTAATACATAAAAAAATAGAATTATGATATGCCCTTAAATTATATTATATCCAGGGTCGCATAGTGAAAATCCATCATTGGAAAGCTTTGATGAATATAACTTTGGGCAATTAACAAAAGTCCACAAGGGGCATAAATATATCCATCATGAAACAATCAACAGAAGGAAAGTAGAGATGAGAAACAGAACAAGGCTAACTCAAAGCCACCTTAACCACCTAAAGATTATATTAATTAATAAAGAGCTAATTTAATGGCACAAATTACGGCCTCACATTAATACTAAATGATATTAGCTTTTGGCTTTTGAATTTGTACAGTACCCCACTCTATTCAAGTATAATACTATATGGATATACAACCATGTAAATGTGTCTGATGTTTCTAATGTTGTCGTATAATAAAACTTAAGTATAATTTGGATTTTAACCTCCTGATTATTAAACTCAACAGTGTAAGAAAAATAAAAGTTAATTTTTATCACAAGAATAATTATTTTTTGTGATTTATTTTGATTAGTTTGATGTTTTTTATTTGCAGGCATGTTGTGTGGAATATATAATATTGGAGAGTGATAATTTATCATCATTATTCCCAAGTGCACAGCTAACTATAGGTGGATTTGAGTTAAATGCTCACCACTTATTTGCACTACTCGCCACTCTTGCTGTTCTTCCCACTGTCTAGCTCTGAGACATGAGTGTGCTTAGTTACATATCCGGTAATTAAATTTATTAATTTGCTTTATTTTTAAATTTTCAATTATTATACAAATATATGAGAAAATTAGCAATTCAAGTTCAACACTTCGGATAATTAAAATCATAGTTTATAAAATGTGCAAATTCAGAATTAAAATCCAATATAATAACAATAATAATAACAAGAGAGGAAAGACAAACCTGATGTCAGTCGTGGCTTAATTTCCAACAGAGGAACACAAAAAGGCTCTTTAGAACAAGGAAGGAACACCAGTAGCACTGCTGAATTGCTGATGTCCAACCTTTAAGCAAACTGGTGACGAGAATGGCAGAGTCGTGAAAGGCAGAGAGGAGGGTGAAAAGCAGAGAGGAGGGCAGAGTGAAAAAATTTAGGGATTTATTTTAGGGCTATTTCCCCAAAACGCAACGTTTTGACATTGAACTCGAGTCTGGTCCAAGTCGATGAGTTTCGAATCAACCCAATTTTTTACGAGTCAACCCAAATTTTTATCATTGTCGATTTTAAAGTTGAATCAACTCGAATTGCTTGCCGAGTCGCGGTTCAACCGATTCGACCGATCGAGTCAATTCAAGTTTAATAACCATGCCTATTTTACGGTTCTCTTTTCATAAATAGAAAGAAAGAAACGCTTTCCAATGATGGATGATTTTTTTTACCAAAAAACACAATTTTCAGCAGCCAAATTTTCTCTAAAGATTTATCAATGAATATTTTTTTTTATTCTTACTCTTGAATTGGATTTGTCTTTGATCCTTATGATTTTTCAAGTCAAAATATTAAGGTCGTTTTAATTTTTCATCTCATCTTCATTCTTATTTTGATTTTGTATTTTTTTATTTATTTTTAGTTTTATTTTTCTTATCTTTTCCCATAGGATTCCTATGATTGGATTTAACTCGTAAGAATCGTACACTATATCCATTTAACACGAAATTGGTGCATGAAAATCCAATTATTTATCACTTATTTAGATTATTGCAATTATTTTACTTTTATACTCTGTAATTTCAACAGGTTATTTATTCTTGTAATTTATTTACATTCATGCTTATTTAGTTTATGCAATTTGCTTTCTTACAATTTATTTTTAGTCGTTTAAGTTGTGCAATTTAATTTATGTCATTTATTTTTATATATTTTATCATATATAAAATTAAATGTCTAAAATCCTTTATTGTTTATATAATAAGGCCGATCCTATAGAAACGGGATTTTAGATCCATGTTACACGGTATAAACATGGATAGTCCAATTTGTTTTTCTATATTTTATTCATTTATTTGTGACTTTTAATTCATTTTATTCCTTATGCATTTTTTTGTTTTATATTTATTTATTTAATTTTCCAACATTATTTTATATGTCTGTGTGTTTTGGGGTGACAGCTTAGAAGCACGACCGTGTTTTCTAAAAAAACACTTATGCTTTTCCAAAACACAACTGTGTTTCTCCTTTATGTTAGTTCATTTTTCCCGTTTTCTTCTAATTTCATTTTTTATATTTGTTGTTTAATTCATCTATATTCATTTTATTTTTGTAATTTTCATCTATTTAAGATAAAATCTATGTTTTTTTTAAATAAAAGGATTTAATTGGATTAATTAAAATAAGATGAAATTTTCTTAAAATCAAAATCCATGATTTTTGTAATTTAAAACACTTTTTTTAAATTTGGTTTTTTGTCCTAATTAGTAGGGATGAGCATGAACAGGTTAACCGGTCCGTTAATAATTTTCTTAAACTAGTTCATTACTATTGGTTAACCGCTATATCGATTTTGATTTTTAACTCGATTTTTTGGATCGGTTTATCGGTTAACCACTAAAAAATTTTAATATATAAATTTAATAAATTATACAATTTATAATATTATTTTTAATAGTGAAAAATGCTTTAAAATGAATAAATACTAATTAAATACAATATCCATTAAAATAATCAAAATAAAAATAAAATTTCCATAACTAATTATAAAAATTAAAAATATTCAATATAAAACTAACAACAGAATGCTAATTATGAACATAATTTTAATATTTATTTACTAAAAATATATATTTTACAAAATTATATATCATAATATTTATAAATTACACGAAAATTAAAAAATATGAGTAAAATTAAAATATAATTCATAATATATATATATATATATATATATATATATATTCGGTTTCAATTTCAGATCGGTTAGCCACCGATTTTTAAAGTAAAAACAATAAATCTAAAATTTCAGTTCGGTTAACCTAAAAATCGATTCGATTTCGGATCGATTTTTCAATTAACCAAAATTTCGGTTAACCGTGCTCATTCCTACTAATTAGTCTCATTTCCATTATCTTACTTTTATAATATTATATGTTTTCTATTTTGAATGTATTTATTTCTTTCACATATTTATTTTTTCTTTTGTACTTATTATTTTTCTAGTATTTATTTATTTTTCATTATAATGTTGTATAGGTTTTTGCTAATTTTTCCATCTTAACTGCATTTATATTTTTTGTAAAATTTCCTTGTATATTCCATGAATGTTGTAAAAGGTAAAAAAAGGATTTGCACGATTAAAAACGTACCGAAGTATTTTTATTAAATAATTGGTGTTTTCTACATAAAAGGGGTTTGATCTTCATAATAAATTTACATTTATAAATTCTTCCAAAAAGGATCAATGTCCTACTCCTTATTGCATGTGTAGATCAATGTTCACAAATTAAATGAATCAACCCCATTGATGTATGCATATTCATATTTAGTACATCTAGTTTAGGTAAATTATTTACACATTATAAATGTTAAAAATGACTATAAAAAATTTATATCTAAAAATGTGATGTTTTCATCAAAACTAAGATTTAGTTTTCTCTAATAAATCATTCAAAAAGTGTTTTCAAAGAAGGACTAAAGTCCCAAGCCTTTTTATGCATGTGAGGAATTAAGTGCTCAAAGTTAATGAATTAGCCACATTTTGATGAATGTATCAACACGTTTTAGTTATATAATTTACATACTTTCATGCCTCATATGACTGGTTTATTTTTCATGTATATATGAATTACTTTGTTGCTTTCCTTACCTATTTTATTTACCACTTTTGACGTGATTATTGTTATATAATGCATGTGTAATTGTGTGAGAAAGAGAGGTAAAGTGTATAACTCAAATCGATTAAATTATTTAAAACTAATCATTTGGAGCATAAATAAGAGTTGGGTTCCGAACCATCTCTAATATCAGCCTATAAGGTTTTTTCCTGATTGCTTTAAGGGGCAACTTCACAAATAAAAAACACATTGCAGTGCCGATCGCTAATCTGATTTAGTTTATTAGGAATATGATTGATCGAAAACTACTTTTTGTATCCTAAATCACCATTATTATTGGATAATCATGCACTTTGGTCTTAAAGTTGCTCCTTCACTTTTTCAAGAAGCAAAGATCTATATTTATGAGCCTTTTTTTTTATCCAATTCCCTTATTTATATTGATGATGTTCTTCTTTTCTTTTAAGACATTAATAGCCACAATGTAATAGTTCAAAAGTTCATTCATCTTACCCCGAGAATATGGCATTATGCTCTCCCCATCAAAGATACATCTTGCTAAAATGATAATTGAATTCTTGGGAATGACTTCTTGTGATGGAAGTTATCAGCCATGACCACATTGGTGTTGTATTGTTAGAATTCGCGTATAAAGATCTAACTCAAAAGGAGGCCTAGCAATTTCTTGGCATCGCTAATTATACTAGAGACTTTATCCCATACTTCAACATTGTAGCGCATCCATTGCATTCGATGATTAAAAAATAAACCCCTACATGGTCCTTAGCACAAAAGATGGTTGTATAATGACTCAAACACAAGACACAAAATTTTTCACCTTTTCAAATTCCTTCTACAAGAAAAATGATTTTACAAATAGATACAAGTGATCAATTTTAGGGAGCTATTTTATTTGAGAAAAAAGGACAACAAAAAAAGAATACGTGGTTATGCTAGTGGAAATTTCAAAACCTCAGAGTGTCACTACCACTCCACCTTCAAAGAGATCTTAACTGTCAAATATGGAATTGAAAATTTTTAATTTTATCTGATTGGATACCATTTTATAGTTGTCTTGGATTGCTTATCTTTTCCTTGAATGTTAGAGTTCAAAGGTAAATAATTTCATATCGTTAACTTTTACGGTAGAAAGAATGGTTTAGTAAATTTAATTTCACAGTTGATCGTATAAAAAGAGATGACAGCCTCATCCCTTATCATTTCCTATCCAGGCTAAAACCTATTAACATCATCACTTCTATTGGTGATATTCCCCTGTTATTTGTGGCTAGCTCTAGCAATTTTGCCTTCAACTTCATGACCACAACAAATAAGTAATCCAAGCCTCCTATTTGCTAAGAAAACAACTTCACTACTATAAAAACTTGGACAAGAAACCAACTTTTCTACTACCTTTCAACATTTCAAAACAAATTTCCTATCTACACCCATAAACTTGCACAGACAACCCTATTTCACCATGATTGTCCATGGATAATTGTTTACCACTTTTTTAAAATACTTTCCAAGTGTTTGAAGAATTATGGTTTATCTAGTGTTTTTCGGTGCTTTATTGCCATGACATTCTGTTTTATGTTATGGACATTCTTAACATTTTCCATAATAAAAAAGTCCAATTCATCCTTCCGTTGGTAGTTTCTAAAATGGCATTCTTCACTATCTTGGTAGAGATAAAGTTTTTAAAACTCATTGATCAAGAGAACCTCTTGAACAAACCCGATGCTAAATGTTGTTAATGTACCATAATCTTTATTTTTCACAAGTTTTATTTTTGCAATCCTCATCAACAGCTTCTATGGACTTAGAATCAAGCTTATCATCGGAGGACATTTTCCAATCCTTTTTTACTCAAAGAGGTTTCATAAGACAAGGCTGACCTTAGGAGTTTCCTTTGTGAATTGAATAACTTTAATCCTTGATCAACAGTTGCTCATTTTCTTTGCACATACCTTAGCCCAAAGTTGAACTGGAATCACAAGTTAATCCCACATGCCTTAATTTAGTTCAATTTGAAATTTTCATTGAAGATCCATTTTAAGATTCTCAAGATCTATGGACCACTAAAGATTATAATCCTAGTCCAAATGATGATCATCCAAAAGACATGAATCTCTTCCTATCTCATTAGCCCATCAAAAAGTGATAAGTAGACTTTTAAAGATAAGATAAGATAATATAATATAATATAATATAATAATACTGTGTGTACTATACAGTGATAAGATTCTATACTTCTCAGGATAAGAAATCTTATCTTGTAGGCTATCATGCCGGCAAGTTATTTATTCGTTTAGTTACTAAATGATAGGGTTTCTTTTTTAATGTTTGAATCTCAATCAACTTCACTTGTTACCCCTCCTACCACATTTGCTTCTCATACTTTATCTCCATCCCCTTATCAAAAACTAGACTTTCTTTATGAACTTACTTTTATTCCTGATACTTAAAAGATCTAAAATACCTTTCCTCAATCTTTATAATGCTTTCTCTAAACAGAATTCAACTTTTACTCAATTTATTAAGGTCTTAATTAGACAATTATCGATTTATTAAAGAGTATGTTCAATCTTCTTATTTTGATCAATGCCTTATTGCTGCCACTGGTGTGGAATAGTTTATTATTTTTGAAATTCCATTTGAGTTTCCCTCCCAATGGATCCATCTAGGCTTCACTCATATCCATTTTGGGGTTATTCGCATAGCTCTTTCTTATCATGGCAGAAAAGGACTTCCAATCTCTATATGGATTACTTATTGGATACTCATTATTTGCAATATCAACATGCAGTCATCAATACAATTCTTTTTACCTTTTACCCTAATTTTAATTTAGGACTCAAAACCCTCATGTTCTTTCAGCTTTAAAAGTTTAAATTCAAATTTTTAGTATTGAACAGATCTCTACCGCATATATTGCTACTCTCCACCATCAGCTCATTTATTGAGTACAAAATCATGCAATAGACCTATCTCTACCTCCTTCATTAGATGCTTTTTTTTTAATTACAGCCGATACTAATCAAGTTCTTACGTATGTTCAAATACCAAAATAGGATCAGTAGACAAGATCTCTTGACTCTATTTCTAGAATCCTAGATTACAAAACTACATGTCCGGTCTCGGTTGATCCAATCTATAGAGCCTTTGTTTATTCCAAGATTAGTTTTTTTTAAAATTAAATTTAATAAACAAATTTGCATATAAATTTCAGACCTTCTAAGGATGGTAATAATCCATTGGTTTCTTTTGTTTTTGCCACGTAGTGTGATATGGCCATGTCCAGCTTAAGAGGATTCTATAACATAATTGAAATAAATATTATTATTTATATTACTATTTTTAAGTTGTTTATATCAACTTAATATTATGTCTCTTAATTCATATAGTATCTCAAGTTAATTTATTATTTAATTTTCAATAAATAATACATTTATTATTAGGATCAATTTTGGCCCATTCTAAATCTCCAAAGAGTTTATTCCTATGATACTAAAGATTTTCATATTCATTTTTCATCATGGCGATGGAGGATGGAATGGCAAGTATGAAATCTTTCAATTCCTCCTCTCTGATGCTTATCCTAAATTGAAAGAAATATTAAGAGGTAATTTGAGATATGCCTCTCAATAGGTCCATTTTTTTAAATACCTTTTCTATAGAAAATTACATCGTATAATTAGTATTATTATATCTTAGACAATGATATAATTTGATATTTCATATAATCTTTATATGATTATTTGATATTACATTATTGAATACAATTGTGAAAATGTAATTTACTAATTATAATCATATAAAAATATTTTTTTGAAATTGATTTAAATATTGATATAAATAATTATATCATAATAAAATTATGTTAGTTTATAAAACAATAATACTCCTATTAAGAGTACAAAAGATTTAATTATTACGTAGAACTAATATTAAAACTATTTTCGTGTATACACACAATCTGCCTCTATACGCCATTTTCGTGTATCAGTTTTATGAACTAGAAAATTTTTAAAGGCTTATGATGATATATGAAATGGTTGACCATTAAGCTTGGGAGATGAGTACATGTAATGTAACCTATGATTAGGTTGATATCTTTTAAAGTATGTAACATGGTAAAAAACGATTATAACATTATAGTATATATTATAAACTATCAGTAGAACAATATTTAATATTATAATATAGCATTCAATGGTTTAAGTGAGTAAAATAAAGTTAAATTATGTGATAATAATTATTATGTATATGTGTACTGTTATAAATACTAAATTTATAACTAACATATTATACAAATCTGTTAATGATAATCAAGCTAACCAAATAAATAACTATTATATTATAACCATTAATTTTTGGAATAATTTTTTTAATAATGTAATTCAAAAAAATATTTACATAATTGGGATGTGCCATAAACATATTACTAGGGAAGAGCAACGGTCGGTTCGGTTCAATAACCGAATCGAAATAATCAAAAACCGAAGTTTTATTATTTTTATCAACCGAACCGAAGTTTTAGAATAATTGAATTTTAATCGAACCAAAATTTTCGACCTGTTTGGTTCGATTAACCTAAAAACCAAAATTTAAAATTATTTTTTAAAAAAATAAAAAATATTATGTTTAAAAATTATAAATCATAATATATTAAAGTAAAAATATCTAAATTGTACAAATAAAAGTTCAAATTAAAGAAATAATCCCAAAATATATAATAAATAATACAACAAAATCGTTAAATAAATTTTTTTATTTAATCGATTTTCAATTTAATCGTCAAAATTCTAAATTATCATCTAAAAAATAGATATTAATAATTGATAAATGTACCCATATAATTTACAATTAAAAATAAAATAATTTACATGTATAAAATAATTATTCAATAAAAAATAAAAAAATTATATAATTATATAAATTTCGGTTCGATTCGATTTATATGCAGTTTTTTCCTTCAAAAATTGAACCGAACCGAAATTTCTTAAAATTAAAAACCAAAAACCGAATCGAAAAACCAAACCAAATTAAAAAAGCGATCGGTTTAATTTTTTAGTTTGGTTCGGTTTTTGCTCACCCCTACATATTACACAATTGGTGTTTTTAATGAAATCACTGCCAAATATAACGGTTTTGTTAGAAGCTGTCGGTGGACCACAGTGTCACGTTGTGCGAAAAATCACTGGAAAGTACAGAAATTTTAGGTCTGAAACTGCTGCCACTGGTAGCGATTTCAAATCTGACACCGTTGTCCTTCCCAGCGATTTCAACGTAATTTCAACTCTCCAATCATTCTTTCATTGAAAATTTTTGGTTCCATTACTTATATAAACCTTACACTGAAACGAATCGTTCACTCCCAATTGTACTATAGATGGTTAGCAATTTTGATAAATTTCGCAATTTAAATAAATAGGCAATATAGTTTTCTTAGATCAGTAATATAAAATATTTTCAATATCATCGTGTAAGGTTAGTAAATTTTTATTTAAAATTTTTATATATTTAATTTTAGTTTGCTTTTATAATGATATTAATTTTATTTATTAAAATGCAGAAGTAAACTGAAATTTTCAATCAACGAGCTAAGAAAGCAGCACTTGTGTAACTATTGAAACAAGATATTTTATTAATTTTATATATTTATTTTTTAATGTATATGAAGAAAAATATTGGAAAGTATAAATGAATATGTGATATTATTATTATTATTATTACATCTAAATAGTGTGATTACATTATTATAAATATTATTAAAAATGTATAAAACTGAACCGGTATAATTGTAAATAATTATAAATATAATATTTAATATTATAATTTAATTTAGTAATGAATTTAAATAGCCATTTATTATTATTATTATTATTATTATTATTATTTAATAACATATTTTAATATTTTATCACTTGTAGGTAATTGAAAGATGATATATACTGACTTTTATGTGCACATGAGAGGAGAAATAAGTGTTGGAGCGTCGGATTTTCAATATGATATATCTGGTCCAAATGCCATTACAAGAAGGATGAGAGTTAAAAATAAGCCGGCTCTTCCTGAATTGGTCTATAAAATTCACATAAAATTGAATTTAAGTATCAACGATGTGATTTCCAAAATTATTTACAAGAGTCCAATATACAACCGATGATTGTTATGTTGGACGTCAATCGATTTGGTGGATGACGACGACATAGATGCAACTTATGATAATTTGAGGATATATGATGATTACAATTTGGTGAAATTAATAGTTATAGTTGGTGAGGGGGGTGCAGGAGCTAGTCAACCCATGTATGCACACGGATATCAATTTGCAAGTGAGGCTTTGTAAAGGGAAAACATCGAGGCAGGTCATCATCAATTGCTTAATGAAATTGATCCTAGTCAGCCTACACAGTTCATTAGTCGTAAAGATATTAAAATGTTCTCTTAATATAATTTTGTCAGAGATGCAATACAAAATTTAGATGAAAGTGCCTAACGATGATCTTATAACCACCAAGTAGATGATGTTTCCTATAACGCTCGATCTTGTTACCATTTTATTCACTTATTATTCTATTAAATTGCTTGTAAAAAATACATTTATACATATAGATTTAACATGATTTAACATCATCAATTCCAAATGAAAAATTGTAAAGGCCTGTCAACTTCAGGCTCAATTTCGAACACCTTAGAGGTAGATTCAGGTTTTTGGATATTCTGCAAAGTTTTAGATCTCTATCTTATCGTTCATTTTCAACTAAAATTACTTCATTTAGACATCTACAAAAAAATTTATACTCCTTACATTAAAATGGGTTCAAGTGAACCCTTAACAGATTTTTACTATATCACTTTATAAGGCACTATTCATCTTTTTCATGCACTATATCACCATTTTCTTAATTCTAACATCAATCACACAAAAATTATAACTTATAAACCAACTTAAATCAAATAAACTTATAGTGTATATAAAAAAATAACACTCCCAAACCTCAAAAGTTGGCCACTCATGGGAAGAACTATCCTACTCATGATCTGGAGCTAGCAGCTATTGTCTTTGTATTGAAAATTTAGAGGCACTATCTGTATAAAGAAAGATTCTATATTTATTTAGATCACAAGAGCTTGAAGTATTTTATTACTCAGAGAGAACTCAACCTCATACAGAGGCCCTGGTTAGAGTTGATTAAAGACTATGATTGCTTTATTGACTACCATCCAAGAAAAGCTAATGTAGTAGTTGATGCACTTAGCAGAAAATTCATGTTAGGTAATGTGAATACTTTCAAATGTCTATGTATAAGTGATTGATAAGTGTTCTTGATTGATAATAGTATTTGCAGCTCTTCGGACTATGAATGTCGGTTTGAGTTTGGCATCAAATGGAGCTTTATTAGCTTTGTGCATCAGGTGAAGGAAGCCCAGAAGGAAGATGATCGACTGATGACTATCATGAATAAGTTGAAAGATAGCAGTGAAGGAGACTACTTCTTAAATGTTGATAAAAGCCTTTACTCTAAGAAAAGACTTTGTGTTCTAAATATGGATTAATTAAAGAAAAACATCGTTACTGAAGCACACCATAGCAGTTATGCCATGCATCCTGAAGGTAACAAGATGTACCAGGATTTAAAAGCTTACTATTGGCAGGCATATATGAAGTGAGATGTGATAAAGTTTATTGGTAAATATTTGATATGTCAGCAAGTAAAGGCAGAACACCAGATTCTTTTAGGATTGCTTCATCCCATTTTGATATCAGAGTGGAAATGAGATATGGTAACTATGGATTTTGTAACAAGATTGCCTGTCACTCAAAGGAAGCATGAAGCCATATGAATGATTATTGAAAGACTCACCAAATATGCTTATTTCTTGTCAGTACGGATGGATTATCCTTTGACCAAGCTAGCAGAAATTTACATCAATGAAGTAATGAGATTGCATGGAGTGCCATCATCCTTTATTTCTGATAGGGATCCCAGATTTACTTCCTATTTCTGGAAAAGTCTACAAGATGCTCTAGGTATGAGGCTTCATTTCAGCATAACATTTCACCCTCAAACAGATGGTCAGTCCGAGTGGGTGATTCAGATATTAGAAGACATATTACGATATTATGTGTTAGTGTTTGGTAGCAATTGAAAAAAAATACTTGTCTCTTACAAAATTTGCCTACAATAACAGTTACCGATCTAACATAAAAATGGCTCCTTTTGAAGCTTTATATGGAACAAATTGCAGAACTCCCTTATGTTGGATAGAACCGAGTGAAAAGAAACTAGTAGGATCCGAGTGATCCGTAATTCAGAAGAAAAGGTATGGATCATCAAGGGTAGATTGAAAGAAGTCATGGATTGCTAGAAATCCTATGCAGATTTGAAAAGAAAAGATGTAGAGTTTCAGGTTGAAAACAGAGTCTTTCTGAAAGTATCTCAATGGGAAAAAATTCTAATATTTGGCAAGAAGGGCAAGCTAAATCCAAGATTTATTGGCCCTTATGAGATACTTTAGCGAGTGAATCCCGTATCTTACTGATTAAAGCTACCATCGGAGTTGGAAAAGATGCATGATATGTTTCACATGTCCATGCTCTGTAGGTACAAGTTTAATCCTAGCCATGTGATCACACCAAAAGAAATTTAAATACAGGTCGATATGACATATGAAGAAAGACCGATGAGGATCCTAGCTAGGGAGATTAGACAGTTCAGGAATAAAACAAGTTCCACTAGTGAAGGTTTTATGGCACCATCACAGCGTGGAAAAAACTACATAGGAACCAGAAGTGGCTATGAGACAACAATATCCTTTGCTCTTCGATACAGGTAAATTTCAAGGATGAAATTTTTTTAGTAGGGGGAGAATTGTAATGGCCTGAATACAGGGTTAGTCATGAATAGTATTTTTCGAAGTGAATTGTGCTTTCGGGCTAAAAAGTACATTCGAAAGTAAAAAATATTTTATTTGACTATCAAAAAATATTGGTCATGGGTAATACGAAGTTGAAATTTAAAGTGATTTTGAGGTCAAATAGACCTCCTAAAGTCAAAAATACGAAAAACGGAGCGGTTCGATTTAAATAGTAACTAGATTGATTCAGGTTTGACCAAACCGTTAAAAATAGCAAATAAAGTCTAAAAATTGCTAGAAATTGCATATGTGCCTAAAATGATGTGTAGAATATTTTGATTGTAAAAAGTAATTTTTTCGATAACACTAGTAATATTGAATTAGATCGATCTGATTGAACCGGATTAGTGACTGACTACGATTGGGCTGAAATTTTGTGTATAGCCTATTTTTGATATTATAAAAATGATGGAATCAATTTTGAAGTATTTTAGAGTTGGAAAGTGAGATAATTATAGGAGAATAGAATAATAGGCTTAATTTTGGCTTTTGGGCCTTCAGTGAATGGGTCTTGGTTGAACTAAAGCCCAACCCACTTTATCCCACATATAAAAGGAAAGAGGCAGATATTTTAATGAGTCATCTTCATCAGCCCTTTTCCTTTTTTTTCTTGGCCGAAATCTTTATACTTTCTCTCTCTCTAAATTTCTTCAATTTTCTCTCTCTTTCTCTCTAAAACCAAACACCTTAGTTAATATTCTGCATCTCTAGTTATTTATTCAAGTCTCTATCCTTTGATTAGAGAAAAGATAAGCTAGGAAAATCAAGTAGGAAAGCTTTTAGTTATCAAAGTGAGGTAAGTAAAATTCATGGATTTAAATTGGTTTTAAGGTGCCTACATGTATTTTAGGATGCCTAGAGTTAATTTATGGTATTATTTTGAGCATTTGAGATAAAAAAAATTAGTGTTTCTTGCGATGGAAATTTCGAACACAAGCTTGCAAGGCCAAAGGAACGAAAAAGGAAGTCTAGGCAAGCATAAGCCAAGGAAATATGTTAGTAACTAATAAATCCTCCTATTTTCCTTAATTTTGTATGATTTTCCTTTATGTAACTTAGGAAAAATTTAGAAAAATGTGTATAATTGCAATTGACGTTTGAATATTAAAATTGGACCTTAAATAAGCCTATTATGATACTTAATTTGATTTAAAAGCATGTGTAAGGTTGAACTCCTTTGATGGCCAAATGGTATTTCGAAGAGAATTAACGTGTATTTTTTGCATTTGTATTAAATTAAAGCCATAAAATGATTGTAGAAATGATATAATGTATCCATGAATTTTTGTAGAATTTATGAAAATTAACTGAATATTTTTTAGAAGAAATTTGGTTATGTATAAAATGAAATTGTTGAATTATTGTGAAATAATTCATTAAATAAGTGAAAAATAGTGAAATAATTCGCAAATCGTGCAAAAAGTATTTAAAAAGTTAACTAACAATGTACTGAATTGAAAAAGTAATTGAAACTGTTAAAAATCTGAAAAATAATTCGAAATTAAGTAAAATTTTGCCCTTAGCAATAGTCAGACAGTCAAAATCTAACTCATGATATAATTGCCTAGCCATAGGGATACCTATACTGCTATGCAAGTCATAGTGACTTACTTTGCTATGATAGAATCATTGATCTTTCATAGTATCTCTTTGTTCTGATATCTGTTCTGTGAGAAATGATCCTTAAAGGTCATTTCTCAGTCTGTATGTGGCTCTGTGGGGTTTACATATAATATATCCAGTCTGAGAATTTCTATCGAAATTGTACTAGGGGCATTATGATAATAATAAGTTAAAAGTACAAAAAAAAAACTAAAAGTACAGTTTAAAGTGAAAAATGACCTAATTGAAAAGAAATAAAAAATTTAGGGGCAAAATTGTAATTTTTTAAAAGTTGTACTTAATAAGTAAAAGTAATTAAGAAATGATTATAAAGGACAAAATGGTAATTTAATGATCAAACAGTCAAAAAAATAAACTTTTGTAAAGTTTAGAGACTAAAATATAATTTTGCATAAAAAGTTAAACACAAGGACCAATTGAAAGTTTTGAATGCCAAAACTCAAATGTGAGATGAAAATAAGAAAGCTAATAGCAATTTTGTAATTAAAGAGTAAAAAGGATATTTTTGTAATTAAATGAAAAATAAAGGACTAAAATAAAAAGTTTATGAAAATTTTAGAATTGAATTGAAAAGACTGTTAAAAAATATTAAAAGGTGCTTTTTGATAAGAAAAATTGATAATTTCACATAATTAGTATAATTATACATGTCGGGAAATACTTTGCTATGATAGAATCATTGATCTTTCATAGTATCTCTTTGTTCTGATATCTGTTCTGTGAGAAATGATCCTTAAAGGTCATTTCTCAGTCTGTATGTGGCTCTGTGGGGTTTACATATAATATATCCAGTCTGAGAATTTCTATCGAAATTGTACTAGGGGCATTATGATAAGAATAAGTTAAAAGTACAAAAAAAAAAACTAAAAGTACAGTTTAAAGTGAAAAATGACCTAATTGAAAAGAAATAAAAAATTTAGGGGCAAAATTGTAATTTTTTAAAAGTTGTACTTAATAAGTAAAAGTAATTAAGAAATGATTATAAAGGACAAAATGGTAATTTAATGATCAAACAGTCAAAAAAATAAACTTTTGTAAAGTTTAGAGACTAAAATATAATTTTGCATAAAAAGTTAAACACAAGGACCAATTGAAAGTTTTGAATGCCAAAACTCAAATGTGAGATGAAAATAAGAAAGCTAATAGCAATTTTGTAATTAAAGAGTAAAAAGGATATTTTTGTAATTAAATGAAAAATAAAGGACTAAAATAAAAAGTTTATGAAAATTTTAGAATTGAATTGAAAAGACTGTTAAAAAATATTAAAAGGTGCTTTTTGATAAGAAAAATTGATAATTTCACATAATTAGTATAATTATACATGTCGGGAAATACTATGATTATTAGTCACCACTGGACATATTTAATGCTCAGCACGTAGGATTTACTGCGTGCAGGTACAGATGAGCTAGAGTAGTAGTACACATTGGATGAAGAATTTTTGAAGGATTAGAAGTTTTTTTTGTACTGGCATGTATATTATTGTATATGTTTGAAATTTAAGAATTGGTCTGTAATGGTACAGTATATTGTATATATATAAATATGTGGTTGGCTAATATGGATAGACTATGTATGATTGGAATGAAATTGAGTTATGTGGATGAGATGTATATACAATATTTTGAACTGTTATACCCTTGAGGGGCTGTGAAAATTGTCTGTATTTTAGGGTGCTAATTAAGTTTATAGTTGTTATATTGTCGGATTTTTGAAAAATGAATATTTAAATTGGACTGTTATAGGTCAATGATAATATAGACTTAAATAATGAATAATAGATAAACATTATAACTAAATAACTATTGTGGTTAATAATATGATTTTTAAGATAAGAAAATTAAAAAAAAGTTCGGCCAATCGCTTAAATCAGTAAGACCGTAATAGTAAGGGTGTTACATGCCTTCTGTTCAATAGGTTACAAATGTAGCTCCTAGTCAGCATTGACAATCTTTTAATAGAAGAGATGTTAATTTACTATGTGATAACATTTTTAGCAATACTCAAAATATGGATGTAAATGAAGAGACAGGCTATAATCCCACTACTGTAGATTATGGAAATGAATCGTCAATTAATTTGTGATACGATATAAGACAGTTTTTCTAGGACCACATTTGTATCAATTGATGGTAACTGCCAAGTGAATTGGTGCTTGATCGAGTTGCACGACATAGCTTTCTGTTCAACCACGTGAGGCATGCAGATCCCTAACTGTACTTACCGGTAACTTATAAATTCTTTAATAGTTGGAAGCTACATGAAATGTATACAATTATTTGACTGCCCTATACATAATAATCCACCAATACGACGAAAAATTCATGCCCAAATAAAATATTGTATGTGATAGTCAGTTGCATCGGGAGGCAACAAATTAAAATTTCTTGACAACCATGTCATTTTTAAACTGTATCCCCTTAAGTCATTTTTTGTAGGAATTTGACCCAAAAGATGGTCACATAGATCAGACCAATCATAATGTAGATGCCTGATCATAGGATGTCCTTCAATGGGCAAGCCAATGAGTACAATAACATCTTGTAGTATTATAGTGGCTTCACCTACAAGAAAGTGAAAAATGTGTCTCAGGGTCGCCACCTCTTCATAAGTGCAGTTACTAAGTCAATATTAACTTGCATCACACCAATTTGCGTACTCCATAAAATTCTGCTAATCTTAAATATGGAATTATTCGCTCATCGAGATTTCTATAATAATTGTCAACACTCGCTCTACGTGTTACCAACACATTATGTTGAACCTGAAAATAAATTAAATATTAGAATTTTATACATAAAATTCTAAATGTAGATTTAAGTTATTTAGAGAGAGAAAATAAAATTACTGTTCCATTCCAAACATCCGCTCGATGTTTCCCTCGTAGCATTAGGAGATCATTCACGTAGGGTCCAAGATTAATAGACTCTTGATTTCTAAATTGTTCCATTTTGTATCAACCTAGCATTAAATTCAATAAAATGTGTTATATTTGCATTTAAATTATGTCCATATTTAAATTATTTTGTACAAAAAAATAAATTCATTGATATAAATTAGAGGGAATAAAAAAATCATACATTTATCTATATAAATTCGATCCAAGACATAGATCAACAATAAATATAATTCTACAATTTTTTTTCTAAAATAAATTTAGTTCCAACAAAATAATATAACTAATTTACAAATTCCATTTAAAATAAAGCTATATATCAATTGATAATTTTAATTATAATGGAAAATAATCTGCATGTCACAATTAAATAATAAGCCTTAATTTCTATGTAAATTAATATTTTATAAATTAATTAAATAGAAATTTTTAATAAATTAATTTTAAAATTTAAATAATAATACAGATTTGACATTTTTCCTTCATACGTTTCAATATTAATTAACAAAATAGGGCTTCAAATTAAAATTTTGAAACAGTTAAATATTGTATTAAATTATTATTTTCAAACACTACTTCAAAATGACTGAAGATAACTAATGTGTTAGTTTTTTTAAAAATTTAATATTCTGCTATATAAATGGATGATTAAACAAGCATATTTTTTAACTTAAATAAAAATTTACAAATAAAAAATTATTAATCACATGTATATTCTAATTTTATTATTAAATGCGTAAAAAAATTGGCAAACATATATTAAAAAAAACACACTTAAATAAATAAATACTAGGTGAAATTTGCATATTCAACATCAAATATGGCTACTTGTAATAATACATCAATTATTGTTATATTAGATTCTAAGAGATATTAATATATAATTTATAATTCTTTTTTAAATCAATTATTACAACAAATTTAAATTTTAAATATATGAAATAACTTGCCTTTTTTGCAAATTAGCAAATTAATAATAGTATAACACCTGTCAAATACAAAATACCAACATTAAGAATATACTTAAATTTATAAATACAAATAAATGTTAAAATTTATAATTTATTTACTTAGTTTTAATTTCTACTGCAGTTAATAAACTTATTACACATTCTAATTAAATAACTATATTATAAAATCATTTAACAAAAAAAAAATTAAACATATTAGTTTTAATTCTTATGACAATTAATAAACTTACTACACATTTTAATTAAATAACTATATTATAAAAATATTTTAAAAAAAGCTAACAGAGATGAAATAATGAAGAGCATACCTGTCGAAGAAGAAGAAGGAGATGCAATTGGGAGAGCCAAAATAGTGTGAATTATTGGGTAAAGGGTTTAAGTAGGAAAATTTTATTATTAAAAAATATTTTTTAGGTCAAATTGATAAGACAAGACATAGACTTTTTAGGACTGATTGGAAATTTATCTAAAACATTTGAAATCGTTGTAGATTTTCTCTTTTTTTTGCACCACCAACACCTATTGATAATACTGTTGTCACGTGTAGTGATTCAGAAAATAGCTCAATTTCGTAATTTTTATTTGATATATCCTAATTTTATAAATAATTTTTAAAAATACATTTAAAAAAATGTCCCTTAATTTTTTTATTTTTTTGCATTTTGCCATGTGGTTGCCATATGTGTACTCACCTCAAAGCTAATGTGTCACGATCTTATTAGTTGTCGTTAACTCTAATCATCATGTCATTTTTCGTGGAACATCAAAAAAATCACACAATTTATATAAATTTAAAGATAAAAAACTTTAAAAATTGAAGCACTTAGGCAAAAAGGCTCTAATTTTAGTAGCATAGGGTAAACACAGTCTTTATCCCTTTATGTATCTTGATCCATGTATTGTATTGAGACTAAAAATTCAACCCTCTACTCTCTACTGAATTTCATTATGACACAAAAATTAAAAAAATAATTAGAGTAATTGATTTTGTAAAAAGACATTAATAATTAACAAAATTACCTTTTTTAATTCAAAGTATTCTATTTAATTTTTTTAAGGATCAAAATTAAATTTATTATTTTATTAAATATAGCAGTATTTAATACATAAAAATAAAAATTCATCTTTTAAACTTCTAAAAAAAATGCTTAAAATTGAATAAAATCAAATAGAGAGTTTGGGCTCTTACAACGAGAAGGAAAAATATTATACAGCCTCGTCTAAATTCAAACGAAAGATACATTTTCTTTATACATTATGACTCAACTTACCCGCCAAACTGAAAAAAGAAAAAACATAAACTAGTATCCATTTAACGAAAAAAGCGCAACAAAATTCTCCAGCTTCAAAAATTCAAATTCTCCATGTTCAACCGTCGATTTCTGTATATGCCAATCCGGATGTCCACGTCATCGATCCGCGTTTTTGAAAATCTACCAATAATATCTCTCTCTCTTTCTCTATATAACCAATCCCTAAACCTCCACTTTTTTCTCCATCACTTCATCTATTACAAAACGTTGCGTTAAAGAAAGTAGAATACGCAATGGCACCCAAGGCCGCAGATAAGAAGCCAGCGGAGAAGAAGCCAGCCGAGAAAGCGCCGGCGGAGAAGAAGCCACGAGCAGAGAAGAAATTGCCTAAAGAAGGATCAAGCGACAAGAAGAAGAAGAAGGCAAAGAAGAGTGTAGAGACTTACAAGATCTACATTTTTAAAGTTTTGAAGCAGGTTCACCCTGATATTGGGATCTCAAGCAAGGCGATGGGGATCATGAACAGTTTCATAAATGACATCTTTGAGAAGCTCGCTCAAGAAGCATCGAGGCTCGCTAGGTACAACAAGAAGCCTACTATTACTTCTCGCGAGATACAGACTGCTGTTAGGCTCGTTCTCCCCGGAGAGCTTGCTAAGCACGCCGTTTCTGAAGGGACTAAGGCTGTTACTAAGTTCACTAGCTCTTAGGGTTAGGGTTTCGTTGTTTCTGTTTTGGGCATTTTCGATGTAAATGATCAGATTTCTATTATGAATTTGGGATCTTGATTTGATTGTAGTTTCTCGTGTTCGAATCAATGGAAGTAGTAATTTCGCCTTCGATATCTTCTCTGTGTTTTTGTTATTGTTTTTATAGTTTGCTTGAGGCCAAAAAGCTATTGAATTAGGGCCCACAGGTATGGCACGACAACTATAAAACGGCATCGTTTCCCTAAAATTTTCCTTCTTTGTTCACCTTAGGGATAATCTGCCCCTCGTGGTCTTATCCTTCACCGCCGGTATTTAGTGTGGTGTCATCTTCTGCAATTAGAGCAAAAATGGCAATAAACTGCTCTACTACTGCAAATTATTCTATTAGTCTAAGTTCTGTTTCATTCCAATCCAGAAGCCCTGCAATTTGTCTCAAACTATCTTCATTACCAAATGAATCTGCAAAGCCATCACTTCGTGTTTCGGCCGATTGGACACCCAAAACCAGGTTTATTGCTCGGCGGAAAGAGTCAGTTTCGGTCCAGCAACTTGGGCGCCCTTTAAGTAATGTTAGCAAACAAATTCATCTATTTCTTTTATGTCTTCTAATTTTGTTTTACAGGTTTTGACGAGTGGTAATCTGAGTTGGGTTTTTGCAGTTGAGTATATGAGCTTGCCGGCGAGTCAGTACTCAGTGTTGGATGCGGAAAGGATAGAAAGGGTAGATGACAACACGTTCAGGTGTTATGTGTATAGGTTCAAGTTCTTTGCTTTTGAGGTGTGCCCTGTTTTGCTTGTTAGAGTTGAAGAACAGCCTAATGGTTGTTGCATTAAACTCTTGTCATGTAAGGTAACGTTTATTTACTGGTTTTTCTTTCTTTCTTTCTTTCTTTCTCTCTTTGTTATCTCTTCTGTTTGTTGTCTGGTATCCAATAGAACATCCACTAGATTTGGGTAGTAAATAATTTGGAATGAATCTATCTTAGTTGGCAGCTAGTAATTGACTTAGGATGCTATATTAAGAACACTGTAAGTGATTTCGCTGGCATTTTGGAGGCATTGCCATGTAATAATGTGTATTTTGTTTGGCAGCTTGAGGGCTCACCCGTGGTAGTTGCACAGAATGATAAGTTTGATGGTAAGGATTTCTATTCATGCATAGATTAGACAAGCATTAAATGGACCATGTGGCGTTTATATATGTTCGTTGTCAGGATTTTAAACTATGCTTTTATGGATTTGAAAAGTAGGGGCATCGGGTAATTATTCATAAGATGATTGCTGATGTTTTGCATGTTTGTACAATGTACCAACTTTGATTTAACTCAAACTGGGGGCTTTTTTTAATATCTACATTATTTTCTTAAAGAAAATTGAAATTGGAAATTAGATTTTGTGAAAGTGAGAAATAATTCACATATTTTCCATTGAAAATATACATGTATTTATATTGTTTACAAGAGTTAAATCAGGAAACAAATCCCTAATAATTTTCCTATAATTAAGCTACCTGTACAAATCATAATCCCTATAATTAAGCTGTTCAAATCATAACACTCCCCCTTAAGCTGGAGCATAAATATTGATCATGCCCAGCTTGTTACAAATGTAGTCGATCCGATTCCCAGGTAACGCTTTAGTGAATACATCAGCTAATTGGCTTCCTGTTCTGACATATGAAGTTGAGATTGATCCATTTTCTAGTTTCTCTCGAGTAAAATGACAGTCAACTTCTATATGTTTGGTTCTCTCATGAAACACAGGATTATTCGCAATATAGATAGCTGCTTGATTGTCACACCATAGGTTCATTGGTTTAGACTGAACAAACCCAATTTCTCCAAGCAAATGACGCAGCCATATAAGTTCACAGGTAGTCTGTGCCATAGCTCTATATTCGGATTCTGCACTCGATCGGGACACCACATTCTGTTTCTTACTCTTTCAAGAAACAAGATTACCCCCAACAAAGACACAATAACCGGTGGTAGAACGCCTGTCTGAAAGATCTCCTGCATAGTCTGCATCCGTGAAACCTTCTATAGTATGGTGATCATGCTTTCGATATAAGATGCCACGTCCTGGTGCGCTTTTTAAATATCTCAGAATATGTACAACAGCATCCCAGTGTGAGGTTCTAGGAGACGACTTCTGTTGTTTATTTCTTATCCCCATGCCATATGCCAGCAGTCTAACAGCTGAATGTCTGCATTGTAGTGTAAGCAATAGGGGTCTTTATCTTGTTTTCTTCTTATAAATTAAGTGCATGATATTTTCTTGTCCCTGATATAGTGCTTAGAATCCTTGGTTAATAGGATACAATTATATTCTAGCCTCCACTCAATTGTATCCTTTAGGGGTGACTCCAATTCTTCAATTTTACTGTACTCATTAGTGAAAGGATACCATTGGGGATGGAATAACATATCTGTTGATAATATAAAGACAAAATTGATTGTGTGATATAATTTCGCTTTTGCCTTCATTTTATTTACACTTTCATAATTCCATTTTGCAAATATTCTATAAGACATTTTTATGGGACATCATTTCCATTTGTTTCTCATATCCATGATATGATGATTTTGAGGAGGATTTGCATACCAGGATTCTGATTTCTGTATAATACTTGTAAGGAATGGAAAGATGGTGTCTGCCTTGTCAAATTGATATTATATTTTGATGGAAAGTGTTTATCACCCAGGGGTTTAATATTAGTAGAAAATAGAAATGAAGTATCACCACAAATGTGTTATAATTATAATTAACTTGGCAATGGTTAATATAATATATTGACTAGGTAATTTCCAAATATATTTTTAAGGGAGGTGGTTATCTGACATAAACTGATGTATAGTGTACTATTTCCACGATGTAACTTCTAACCTGTTTTGTGGCACTGATTTAAATATCCCTGCTCCAGTTAGTTTGTGTATGCTTCGATCTTGAATAGTTGTTGCTCATGTAGAAGCCCATGCTGGTACACTAGGAAGTGCTGTCACTTAGTTGATGAAGTTGGGTGAGCACCTACATAGATCACGTAAATCTAGACTTTCATTATTGGAATTTGTGCTTAAAATTGTAATTATTGGAAATTTTCTGGAAGAATTGTAATTAATTAGGATTAGCCTTTTAATCTAAATTTACAAAAAAATGAGATTGCTTGACACTCATTTAGTATGGGAATGCAGCTTCCATGGTGAATTATATCTCGTGTGACACCCACCAAACTAACTCATCAATGCAGCGGCTTACTTCTGATGCAGTTATTGAGGTACATGCTTAATGGAGAGGACAATATTTCATAAATGGCCACATCCATTTCAAATTATAAATGCCTGTTTATATTTTACTGTCTTTTATAACTGGCAACATGTAATTGTAGGTCTCTATTGAAGTTCCTTTTGCATTTAGTGCTATTCCTGTTCAAGCTATAGAATCAACCGGGACAAGAATCCTTGAGCAAATACTTGGGCTAATGCTTCCACGCTTTATGGCTCAGGTTTGTTGAAGATCTCTATGAGATATGAATAATTTGAAGCAAGTTGCTTGTTATGCCACTTATATCTCGTTCAGTTAAATCAAGGTGTACATAGTTTATATGTGTTTTTTAATTAAATTTGTTCTTACATTATGTTGATAGCTCTGCTGTATGCACATGCTGTTTAATTCTCAGATTTTTTTTTCTTATGTAATATATATACACATATGATATGATATTGTTTTTCACATGTTTAAGGTTGTAAGTTCATACTGAATCCCCAGAGTCAGGCTTGTGCTTCCTTTCCTATTATTTCTTCTTATTGTTTCCCAGTAATGAAGCCTATGTTAGGGATGTACTAGATGCATATTTGTGTTAAAGATGGAAATAAGACAAGTCAAATTAATAATTATCTTTTAGGAGGTTTTATTTATTTAGCAAGTAATTTTATATGGTAGGAATCCTGGATTTAGTCTTTAATTTTAAGCTTCTCTATCTTGATATTTCCTAATGAGAAGGAATTCATAGTTTCCTTAATAGAAAGAATTCTTATTTTATTAGATATTTTTAGTCTTTTAACATCTATTTAAAGAGGCAAAATTTAATCAATAAAACAAATCAAAATTTTCCAGTACAAAAATACAATAGATAGGCTGCTATCTCTAACAAGTTCCAAGGTCCTTGCTCCCTTTAAAGAGCTTGGAGGTAAAACTCCCTTGACAAGATTGATTAATTGAATGGTATTTTGATATGCAATTCGGTTTGAGTCACAGGAACAAACTAGAAAATCAGAATCTATTGACTTCCCTTTTCCCTTGTTCCTGTTCTTAGGTCGACCTATTTTGGGTAATTTTTCAAACTCATCAAAAGTTTAATGAGTTCCAAGGTGCTTGCTTCCTTTAAAGAGCTAGGAGGTAAAACTCCCTTGACAATATTGATTAATTGTCTGGTATTTTGATATGCAATTCGGTTTGAGTCACATGAACAAACAAGAAAATCAGAACCTATTGACTTCCCTTTTCCCTTGTTCGTGTTCTTAGGTTGACCTATTTTGGGTAATTGTTCAAACTCATCAAAGGTAGAATGAAACCTTTGGACCGCGTTAAGGTAGAGCTCCAGATATCTATACTTTCTGAATGAAATACAGCTTATGGTTTTATTAATATTTTTGTCCGTTAAATAAGACTCATCTTATTTCAATAATAGGAAGCCTATAAATTAGATTTTTTAAAAGGGTAATAATGCAAAAGGAAATAACAAATCTGAAATTAAAATAACAAAGAAATCTAATCCCTATGAAATAAATTCAACCCTAGAACTGTAATAGCCTACAGCTATTGACATGAAAACTTTGGGTTTTGTGAGGAACATGTTGTGGTGAAAAATGACTTCACCAAATTGAGATACTCAACATGGTATGTTATTCACCTAACTAAATAACCGAAATAAATGCATTTTTTAATTCTGAAAAATCTGGCAAGGACGAGATTATTGCAGAAAGTCAGACTTATTGTAAAGATATTATCAACAGCAGAGCCGTGGTTTAGTCAGGGCAGCCTATCTCTAGAAGGACTCATGCTATTCTCGTCAAGTGGATCCCTCCCCGGGGTGGTTGGATGAAGATTATTACCGAAGGAGCAGTTAAGAAATCCTTGGTCCGGTCAACTTATGCTGGAGGGCTGATTCGTAATAGCACGGGTTCTTTCAAGGTGGGCTTTTCCAGAAATATAGGGGCTTGTAGTGTGATAGATGCGGAGTTATGGGGCGTGCTGGATGGCCCGTCTCTTGCTTGGGAAAGAGGGTATAAGGTTGATCCTCGAGATTGATAATATTGTAGCAGCTAATCTGCTAAATGATCCTAATGTTGTTGTGGCTTATTCTTCTGTTTTTCGCGTGAAGAAATGGCTGTTGAGAAGACACTGGGAGGTTCCCATTCAGCACACTTGCCAGGAATGTAATTCAGGTGGCGGATTGTTATCCAATTTTGGTACTAGATGTGAGCCTGATCTTCACATGCTTTGCTATGCTCCTTTAGGTCTTCATCAGCACCTTCTTGCAGATGCCATGGGGTTATATTTCCCACGTCTGAAGAATTAATTGTCTAGGGGTCTCCCTCTCTTCTTCTTCTTCTTCTTCTTCAAAAAAAAAAAAAAAAAAGAGAGAAGAAAAAGAAAAAGAGAGCTATGATAAAAAAAAAAAGCTATGATGAATCCCTTAAGATACCCAATACTTAAATTACATTTATGTTTTTGAAACACATCTTTTTAGTTGTGTAGGTGAAATGCTGACTTAGTTTTATTCCTTGTAAGTTCATTACATGGTAATTTTTGTCATATGAGTGCCACACATGACAATTTTGACTTATCAATGCAGACAATGCATGGAACCTATAGCTGATGGAAGAGTCACTTTCTTCTCTGAATAGCCATACTGATTTGTGTGCGTGCACGTTTTAGGGTGCGTCCAGCACAAGAGTTTCTTTAAGATGCCTAGTAGATCAACTGGGTTTATTCTAAGGTGACAATAATAGTTGTTCTATTAGTCAACTTTTGTGCCCATGTTGAATAGGTGCTGTAAAAAATTGTCATTGACTTTTTCAGTTCAGACCATAGATATATGGAAGAGGAGCTTTATTTATTCTAGTAACCTTGCCGAAATGGGGTCATGTCTCTGTTAGGGGTATATCACTATATAATGTGAGCATCAATCTAGGATGAGAATGTCTGATCAGCTCTTCCAAACATGATTAACATGATGAGCTCTACTATGCCTTTGGCAGTAACAAGGCTGTATTCACAGAGCTGGGCAGACATATTGCTTGTATATAATCTATTTAGCTACACAAGTTAAGTTGAAATTTTATCAAAAAATATTTTTGAAGACATAACTAACGTGTGGTTATAAGAGTGAAGAAAAGATCAGTAAAAGATTTGTAGGGATACTTGTGTGCTCGTTGCTCATAGTATTTTTATCAATAATACCTGTCAAAAAGCATTTGGGAAGAACACCAGACCTCTGAGTATACTATTTCACTTGTCCCCCTCTCTGCATGTTGATGTTTTGGTCAATGAATTGTTTATGGCATTCCCATGTCCCGTGTATAAATATATGTCCTTTCGTTTTTGTGCAGCTTGTAAAAGATTATGAAGCATGGGCATCTGGAGACACCTCAAGGCAGCCACTTGGGACAGGTGAGATTTGACATTTGCAGGAATCAGCACAGGCGTTGGTGGCATTTGAATCTCTAGTCGTCTTCTTGAATTAACTAGTCATAGGCAGTAGGATCCCGTCTGCTTTCTTTTTTAACCACTCGGAAATCATTGATGTGCACATTTTTGTTGCATAGCATGACTATTTTGTGGCATGGATGATGTTATGCAGTGTTAGTAACATTTTTGAACATTTTGATTATGTCTTCAGTAGGGGTGGACATGATTTGAAGGTTTGGTACATAAGAAAGTCGAGTAAATTCATTTTAGATTATTAAAATCTTGTAGGTGCAATGGAATGGTTACTGAGAGTAATTGGTGGATTTGGAGCTATATCTATGCTTTCAGCTTCATCTTCTCTCTCTTTACAATTAATTACATAATTAATCCGAACTGAAATTCAGGTAATAACATGGAAGGAGATGATCCTAATGCTACTGAGCAAAATTACAGGGGAAGAAGATTTTTAGGAGCAGCCAACTAAGTTAATGTTTTGCAGTTTATGTATTTATTTAGTGCATCTTGAAAGAGAATCTCTTAATTCTAAAACACACCCATCAAAAATATATTTTACATCTTATCTCTGTCAATTTTCGAAATTTACAGCATATTTGTATAAATAATTTCATAACAAGAAAACCAGTGCAACTCCTTGGATTTATTTTGCAAAATGTGGACATTCTATTTTTCAATTTATTCTTTTTGATAAGTAAAACGCTTAATTAAAATATAATTGATGCTTGATAATCAGGTATATGAGTGCTGCTTTTGTTCGCATAGACATAATCAGTACGTCTGTTCATCTTCTGCATCTGCCATTCATTAAAATTTTTATTTGAAAAATACCGTAGTTATAGATCAATTTTCTCACAAATTCTTGGTCTTATGCGATTTTTATTGTCCATCCATTCTTTCTATTTCTTTTTCCATATCAGTATCTGTCTTCTACTCTGTTGCTCTCGAACTTGTGTCTCTGCGTGTGAAAAGAAACATTAGAAAACAATCACTTTGTGCGCACTCTCTCTCTCCTTTAACTCTGCCATTTTCTCTCTCCAAAATGCTATGCTGATTTGCCTGAAAATCTTGCTGTTGATCTTACATGGAAGAAGAATCTCGCAATCGGTAAGTATCCCTTCAAGTGCATTGGGTTGTATGCATTGGCAAAAAAAATAGAGAGAAGATGAAGCCATGGCTGAGAGAGAGAGAGAGAGAGAGAGAGAGAGAGCAGCTTTAATTGTAGAACGAATTGTATAAAATCAAAATGCAATTAATTCGATTGCCTCATTCCAGAAATTGTATATTATTCTCCACATATAATATAAAATGGCAATTATCTTTTGGCTTCTTTTCAGAACCTTCTACATTTGTTTCATAATTCAAGCAACAATGAATTCAATTGTCAATCCTTCAATCTTAGATGCAATTAAAGATTTTGAAAAAAAAATAAAATAAAAAACCATTTAAATCTAATCCATAGTATAATTAAGCAACTTAAAGCCAATTGGGATAAAAATAAACAAAGAAGAAAATGTACTGATTATGTCTATGCGATGAACATAAGAAAGCAGGAACTGTGGATGGAGAAGCCAGCAAGAAAGGGAACTGAGAAGTTAAGAACAAAAGCGACACCACAATAGCCTTAATCATCATTGCCATCATCCTTTAGCCTGTTAACAATGGATCCATATGCAAAAGCATAAATCATATCAATTTTGATCAATAACAAGATCAATTAGAAACAAATTGAACAAAAAACATGTATGGATAAACTGACCAAAGGATAAAGGAGCAGAGAAATTGATTTTGAAAGAAATGAAATATATATCTCAGAAATATTATAAAATACAGTGTATTTTTTTTACATAAAAAATACAGTGTTTTCTTTTATATAAGCATATGTAGAAGTCTCAAATTCAAGAACAAAATGATGAAAAGTCAATTTCTAGCACTGACTCTGTTTTAAAAACAGTTGTTTGATTTCTAAAATTCCTTTTGCTGAATAAAATGCACAATCTTACCTTTGGTTTTCTATAAGATTTGGAGATGCTTTAAGCTTGTGTGATTTAATGGTGATGGATCATGTAACTGGTGGTGCAGTAAACTTAGGCTATCTTCAATGGTGATGGATCATAACTTGTGTCACAGTAAAATATTTTTATTTAGATATTGATGGAAATAAACTTACAAGAAGTTGCAGTAATCAAAGAGTGCGAGTGTAATGGCGACTTAAATCAAGAAGAAGAAGAAACACCTATTGATGAAGGAAAAACAGTAGACGATCATGATAAGCTAGCCTCTTTCTGCAACTTTGCTTTCCGTTATCGAACTTTGAAATAAATTAAAATAGATTAAAAGGTATTTTTGATAAAAAAATCTATAAAATTAAAAAAAAGAGGTATTTTTGAAACATAAAATGTATAAATGAAAAGTCAAAAAAAGCCATATGGTATTTTCGAAAACAAAATAAAAAATGAAGGTAATAGGTGTAATTTCCTCTTTTCTTAAGCGTGATGAGCGTCAAGGTCAAGCCCATGACCATAGGACATGTTGCCTAACATCAATTATCCCGAAGACAACATATGTCCTAAGTACTATGCTCAGATGCAGAGCCATAACATAAGTCACCCAAGGACAAGTTGCCCAGGAGCAGTTAGCCCAGATAGGTCATCATTTAGAATTGGGCTGCTCAACCCTAAATTGGCCAAGGTAAAAACATGTATACACTAGAAGGTTACTTAAGGAAATTGCGTGAAATACTTTTTTTTTTTAAATATATTATTCTCTCTTTAATTTTAAAAATACATTTTTTAACTTTGGTTTTAAAAATATCACTTTTTTTTTTATTTTAGAATAAATATTATCAATTAATGAAAACTTTAATTTTTTAATATAAATTTACTTTTCCCCCTTTTTCCCCAACTTTTAACAAAAACCTAAAAAAAACTAAATCATTTTATGTGATTTTATGCAACAAGCCGCCAGTATTTACATAGTCGATTGATAAGCTTGTCGATTCAATTGGAGCAATTTTCAATCTTCAAAAAACATCAAGAAGGAAGAGATGATACAATCAAACAAAATTTTTTCAAAAATTTCACATATCCATTGTACCGTTGTTTTCATAAAATTCCATATTTCCCTTGCAGTTACAGATTATTCTCCAAGCCAATACCGATCTCTTATATTTTCGCCCATTACTGCCGCTAATTGTACCTATAAAAAATATTTACAAGGTGAAAGTTTATATTTTTTGGTCTCTATTTTTATCTTTGATTTCTCTATTTTTCGGTTTGTATACCTTTGTATATGTGGGTATACAAAATTGCAAACAATTAACTTTAAAATTGAAATTAAGTATACCATATGGTATACCTTAGCATATCGATTTCAAGTTAGAGATTGCAACAATGCAGTTTGATATTAGTATGTATACATAGATATCTACAATGGAGGATATGAATTTATTTTGCAGTAAATTTTAAAATACAAAATGGTTGAGAAATAGAACCATTTGATTTTGATTTGTTCTCAATAGTCATGAGATGATCATCTTAAAGTGATCCTTTTGGCGACAAATGCTTCTATTTCACTCGTAGTTTTTGAAGGAAAAAACCAACTATGTAGCATCTACATCGAGAATTTAATTTTATATTTTAAGCAAATTTCAATAATTAGGTTCATTGATATTCTTAGGATAGTAGATGCTATCACTCATACAATCATATTCAATTCGATAGAATTGTTTGATCCTAAATGGATCTTCTATAATTTCACACATGAGGGCTATTTTTTGGTTTTGTCCGGTCATTAATAAATTGATTATTTTTAGATAATAGTAGATAGAAATAACAATTGTAAGGAGTCTTATTAAAACTAATAAATACAGGCTTGCTTGCCAACCATAACCTTTATTATTGTCCGATTAAAGATAATGTTTAACTATGTCAAAACAAAATGTTCCTCATGTAGAACACTATGATAATCTCATGTCTAAGGATCAATAAAATAACTATTATGAGATTAAAATAACTATTATGAGATTACCAATGACATTAATCCATATAGTATCTCATAGCATGTCAATCCAGTACCCTATTATCTAACAAGTACCTACAAGTTTGATTTATATCACATATATAATTATTTCATGATTATCAATTAAACTCGTATTAGTTTTATTTATCATTATTCCTTTAATAATAAATAACTAGGGATAGTCAAAATAACATTAAATTGTTATTTACAAATATTATTATATTCTAACATGCCAAAATATAATAACATGAAAAAAATCCAATTTTATAAAATGAAATGTGACATTACATAAAGAACTAAACTTATGGCTTAGGGCATAACCACTAACACACGCGCGCGCGCGCGCAAACACACACACATATATATATATGCATATACATATATATGCACATAAATACACATACATATACATGTGTATGTATTTGCTTGTATATGCATACATACATACACATACATGTATGCATACATACATGTGTATGTATGTGCATATATTCATATTCATATGCATATACATATACATATGTATGTATGCACACGTGCACACATACATACATATATACATACATACATATATGTATGTACATACATATGCATACATATATATATATATATATTCTAATTTTTTATTTGTTGATAAATGAACGCGCTTTTTAAATTTTATTTTGAAAATAAATATTTTAATTTTTTAAGAAAATAGAACTGTTTTATGTAAGTAAACGCATCTTAGCAAATTCTCTGGAGTATTCATGATAAGGCCGAAATGTGCAAAATTGCAAGATTCACTAGACACTGAATGCAGAATGCTGTAAGATTTGTAGCTTACAATCGTAGGGAATGCTCAAAAAATATATCATCAGACTCTAAAAGTTATACTTTACAATGTTCACCAAATTCCAAAAACATCCTTTGTTCATGAAATTTAACCCAAGTTTTATAATTTGAATCATTTGGGGATTTTTGAATTTATTAGTATCTTATTTGATTCAAACAATTTATTTTGAGTAAATATTTTACAGTTGATTTATACCCTCTAAAACACGTTCTCAATAATCACTTATCTTCCAAATTGAAATACGATTTGAGTCTATTTTTGATTTACAGTTGGTTTTCTATTGCTGCATTTATTTCTAATATTATACACACAAACTTGATACCAAAATCACTATATATGAGTTTTAAATTATATATACTATTTCTAATCAATTATTAAATTTGTTCTTGTGAAAGAAAAATGAGAAAAGTTAAAAAGGAGAACCAAATAGAATAAAATATTTTTGTGCATATTATTTTTTAATGTGCAAGTACATATAAAAAAAAATATGTAATTTGTTATTAACGGAGGTATTAGGTGAATTTTTGTTAGGTGTCCAAGTGTTTTTTTTTTTTTAAAGTTTGATAAGGAATAAAAAAAAGATTTTTTTCTTATCAAAATGTTTGATAAGGATTTAAAATGTCAGGTGTCCAAGTGTTTTTATTTATATATTTTTTTAAAGTTTGATAAGGATTTAAAAAAGATTTCCTTTTTTCTAATCAAAATAAAATTGTTGAGAGTGGGATTTGAACCCACGCCCTTTCGGACCAGAACCTTAATCTGGCGCCTTAGACCAACTCGGCCATCTCAACGAATTTGGCTAATAATTTAATAAAATTAACAAAATTAATTTGGTTTTTTCTTTCTTAATGATCGTAACATTTTCATTATCCCATAAAAATGTCACCAAATCACAAGAGGCGAATGTATTAAGGCTACGAGGGTGGCCTTGTAAATTTTTATTTACTTTAACTTATTTTCTAAATTCATCCTTCTATTATTATTACTGCTACTTTGAGTTTCCTCAAATTCTTTTATTTTTTTTTATGATATTTAAATTTTGTTTTCTTTTTGATAAAATCTAGTTGGAAAATCGTAATTAGCCTGTATAGAAAGAAGGGGAGAGGTGAAATAGGTAGATCAAAAATAGAATTTCAAGTTTATTTTAAAATTGAAATTAAAAATAAAAAATAAAAGCCCAACTTTATATTACGAGAGTTGCGCGCCATTTTCCATCTGAAAAATGTCGATTTCAAAAACCGCTCAGTCAATTTCCCTCTTTTGCTCTCAGATAAACAAACGAAGGTTTCTTCTCTTACTCTTCCATTCGTTATTCATTTTTATTCACATCAATTATGACATTAGTTCAATCAATTATTTTTTTGACAGATTCGGCGACGAAACTCTTCAACTTCTCCAATCGCTTCTGGTATGCAACGATGTAGAGTCATTAATGGAGGTGCAATCAAGCTTGATAGAGTTCATGAGATCTAATTCTGTTGCCAGTATGCGTGAGATTACGATGAAAACTACTGAGCATAAGCTTTTGATTTTGGAATTCTTTATTCGTGCTTTCGCTCTCTTAGGGGATATCGAGGTATAACTTCTTTCTTCGTTTCATGGTCATTTTCTTTTTCAATGTCTCCAAATTCACATATATGCGATAGAATCCGAACTTAATGGTTTTGCTGCCCGTGTTTTTGTGGCCTGGTAGAGTTGTTTGGCTCTTAAATATGAGGCTTTGCTTTTGAGACAAGTCAAGTTCTCAAGCTGCCTATCTCCGCAAGTTTCATATGTTGAATGGCTAAATTTTGCTGAACAGTTGCTTCACAATGGCTTTTATCCCAATGCTAGACAGGTAACTTTAATTTCTTGAACTTTATTTTGAATTATTGATATGATTGTCCAGTTCTATTTTTCAATATCCTATTTTAAGGCAGCCACTTTCGCTGAATTTAAGGCACTGATGATATTTTTAACTCTAAATTTACGGCCCTGATTACAATTAGCACTACGATCCTCAAGGTTTAATCTTCTGATCTAGAAATTTAAAGACTTACGTGAAATATTTCCATGATTTATCCTGTATTAAGTACTAACCGCTTTGTTCTTTGGAATTTAGCCATGTTCAATTGTTCCACACCTGTGAATTCCAAAGTACCTTTAGGATGGAATTTATCTTCTTAATCTCAATTACAATTTTTTGCTCCTAATGCTGAAGTTTGTCCTTCTCAAACATGGAACTTTAATATTAGCTTTTAATTTCATTAACTGGAATAGGATACATGTCCATTGGTGATATAATGTTAGGATACATGTCCATTGGTGATATAATGTTAGTTTATTATTAACCAAGCAGACTTATACTTTATAATTTGGGAAGCTATTTCTTCTTCCATTTAATTGACATTTACCGGATGTATCTGATTAATCAAGCTGACTTATACTTTATAATTTGGGAATCTGTTTCTTCTTCCATTTAATTGATATTTACCGGATGTATCTGAATTGTGCTTATACTACTTAGACTGTTCTTAGATCTTTAAGATTAAGAAGTCAGGCTAACTGTTCTTAGATATTTAAGATTAAAAAGGAAGGCTAACTTGGTACTTTTGAATACTTCCAATCTGAGCTATTGTTATGGCTTTCACTTATGCAGGCATGTGAAAATGCCTTAGTATGCCTCCAAAAGGATGATGTTGCCAAGTCCATACCAGGTCAATTCTGTGGAAACAAAAGAATTAAAAGACTCCAGGATGAAGCTGCGAAATTTTCAGCTTCAGGCTCTGGTAAGCCTTATTCTTTGAACATACATCATTTATAACGTATAATGCATTTGCATCTAGGATGTCCATACATGTCATACAATTGATTGTCAGTCCTTCATGTCTCAGTTTCATGTTAATTCAATGCAAGATATTTTATATTCTAAATATGTTTATTCTTCGTAGAATAGTGGCAGAGCTACAATCTGACGGCGAGAACTAACATTTCACATGTAAATAAGAATATGTTTATTCCTCATTTCAAATGTCATACGTTTTGACAACACATGATTTAATATTGAAACAAATAAACCATCTGTTAATTGATTTGCTTTTAGGGGACAGAAGTTTGAATTTCAGGCTCATGTTTTGGGATTAAGTATAGATGTGATGGAATGAAACTAGCCTGTAGAGATTAATTATGGGCTCTACTGAAAGTAACTTCTGAGTTTATGATGGTAAAAGGATACATTCTCGCCCATAAGTCAGAGACAAGAATGAAGGCCATAATTAACTTTCATAGTAAATGGAAGAATTTCAACAATTAATACTGGGAACCCTCAGCATCAGTCCATGAAACAGTGGTCAGCAATTTAGAGAAGTTAAAGCAACATAGTGAATTCTTGCATCTTATTATTCTTTTGGGAGTGCATCTGGGACCAGTATTTGTGTTGGGTATCAGTAAGTTGGCTAGTTATCGATACTCCATAAAAGTTTGTTTGGGCTTTTCTGAGCATGACTTGCTAAGAAAGAGACTTAATTTAGGCTAGCGGTTGCACCTGGGAAATTTAATATTCTACCATCTTTTTCTTCCCTGGCTTTGCCACTTGAAAGGTTTCGCATCAACAAATGCTTTAATAAAAGAATCAGTCTTTCCCTGGCCTGATATCAAGGTTTAATTTGTGTATTACAGTCCAAGCGCAGGCAGCAGACTACTTGAAAAGGAAAACAATTGAGAGGAGCAGAATATGTTATTGGTCTGCTACAGAAGCGCCAAATGTGGCTAGCATTGCATTCCGAAATGGAATCAAGAATCGAAATTTGCGAAAATTGTGTGAATCCCAATGTTTTCAAAAGAGAACTGAACTTTAAAAACTAAATGCTAGTTGAAATGAGAATGCAGATGATTCCATTATTTCATGCTGGTTGATGATAAATGACCTTTATCCTCCCAAACAAAATAATGTAAATTTCTTTTTTGGTAAGGAAAATAGTATAAATTTCATTAGCTCATTTTGTGGATCAGCTAACAAGAAAAGCCGAGTGCTACATGGCCCAAAAAGAATCTATGGCCAAAAAGTTTATGATAAGTAATTTTTTTACCTTTTAAAATTAAAAACTAGTATTAATATAATGAAAATGAATCATAACTAAAAGAAAAGCTTAGTAAAGTGCAAACTATTACTTATGCGGAAACCAAATGCTTAAAGAGCATTAGAAATACAATGAAAAAAATCATGCATGAGTTTTTTTTTTTTTTTTAATTTGTTATTTGACTATGTATAAGACTATTAACTGTTTATTAATATATTTTGCTTTAGTAATGACTTGTTATTAATTAAGTTGGTTTGTTTGATTATCAATTTACCTACTAATATATATCCATATTTCATGAATTTTTTTTTTACTTTTTTTTTCAAAAAAAATATATCTTTATTAAAATTTTATTTTATAATCACAGTTTTTTTTAAATTAATAAGAAAAATAATTTATTTTTATTTTTTTAAAATAATATGGTATAATTATATACCGAACAAAATATAAAATAGTACAATTTTATATCAAATATTGTCTATTATAGTACAATCTAATCAACATCAACTAATATTATACAGTTTAATACTGTATAGTCATACAAGCTAATGTTATACAAGCTGATATAATACAGTAAATCAAACATGCTTGTTATCTTTTAAGCTGTTATCATTCAAATTTCTTATATATTTCTATTCTATTTTTTTTTATTTCCTCCATTGATTTCCTGTTCAAAGAAATTTGATTTAACCATAAAAGTGTGTTGCAACTTCACCAAATTCTTTTCCTTGTACCAAGTTAATTAAGAAAGGTTTCTCCAAACCTGTTGCCACCACCCTAATCAAGTTTTTAAGAGGCTTTATCCTCTTTATTACTCAATCCGTTTTAAAATACTTGACGTTAGAGCAGAATGTAAAATATTTAAAAATAGTAATTACTCTATAATCAAAAGATCTTATTACCCTTATATTAATTGTACAGTATAATTAATATAGGTTGAAAATTACTTTTATAAAAGCAACTTAAATAAGAGTATATTTGGTAAAAAACAATTAATGTGTCTTGATTATATAAAAAAATCGTGTATTATGAAGCAAAATTTTTTTCCTTAAACGATATATATTTTGAAACAGAGGGAGTATTATTTTTTTCTTTTCATTTAAATTTCATAGCAACTTGCATAGAATATTTGGAAAATTTAAAAGAGTGGTGATTAACATTTTAGATGGCAATTTACCATTAGTGTTGTTTATTAGATTGCATGGTAGTCAGAGTGTCAATGATATTACGAATTTATTATTTTTAACTAGATAACTTTAAGAGCCAATTAACACTTTGTCTGTCACATTTTAAAAATTAATTTTTTGTTTATAAAAAATAAGAAAATTATTAGAATACTTCAATGTTATAAAAAAAAATTATTAGAATACTTCAATGTTATAAAAAAAAAAACTATAACAATTTGTTAAAATATTTCTTTTTATTTTCAAATATTTCATTTAATTCTAACTAAAAATAAAGAAGTAACAAAAAAATATTTAGTAGAAAGCAATAAGAAAGAAAAATATTTAATAAGTTGTATAATAAATAGATGTATATATATAAATATATCCCTTGAAGTCCAAAAAGGATATTTGAAGTGAGACAAACTAAAATAGGGAAAAATACCTTTTAAAATGGAACGGATGGAGTCATAAATAAGAGTAGATATATATATATTTTTTAAAATTTTAAAAATAATATTCAATATAAGATAAAATAAAATAGGAAAATTAAGGGAAGTAAGGAGTAATAAAACAAATTTAAGCTTTGTATTATACGTAATTAATTGAAGGGCCACACTTTTGACGTTTCTAAATAGGGTTCAATTCTGACCATATAAATAAGAAATAATTTTTTAATTTATAAATATTGAAGTGAACGGTCTGCTTAACTTGATTAAGAAAATGATTCATTTTTTTTTTTATAATAGAGTTATTGTGGATTTTATTAAAAGTTTCTCACTCTTTATATATATTTATAAATAATCTAGGATATTCTACTATATGTTAAGCACTCGAGATTTTTAGACTTGCATCATAGAGTAGGATCATAATTATGTTAGGCATATATATATCTTTATTTTTTTTTTTTAAAAAAATCCCTAGAAATTAGGGAAATATAGGAGAAAGATTAAAGAGAAAGAATGGAAAGAACCAATTGTGGTTGGTGTGAGTGATAAGGCACTCTCATCCCTTAAGTGAGGTCAGGGGTTCGATCCCCCTCACGTACGAAGCAACACATTGGTCAGCACACTACCTCTTAATTGGGCCAACACGGTGCGAACGAGAATTAGTCTGGATGTGGTACGGGTTTAAAGGTGCCTTTCACAGTTGGAGTCCATCCAGAATACTCCGTGCATTTTGCAAAAAAAAAAAAAGAAAGAATGGAAAGAGCACGTAGTGGATTTCCACATAATTAAGGAAGTACTGATATTACACAAATGTACAATGTATAGAACTCTCCACTAATCTCAATTCCTACGATCCTATCCAACAACCTAACATATTGACTAAAAACCACAAAGAAAATGGCATTATCTATCTCACAATTCCAATGGAAAACAGACCATTGCTTTTTACCATTCAAGAACATGCCTAGCCATTGATAAATTTTAACTCATTGAGTTCTTTTTTCTTATATTAAGATATTGATAATTTTTTTAAATGAAAAAATCGGAATTTGAATGTAGAATTGTAATATAGATTCATGTCTTTTTTTGAATTATCTGAAATTTATCATACCCATTAATTTAGATTCACACCAATTCTTAAGAGGGTAAAATTCTTCTTCATTTTAAATATTTAAAAGTATTTAATTTCTAAAATTATTTAATCAAGGAAAAATAAACATTGCCAATTTATTTTATGATTCATGTCATTTAGTTAGATAATAATTAACTAAAGATAATAATTATTAAAAAGTGATGGCAAAAGTTATTAAAAAGTGGAACGACAAGATTTTTTTTTCTTTTAGAAAATAAAGATAATAATTAAATTAATTAGTAATGAGTTTTTTTTTTCTTTTATTTATAGTGGGACATAAAAGAGAGTTAGAAGAAAAGAGACTTTGGCCCGTAATGCGAGCATTTACATTATATCTCAATTCATCTCATTTTTAAGCGAGTTTTTTTTCTCTACATTTTTAAACTTGATCGGATCTATCTGTGAGATGAAAAAAAAAATATATGATTATATATATATATATATATATATATATATATATATAACGTAATTTTACTAATAATGGAATACATTATATACAAATAAATATATGAAAAACTACAAAATAACTTTTAAGTAGCTGCAAATTTCGTTTTGTTCCAGTAAAAACATTATATTTTTTTAATTATATATATAATTTCTTAAATAATGGAATTTTCTATTATATTTTCTCATTTTTTTTAAGCTTTACTGTTTTTTTTGGTCAACTAATTGATATTTAAATCTTTTTGGGCCCGTCATATATATGGCGGTTTAGGTTAGGCACATCCTTGTTGGAACATTGAGTCTTTAATTTTTTTTTACACATTAAATTTTTAATAGATGAAAAATATAAAAAATAATTATATATTCCATTTGACATACCTTTAGTAGCTGCATTTGTGCACTTATAAATTTCTAGTCAATTTTAAGTTAATCAACATGCTTAGTTAGTGTTTCAAACAACATATGTGTGGGGTATAATGTGATTGTTGAGATCTCTAACCTACAACAAGTATTATTGGTTCATAGTTCGTTAGTTATATCTCTTTCTTTTTAATTCTAGTTCGTAGTCTAAAAGGCACTAGAATTGATGAATTATATCTAGGAAAGAGAAATTCATTATCCTTTTGAAATATGTGGGGGATTGTTGTAAATGTTTTTAATTTTAATAATATTTTAAAAGGCAATAATTATTGTTAAAGGTATTTAAATAATTTACATATGTTTTAAATATTTTTCTGCTGAAAGCTTTGTTGAAGCTATCTCTTTTGACCTGATTTTTCTCCTAAAATTCAACCAATTGTTTTCTGTTTCAATTCTTCAAATTTGTTTTGCTGCTACAAATTTTCTTCCACAAAATTCATAGTCTCATTTTTCCTCAATATAGTTGTTAAAAAAATCCGATAAGTATCACTTTTTAAATTTTGAATTATTTTAAATAACTACTAGATTTTATGTAAGAGAGTGATAAAAAAAAGTATCAGGTTTTTCAATCACGCTTGAAACCTGTATTCTTCACATTTTTAATTTCCGTTGATTTTCTGCTACCTATTTTATATTGAATAACTTGTTAAATCCTAGAGAATATGCCTTTATATTAATTTTATTACTAATGTGGGGCGAATTATCCTTAAAAACAGTGGTCATAATTCTGGTTGCTTGGCTACTTTAACGTATTGTACTCTGCAATTTTTTTTATCGCTCCTTTGGCCTTTCTTATCAATAAATCCTGGTTTATATATATATATATATAACCACTGATTAAATTAAATTTGGCCATTAATTTTTTTTCAAGTAACAATGGCATAATTAGTTTATGAGACAATTAAACTTGAGGAGCTTTTAATCATTATCTTAAAAGTTTTTTTTCAATTAACCATCCGGTATCCGAATCCCACTGGGCCGACTAAATTTGGATTCGAAGCGTCGTTGCAAGTTAAGATTCCTTACCCCTCTCCATGGGAGTTATCGAAAGTCGATCATAAGACCTCTCATTTTTAGCATAGCCTGCATCACCACCAGACCACCACCCCATGGATATCTTAAAACTTAATAGTGCTAACTATATATGTTCTCATCTTATTAACCAGAATTTAATTTTGACAATAAAATAAACAACAAAAGAAATTATTTCTTCGTTTACTAATCCTTTCTCATCCCTAACTACTATTACTATTAATAATGAAAAATATCTTTTAAGCTGACAAAAAAAAAGCTTTGATCCTTATGGTAATTAGAGAAGAAAAACTGAGTAATGACTTGAGATATTAATTATTCAGCAAAAAAAGTATTTTTTTCTTCCTTAAGTTAATCTTAAATTGATTGAATTGAAATTACAACCAAAAAGCAAAAAATGCAGCAAAGCTAAAAGGTGTGAAGTAAGTGGTTATTGTGTATTGACAAGCCAAATAGGGCAATTCATCACTAAAAGACAAACAAGAAAACTAAAGGAATATATTATACAAATTAATCAATTACACACACATATATGCATATGATCACATCCCCATTCATATGCACTTTATTCTCAGTCATAGAAGTAGACAGCAGCAAAACCTACGGGCTAAAAATTGAACTGCATGGACCCAAAACTCTGTGTATCAATTTCATCAACAACTTAGGATTCTAATCTCATCATATCCTTTAAAACCCAGATATTAAAATTTATGCAATTCACATTTTCCAATAATTTAGGGCCACCATTTCTGACTAAGCTATTCTTCAATTATTGACCAAAACATACATGCATGTACATACTAAAGGGTACAAATTAATGTGATGGGATTGATAAAATTTTTATTTTATGTAATGGAGTTTTGTTGAAATTCTACTATTTATAGAGAACGTGATTTAGGAGGAGACAAGCTGCATAGAGATGAAAAATAATGACTGACACTTAACCTAACATAACAAAGATGTCTTCTCTTCATCCCAATGCCCTTGTCTCAATGCTTATGGACATTTCTCAATAATTGCTCTTTCATTATTCTTTTTATACCAGCATGATCAATGATAACAGTTTGGAATATCCAGCTATTCTCCCACTAAGTAAATAACTCTTTAAATCCATTCTTAAAACTTTCTGACAAAAACGAATACCCGATGAGATTCTTAATAAAAAAACACTCCATCAATCAATAAGTATTTTCCTAAAGAAAATATATGTGAAGTATTTATTATAATCTTCCTATATGAGGATCTTCTCCTTATATAATACTCTTTTTTAATATTCATAAATATTTTTTCATCAATTTTAATGATTGAACAATGAATTTATAACATCTAAACTCCGTAACTATCATAACAATTAGCCTTAATTAGGAGTTAATTTCACCCATGATCACTAGATTTACACCTAATAACCAAAAGTAATTGACTTATTTTTTATTACTTAAATGTCACTGAACTTATCACATTTTTACAGAAAAGCCATCTTGATCAGTTTTCGACGATAATCCTTGCCGAAATGCTGATGTGGCATATTATGTCATATACCTGGATACACGTGGCATGACACATCAGTAGTCACGTCACTGAAAGAGGCCATATCATACGATATGTGAGCACGCCACATCATATGTCTGGACACACGTGGTCTATTCCGATGATGTGGCTGCTGACGTGTCATGTCACGTATGTTCAGTCATATAACGTGGTGTGCCACTTCAGTACTTCGAAAAAGATTATCGCCGAAAACTGGTTAAAATGATTTTTCTATAAAAAAATGATAAGTTCAGTGACATTTAAGTCACGAAAAATAAATCAGTTATTTTTAAACGATTATACATAAGTCCAATGACAATTGATGAAATTGACCCCGTAATTAGTAGTCATAGATTTTCTATCGAGCTATTATTTAATTAGGTCATTTTTCAATCATCATCATACACTATTTTCTAACTAATTGGTTACATTTTATTCACTTCTATATATATATATATATATAGGGATAAGTGGAAATAGTATTTTTAGTCTACAGGTTAAAATTAAAACTCAAATTATACTATTTATATCCAAAAAAATATTATTATTTTTATCATAATAAAGGAAGAAAATAGATTTTATTCTATAAGACCAGTCATTGTTCTCTATTGACCTCATATATGTATCGATAAATATAACTTAATAGTCACTAAATTTAACACAAGTTTAAGTATTATTTATTTTGAAGTTTTAGTATAAAATTGGTCTTATGGTATAGCATAAGGTTAATTTGGTCTAATTATAATGGATCAGTGAAAAAAAAATTATAAGTTTTTGGCCAAAACAGCGAAAAAAAACTTGGCATTAGGCGTTTCAACGAATTTTATACTGTGTTTATTTTCTACATAAATATCATGTAATCTTTTAATGGTAAAATCTCATTACTGAAAGAGTGAAAGTTGATAACTATGTCTATATATAAATTTATTACAATAGAATACTAACATGGTATACAAAAATCGAAAAGATTCTAATGGCAAATTTTGGTAATCATAATTTAATTTTAAAAAAATCCGGTGATTAATTAAAAAGAAGAACAGAGAAAATATATGGTATAAAATTTGGGATTCGAATCCACCTTAAAATTATATAATAATTCCAAATATCCTTTCCAATATATATCTCCATTTTCTATTTCATCTTACTGCAAATTTTTCGAATGGAAGCACAATTCACTTCCATCGAAATTCAAGATGATGATGATGATGATAATAATAATAATAATAATAATAATAATAATAATAATAATAATAATAATAATAATAATAATAATAATAATACGAGAAGATGAATAGTCATTGGGATTGTAAATTATGTATGTATTTTATTATTGTTTAATGAAATTTATGTGGTATGATGCAAGAGAAAGAAACAAATATGCATGTGTTGATAATGTCAAAGTACGTAGAAGAGGAAGGATCGCATTATGTCGGCATGCAAGCGCAATCGCACGTGCCTCCCCTTTCTACGTTCTCTATTTTGTCAACTCCTGTTAGCGTACAAATTTATGATAGATAGTACATTAATGAAAACCACGGGATATTGATTGTTATTAGTGTTTTAATTTTAAATGTATTGGTTTGCAAATAACTTTTATTTATTTTTATAATTACATTGAGTAAATGAGGTGGGATTCGAATCCCAAATATCCAAATTTTTAACTATTTAAATTACATATAATTTTCTATTCAAAATAAATAATTTTTTATAATTGCATCTAAATTTGGAGGATGATGAAATTCGAATGTTGATCAATTAAGGTAGATCTTGTAATCATATTGGGTCGTCAGACGAGTTCGAATTCAGGTCATTTTTTTTAGATTTTCGGATTGGCTTTATTGGATCATGTAGCTTCTTTTTTTATATATAAGTTTGGATCAGAATCTCAAATTACAATTATGATTAAAAATTAAATCTAAAATCGAATAAAACTAGACTAAATTGAATCGAAAGCAATTCAATCTATTTAGTTCAATCTAATCAATTTATTTTTGAAATAAAATTTCAATTAAAATGTAATTATATATAGAATTTTAAATTATAATTAATTAATAAATAAATATAATGTAAAATAAAATTTAATTTAAAAAATTAGATCACAGCTTTGGGTTTCTAGTATTTTTGGGTTTCGAATTCGGGTAGGATTTGATACAAAATTTTTAAAGTCATTCGGATTCGGTTTTGAATTCGAATAACTATTTTCAGGTAAGTTCGGATCAGTAAAAAATTGATAGAAATCATGAAATGTTAGTTTTTTTTAATAACCTTAATCTTTATGAGAAATGGAGAAGGAAGAGTTACTGAAATTTCTACTTGAAATAATAATGGGGTCAAATGTGCGATATAACCTCTCAAGCTTGCCCGACAACTTAATGTTTCCAAAGCCTTTAAGAGTAAATTTTCATCCATAAGCCTTAAGAATATTTTGCACAAGAAATGTTTTGCCCACTTGTATAACCATTTGTAATTTGCATAAGAATGGCTAAATTTACCCTTTAAAGTATTAAAAATGGATATTAATTAAAAATGGTGCATATCTGTTTTTTAAGTACGTTTTAAAATATGAAAAAAATATATGTTTTAAAATAAATTTATCCCAAAATATTGAAAATGGTATATATTTATTACTTAAATATGATTTTGGACTAAATTTGTACATATTATTATGTATCTGACTCAAATTTGCCACTAAAATTAACGTAACTGTTGGTAAACAAATAAAATCACATATATTAAGCTAATTGAAATAACCTAAATTTGTTATGTGTACACTATAAATTATTATATTATATTGACTCTCGAAAAAATGTTAAAACTTTTTTATAATCAAACAATTTTTGTTTTCTTATTTGTAAGCCGGTCACTTTGATAATGTCAACATTCTTAATTTTAACCATTTTTTTAGAGTTAAATAAGTGTATTAATTTATAATGTATATGAAAGGAAATTTTATATGGTTTCAATCAATCTATTATGCATTTTTTATTTGTTTATCTAAAATTTCATTATTCACCTTGATAAATTTGATGAATATACATAACAGCGTGAGCAATTTTGGCCAAAAAATATACCTATTAAGTAAATATTTACCAATTTTAATACTTTAGGGACAAATATGACCTATTTCCTTTTCATTACGACGGTATAGATTTACTCAAATTATATTTATATCCAATTGATATTAAATATTATCTGTAAATTCTATAAATATTCCTATTGCATAAATTTACTTAAATTAAATGCATAACCATTCCCTTTTTAAACTTTAATCTCTATAAAGCATGTATGTACTTAATTGTATTTCTAAATTTTGTACGAATATTTTATTTACATTTTTATTGACTTATATTTTTAAATGCTAATATAAATTTATAATTCTACTTTTATCTTTCAAGTTATAATTTTTTTTATTAGTTGCTATAAATGAAAAGGAAAAAAGAAAAGTTATCACTACAATAAGCAACTTAATGGCATAAAATGAAAAAAAAGGAAAAGTTTAGAGATTAAAAAAAAAATTATTTTATCCCAACTTTCAAATGGATTAAATTATTCATGTGTAACGGTCGGTTCAGTTCAATAATCAAACTGAAATAATCGACAATTAAATTTTCAATATTTTTATCAATCGAACCGAATCGAACTTATAGAATAACCGAATTCAAATCGAATCGAGATTTTTGGCAGTTAACCGAAAAATAAAAAATTAAAACTATTTTTAAAAAAAATAAAAAAAATGTGTCTTAAAATTATAAATCGTAATATACTAAAGTAAAAACATCTAAATTGTTAAAAAAGAAGTTTAAATTAAAGATATAATCCCAAAATATATAATAAATAATATAACAAAATCGTTAAATAAATTTTTTTATTTAATCAATTTTCAATTTAATCGTCAAAATTCTAAATTATCACCTAAAAAATAGATATTAATAATTGATAAATGTAGTCATATAATTTACAACTCAAAATAAGATAATTTACATGTATAAAATAATTATTTAATTAAAAAATCAAAAAAATTATATAATTATATAGAATTTCTGTTCGATTCGATGTTTATGTATTTTTTCCTTCAAAAACCAAATCAAATTAAAAAATCGATCGGTTCAATTCGATTTTTCAGTTTGAACCGAAATTTGCTCACCCCTAGATTAGATAAAGGTAATGTTTGTCTACAAAATTTTTGAAATAGAGCGATTTTATTCATATATTTTCTTTCATCAATTTATTTTCTTAAAGTCACCAAAACAAAAAAGAAATATTCTTTTTGGGATGAAAAATCGTTCTAAATTAGATATTTTAAGAAAAATGTCTTTATTTCATAGATCAATGTTACACTTTGAATGCAAAAATCGGGTCAAACATGTTACTATTTTGATCTAATTGTATAACATGGGAGCAATATTACTCTTTTAGTCACACTTGACAGACAAAATTGCAATTTCATCCTAAAAATAATTATAGCTAAATATGTCAGGAAATTACATTAGTTTTAATGAACAAAAAATTTTGGCGAAGGAGATTAATTTTTGATGAATTACCAGAATAAAAGTCTTCTAATTATTATGGGCCCCATAGAAAAATAATGTTGTTCCAAAGTGATACCATTGGCATGCTAATGAAATTAAGTATCATTCAATTTATAATATTTTATACATTTGCATGAAATTTCCAATCAATTATAGCACTGAGTTTTTTTAATATTTATTTTCAGTTTAAAAAAAAAGCTATGATAATAATTAATTATAAAACTTTCTTGGCATTCAGAGAAAGCAACTTAAGAGAATATTGATCTCCAATCACTAAAGAAGTAGTCTAATTAACGAGTTTTAGAGTCGCTTTCCATGTCATACGTACCATGAAAACAAAAAGAGAAAAGTGTATCGATTAATTCTTTTATTGAAAACTTAATCTATTTTCTATTTCTGGAAAATGCAATTTATCACAGTAAGCTTGTTCCATCCCGTAAAAAATAAATAAAAAAAAAGAACAAAAATGGTTTGTTCCATCTAGAGGTGGCAAATGGATGGGTCTTGGAAAGAATTATAAATGGACGGATCATAAATAGGTCAAAAGATATGAATCGTAAATTGACTAATGCTCAAATGGGTTGGATAGACCCAATTCATAGATTTAATGCATATTTTTTAATGAAAATACAGAAAAAAATATTTTATTAATAATTTAATTTTACTCCAAAAATAAAATTACGTACAAATATTGAATATACAAATAGTAAAAATTATTCTAATAAAAAAAATAATATGCTAATCTATTTAAAAATTTAATATATTTTCTCATGCTATATTGAAACTCTTCCTCTTCAAATCCAAATAACCAACTGCGAGTGGTGATTAAAGCCTTCACATTTTCAAGTAACATAGATGCCCGCCACTTATTGAGAATTCTTCCTCCCATACTAGATGCTAATTTTGACGCAACTGTAGTAATGAAAATTGTTAAAATATCTCTAGCCATCAATGAAAGAATGGAATATGTCGTTTCATTATCTTTCCACCAAGATAGTACATCAAATTGTGGAACTCTACTCAGTCTTGCATCATCCCAATATATATCTAATTTGAATTTATCTTTGAAAGTGTTGCCAAGGCAATCAAATTTCTACATGAAATTTATTATAAAAATTATTATAAAATATTAAAGAATATAAATATTTTTTTTCTACATGAGAGAGACATACTTTCATGAGATCATCATCCACGCTTGGTCTCCTTTCTATTGATGCCTCTGAAGTTGGATTATTATTTGCATATGATGCAAAAAGATCATACAACTTATCCTTAATTTCTTTGCATTCATATTTAACCACACTCTCATATCCGAATAACATTTTATAAGAAAATGTTACAAAATCCAACTTATAACGGGGATCCACAATAACATCAAAGGATAAAATAACACTATAACAGTTCCAATATTTCTCAAACTTATCCAACATCAAAGTAGTCATATTCTGAATGCATTGATCTTTACTTCTTGTCCCATCTAACAACAAGAGATTAATTCTCAAGAAATTATAAACGTATAGATTTGAGGTGAGATAACGAGTTCCTAAAATAAGATTAGTAATATAGCGAAAATGTTTCAAAATATTACATATTTTTTCAACTAAACTCTACTGATCATCCGTTAGATTCCAAATATACATTGAGTTAACAATGGCCAAATGTAAAAAAGCCTTCCGATAAAAGAAAACCCTATCAAGCATCTCATATGTGGGATTCCATCTCGTGGGACAATCTAACCACAATCTTTTAGAAAAATCAAGACCTACTTGCTCTACACATTCGACAAACTTTATTCTCTTAGCTTCTGATCCATTCACATATTTCACCCCCTCCCTAATAGATATAATTGATTGATCAATTAACTTCAAACCCTCTTGAACAATAAGATTTAAGATATGAGCTCCACAACGCACATGAAAAAAATTACCATTATAATGCAAATAACCATGAAAACTAAGTTGATCTCTCAATAGTTCTTGCATATTGTCATTATTTCGTGCATTATCTAGAGTAATAGTAAATATTTTCTTCTCTATTCCCCAAAATTTTAACTTGTCTTAAACTTTTTCACACAATAAAGAAGAAGTGTGTAGAGGAGGAAAATGACAAAAGTTCAATATCTTACAGCATAACTTCCAATCATTGTCCACATAATGAGCAGTTAGGCAAAGATAACCCTTCGAAATATATGAGGTCCATACATCACAAGTCAAGCATATCCTATCAGGTAGGGGTGTACACGGTACAGTACAATTCGGGGATTTACAAATCTCCATATTGTCTTGAAATTTTGGGGATTTTAAAAATTAAGTATTGTAACTGTCTTGAAAATTCGAAACAGTTCTACAAAAATTCGGTACAGTTCGATACGGTTCTTCAGTTCTTTTGGTACAAAACAATACAGTACAGTACAATTCGGAACTTCAGATAAATCAATAATTTTAAATACAAAATAAATACACACAATAATAAAACAAATACAATTTAAATATCTCAACAAAGATAATTAAAATTTAAGTCAAAATACATTACTTAAAAATCAACATTCAACAGTCTTCATTTGCATTATGCTGACATTGAATTTAGAATCTTAAGCAATATCTAAAAAAATACAGATTTTAAATACTTAGATCACCAAAAAATATAAACATTAAATAGAAATTTAAAAAAATTATGCAAATATAATAATTACCCGATTCAAATTTTTCATATTCTTCGATCGATGCCTCTGAACCCAAAAGTGTAGTCGATCTCAACCAGTTTTGACAACAAATGAGAACCTCGACTGTGATCGGAGTTAAAGAACTTCTAAATTTGTCTAAATTCCTTCCTCCAGTGCTAAAAGCTGATTCAGAAGCTACAGTCGAGCACTGAACAACCAAAATATCTCTGACAACCTTAGCCAAAATTGGATAATTTGGCTCATTTATCTTCCACCAGCTCAAAATATCAAAATCAGGAAAATTTTTTACTAATTTATCAGTCAAATAAGCATCCAAATCTCCTTGAGATACAACTTGCTCTTTATCTTTATTTTCCAAAAACCACGCATCAACATCATCATCAATATCATCAAAATTTGGTGGTGGGGCTACAATTTGATTAACATTAACCTCTTCTAATTTTTTATGTTCTTCTATCAATCCATTCAAAACAATTTTCACTTTAGAAAATAATTTCTCCGTCTCATTCTCATCATAAAAATGTGTATTTTGAAACTAGAAATTTCATTTTAAATCTAGGATCCAAAACCACAGCTATGAAAAGAATGACATTCATCTTGTTAATCGAACCCCAATACTTATCAAATTTCAACTGCATTTGTTTCCCCATTTCTATCAAAAAAAATCATCACCACTAGTTTGAGAAGAATGCAATAAGTTCAAAATACGCACAATCTCTGGAAAATATAAGTTGGAAGTTGAATATAATGATCCAAACAACTTGCAAGTCACATCATAAAATCGCTTAAGAAATTTTGTGAGAGTTGTGAGTTGTTTCCAATTACTCTCAATCAAATAAGCAGGCCCAAACTCAATGAAATATTTGCTATCCATATCCTTCAACTTATCAAAAACTTTTTGATATCCCAAAGCAATATCTAACATCAAGTACGTTGAATTCCACCTAGTAGGGCAATCTATGATCAAACTTTTTATGTACACGATATCTACTGCCTTACAAGATTTTTGAAAAGAATCTAACCTTTAAGGACTACTTCTAACATACTTGATAACATCTCTAATCTTTTTAATAGATTCATCAACATCAGCACATTTGAGCCCATCTTTCACAATTAGATTTAAGATGTGAGCACAACATCTTATGTGGAAATTTTCACCACCCAAAACAAATGCATCTCTCTTGCTTAATTTATTTTTCAACTGTTGAATTGCAGCATCATTAGATGATGCATTATCAGCAGTTATACACATCACTTTAGTCAAACCCCAATCATCCATACAATTATCAATAACAACACCAATATTACTTCCTTTGTGGCTTTTAACAACAAAAAAATTCAAAATTCTTTTATGCATCTTCCAATTTGAATCAATAAAATGTGCAATTAAACACAAATATGATACATTTTTAATGCTAGTCCAAGTATCAGTTGTCATTGAAACTCTTTTGCATTCAATTTTAAGAAAATCTTTCAATTTCTCTCTCTCTTTCATAAAAAGAGTGCAACATCTTCTAGCAATAGTCATTCTAGATGGAATTTTAAATTCAGGACAAATCGCTTCAATGAATTCCCTAAAACCCTCATGTTCAACAAAATTAAATGGTAGTTCATCCTTGATGATCATCCTAATTAAAACTTCTGTACAAGCTTCTTGATCCAATTTTCAACTAACTAATGACGTATTATTACCGGACCTAACAAAACTCAAAGTTGTTTGTAACTTATTTTTAAATGCAGCCACTAACTCTTTTTTATTGGAAAATTTTTTGCAACTTTCCCTTAAATTTTTCCACAATCCTGAAGTGCCTAACTCACTCCTTCCTTGATAATCTTTACCACACCACTTACATTTCGCTCTTCCCGTCTCATTACCGTTAGCATCTAACAATTTATCAAAATGCTCCCAAACTTCAGACCTACTTTTTTTTACTTGCAGGCATACTAGGAGAAGTAACATTACTTACTGAATTTGGAGTTGCATAAGATTCTGTTGGTGGGACAGCAAATGGAGGACCCATAATCTCATCAGTCGATTCCACTCTCTCACTTGAATGCTTTCTTTTATTCAATGAAGAAGAGTTGCTGAAGCTAGAAGTTTTTCTCATTTTTCTCTGAGCCAATTCTACATGCAACAAAAGCAATCATCATTACTTTTAAGGCATACTTAATTCTAAGCCAATTCTACATGCAACAAAAGCAATCATCATTACTTTTAAGGCATACTTAATTCTAAGCCAATTCTACATGCAACAAAAGCAATCATCATTACTCTTAATACAAAAGAAATAAAAACATTGCAAGAATTGGCTTCCATAAACATTACAAAAGCAATCATCATTACTCTTTAATGTTCGTCAATAGTTTAATACTAATAATGTCTATGGATCTATCCATTGCAACTCCTAACAAAAAATTAATTGTGTAGATTTGAGTTGTAAATTAATTGTGTAGATCATGAACAATTTTTTGATGGATCATGACTGAAAACGAAAATCAGACCAACGGTTAACAATCGAAATCTTCTTTCGATATTATAACTCAAATCTACACAAATTAATTGCAAAATAATGAAAAAAAATTCACCATTTTAATTATAAATTACACGGGGTTAATAGCCATATAGAGTCAATTCAATTCGTTTGATCCGTAATACAGTTTAACTCAATTCAACCTTCGTAACTCGCCAATCCATTTATTCATGATTAAATCCATTTTAAATCTACTTATAACATATCAATTATTCTTCAATTTAGAAAAACAAAGGCAAACGGATCAATTCATGATCTACACAATTAATTTACAACTCAAATCAACTTATAATTTATCTGTACAATTTTGAAGGTCATATGAAACAAGAGTGTCTACTTCATTTTAGTATGACTATGCAGCCACATAGAAAAAGAGGATAAAGCTATAATATAGAATTACTTTAGAAAAAAGATTTGATGTTAGACTATGCCAGTTTTAGCTTTTAAGTGGTTTGATCTGACTTCACTAAAAAAGTATTGAATCTGACTGTTTTGTATAAAATGATTTGCTAGCTATCTACACAGTAAAAACAAACATGCCAATCCAAACTACTTTCATTTTCAATGACGAGTGGCAGTTGTAAACATTGATTGTTAATTGCTGTCTGGCTACTTGTTTAGTTGTCCAAACATTGAGCTAACAACGTATCTGATGAAAGAAATTATATGCATTGTCCCTCTTGCAATGAAATGATAAGCACGAAACTTAAATAGACCTTCTAAATTATGTGAGTCAGGATAGCAGTAACCAAACCATCAAATAAGCAATTGAAAATTTTCATATTAAGTAGACACAAATTCAATCAGAAATAAGCATTCAGCTGATCACTAATGCAAGTAAATACAAAATGCAATTATAACAAAATTCATCAAAATCAAAACAAAAGCAATTGAAGTAAAAACAGGAGAACTGAAACAATACAATACTGATCATTAAAGAAGATTTCAAAGCTTACTAATTTAAGAATTGAATAACATTAACCAAAACCAAGCTTAGCAATTCAAGCTTAAAGTGTGAGGGTTAGCTGATCAGAAGTCGTCAGATTAAAGAGAAACGGCAGGGACTGTGAATTGAATTGGTGAAACAACAGAATAATGCTAATTCCACCTCCGACCTAGAGAAAAATAGGACGATGAAAAGAGAAATAAAATTCGAGATTGATTATATCAGGAACTGGGTAACGAAAATCCAATCAATGAGACGGAGAAGAGAAGCAACGATTTTGAGAGAGAGAATTTGTGTATCAAAGTGAAGATTCAGTAGGAAAATGGAAGTGAAGCTGTGGGCTGTTGTGGGTAGAAGCGGCGGAGGAAGTGAAAGGGAGGGTAAAGGCAACTATCTAAACCTAATCAAATAATTTATTTTTTAATGTTTTAAAAAATTATAAATTCTTTAATTTCAATTTTTATTTCCCTCATTGAACTTAAATTTTAAAGTTCAATTTTTAACTCCCTCCATATAATTTTTAGTCAATAATTCTTGAACTGGTTGCTTTAATTGACATCACTGTTGAATTGGTATGTATAAGATCCAAATTAATTAGCATACAAATTAATCACCCCATTTTACTCGACGCTGTAATTTTTAAATTTATATATATATATATATATTAAAAAAGTAATTGATTTTAATATTGTATTATTATATATTTTCGTACTATTAATTATTTTTGTCATAAAGATAAAATAAAAATAAAGAGTATTTTCTTTTTTATTTTTTGGTTACAATAACATTAATTATCCCTGACCTATTTAATTTAGTAGGCTCAGGACATTATATTAACTATATATAAAGCCTTTAGACTTCTCCGACATTATATAAACTATAATCGAAATTTCACATGTATTTTATTTTTCAAGTGTGCTTAATTAGAATATCAATTGATCAAAATTTTGGTATATTTAATAACTATATATAATTACATTATAAATTCGCATACTCATATAGGTATTGTGATAAAAATAGATAAATATTAATTGATTGATACTAAAAATAAATTAAATTAATTAGTATGATGGTGGTACCCTTGATGTCTCTGGATACTAGAGATGGTCGGAATCCCAAAGAAGAGTCACCGGTTGGATGAAAATATATATAATTACACTAATTGATAAAATTTCATTAATATAATAATTGTATTTAATTATATTGTTAATTTAAATACTTAATTAATCATCTAAGTATTGTGCAAAAATAAATGAATGTTAGTTAAGTGATATTGAGAGTATATGTACTCATATAAGTACATTCAATCATTCATGATATAAAAGTAAATAAAGTTAATTGATAAATTAATTACATATTCATATAATCATATAATTATATTAATAGATAAAATTTATTATATATAATAACTATATGTAATCATATTATTGATTTACAACTCCATTACTAATATATATAGGTATTATACAAAAATATATACATACTAGTTGAATGACACTAAAAATAAATAAAATTAATTGATAAAATAATTATACAATAACTATATATAATCACATTATTAATTTACAACTTCATTATTACTATAGGTATTGTACGAAAATATATACATACTAGTTGAATGACACTAAAAATAAATGAAATTAATTGGTAAAATAATTATACACTTATATAATACAATAATTGGTAATATTTCATTATATATAATAAATATATTTAATTACATTATTAATTTAGATATTCATAAAGGTATTGTCCTAAAAAATATATGAGTATTAGTTAATTGATACTCACAGTAAATGAAATTAATTGATAAAGTACTTATATGATAAATTGATTAACTTAAATATTTATATAAAAATTTATAAAGAAAATAAAATAGTAGTTGAGTGATATTAAAGATAGATTAAATTAAATATAAATTATTTTAGTTATATATTCATATTCATATTCATATATAGAATGATTATTGTAATAATTAAATTTATTTTCTTAATAATTAAAATATTTAGTTTAATTTATTAACTAATTATTATCTTAATTTTGTGTATTAAAATATATAACTTAAATAATTATGAATTTAAATTTATGCAGTACATATATAATAAAAATTATAAGTAATATTTATATATAAATAACTAGTATTATATATAATAATTAATAAATATCGGTTCTTTCGGTACAATTCGGTACAAGACAATTCAATACAGTTCAATATGGTTCTCGGTTAAATATCCAGATCCATTTCAAATAAAGTCAATGGTACAATTCGGTTCAGTTCTAGTAAAAAATTCAATGGTATAGTTTGGTTCTGGATCTTTTTTATTGGTTCTTCGGTTCGGTATAGGAAGATCCAGACCCGTGTACACCCCTACTACCAGGTACTTCAGCCAAAGAATTCTTAAGAATATCTAACTCCCTTTTATGTACTTTTAAACAATATATTTTTGTTGTATTCCTACATATTGATTTCACATCTTGGTTCAAGTATCCATGAATACTTCTATTCTCTTCATGTTTAGCAAAAGTAAAAGTGTACCCATGCTTAATTATAGCTAAGGCTACCCGCTCTTTGTATACTTCTTAATCTATCTTGTACTTTATTTCATTAGACACCACATCAAGTTTAGGACATGCCTTAAACTAGAAATATCATGGGTAGAATCAGCGATATATTCCTTTGAGCAACGCTTGTACTTTCCTTTTGATTTTCCATCATTATTTTGACTTGCTGGTATGAAATCAAAGTCATTCCATATAGAAGACACACATTGTCTTTTGGAAGTGGTTTCAGTAAAAGTGTCAATGCTCTTATCTATAGTACCAACACTAGGATCCATTTCATAAACAACTGCAAAAAAAAAGTAAAACAAAAAACAAGCATAAGTACAAAAAATAAATGCAGATTAGTAAGCTAAGTTAAAATAGTATGAAGTCATATATACATAATACAAAGAACTCAAGAATTTTTCTGGTTTTAATCCAAACAACCATTTATAATTTTAGTTTACTGCACATTAACTCAAGTCTATAACGTGTTATCAATAATTTATAATTTTATTTTGGATTTATTTTGACCAATCGCATTGTTAGTTATGCTATTGTGGAAAATGATTAGTAAATTGAATTCTAACAAATAGTTTGAGATATGACCGACTTGTCAAGGAGAAGCAAATATCTAGGGAAACTAATCTATATTTTTGTTATTTTCTTAATGTTCGAAGTTGACTGTACACAAATTAACCATCATATATATATATATATATATATATATTACAAGAGCAAAATTTAAATATTACCATAAAGGAGGACCGATAGAGGCAACAGTTAGTAGGTATTCATTGTAGCAATTTTACTAGGAAATTATTACTAAGGATCTCGAAAACATGGTCTTACCAAAGCTTGTACCCCACAGAAGGAGCTATTAAGACATGATGCTGCTTGAGACACTAATTTACACCAATGAAATGTATGAATATTATGTAACAAAAATCACAGATGATAAGCTAACGTCACAAGTTTTAGAGCAGAAGTAAGTTCAAGTTGAAGAAAATGAATTAAAAATTGTAGTCTAAAATGTGATAAATGTTAAATAGGTCCTTACAATAGCAAGATTATGAAAACAAGTGATGCAGAGTACCAAAAAATTTTATGCTTTGTATGTCTGACAACAATTTCATGCCAAAAACAATTTTTTAAAAAGAAAACTATGGTGATCATTTGATCACAGAGCAAAGAAAATGATAGATTTAACAAACATTAATTTAAACAAGAATGGAGCATGCACTATGTTTTTATTCTAAACAGGCATAGAATTGCTATAATCTTGAAAATAGATTCCACAAGCAGTCATTTTAATGTTCATAAGCTAGTTACTAAGAGAAAACACCTTATCTCCATGATTATTTTAGCGACACTCATGTAAATGCGATATTTTTTAACACATAAAAGAAAGACATGTCAAGAAAAAAAATGCGAGAAAAGGTACTTGAAAAGCAAGTGAAACGTAACCACATCATGGAATTTATGTTAAATGCAAAAACACAGTTTCTTTAACTGAAAAGATCAAGCAATGTACTCTAAGCATGAACATATATCAAGAAGAAAAAGAAATCTCGAAGGCACAATCAGGCAACAGGATATACTCGAAAATGCTTTTTGACATCCTCAAAATCATTCACAATAAAAGATTTTGGATCATCCAAGGAAATTGGAACAATTTTCCTATCCAGTTCCCTTCATCAATCACAGCTGAAGCAGCTAGCATATTTCTATTAATTTCCACCAGAAAACCTCTGATCAACTCATGAGATAAGAAATGTAAACAAATCAACATTAATTTACCCAAAAAATAATAAAGAAGTGCAAAATCCCCTCTTCAGAAATTAGTGAAGTTTTGAATAATGACAGAAAAATCCATCTAAAGAAGAACATTTACCAGAAAACCAAAGCAACCATTAATTTAACACGTGCAATCAACTGAAAAAAATTCCCAAAATGAAAATTTCTATCCATTTATAAAAGCAACCATTAATTTAGCACATGTAATCAACCTTCATATGATTAGACATCAACCATCTATCATAACATCAAAATGCACACTGGGTAATTTTTCTACAGAAAGTTACATTATGAATCTCGATGATGAGATACTGTATGAATCCATGAAGCAGTACTGGGTGTGCTAAAAATTACCTGATGGCTTATGGTGGTACGACGTTGCTGTTGGCGATGGAGGCTGTGAACGACGGACGGCGACAACTTTGAATATAGAGAGGAACAAGGGGAAGGCGTAGATGGAAGGACTGGACGAAGAACGAGAGAGAGAAATGGGGGCCAAATAGAGAAATAATGGTGTTAGGTTTAGGCATATAGGGCTTTAGAGGCACAGGCCTATTGGACATGTTAAACAGACCCATTTGGATCAGTTTTAAATGGGTAATTTTTTGGTTTGGCCCATTGGGCATTTTCTGGGTTTGAATTGGGTTTGGGTCAATGTTTTTGGGCAGGTTTGGATGGGATTTTGGGTATGGGCATATTTTGACAGGCTTAGTTCCATCTAATCACATGGATTAATAATTAATTTGTAATTGGCCAATAAAAAGGAAACATGAAGATGTTATTGACTTGGCTGCATTACAATTTACAGTATACAACCTACCAATATTTGTAAATCGAATTCAGAATATGTAAATATATAGAAATTCGTAATATTATCAAAAATATATTATTTTTACAGTTGGATGACAAACTTATTTTTTTGGTTTAAGGAGATTTTAATATTTGATAAAGATAGTAATTTTATCATAATATTTTAATTAATACAATATAAATTTTATATTTTAAAATTAAAAAAAAATTATTTTTTTATCACGATGTGCTATATATTTATTTGTTTAAATAGTTATATCAAGAAGTTATTGAAAGAGTGAAAAAAATTTCTAAACTTTAAAATACAAAAAAAGGGATGTTACACTAATTGAAATATTAAAAATAAAATTATAATGAAAAACTTATTTCTCAATATGAAGCAACAACAATTAAAAATCATAATTGATAGAATTTGGGTGCCCACATGACTTTACTAATAATTATCCAATTTAGTTAAGAATAATTAATTTCTAATAAGGTTCTAACTCTTATAACCTCTATAAATAGGAGTTTAAAAAATCTAAGTGATGTAACACTCTCTACTAAAAAAATATCTCTTCCATTCGTCTTCCTCAAATCTCTACAAGGGATTTTTAGACTGTGAAACAGTTATCTTTTTTTCAATGTGCATGCTTGTAGTTAAAGGTCATTGCTAGTAACATGAAAGTAAGATCCCATTCTTCCGCTTGTGTCAACGAAATATGCGCTTCAAGAGGTAAACATGTTTACCCTTATTTGTTGTGTTTGTGCTATTTTTGGTTCATAAATGCTATCATTGGCATTATAACCTCGATTTTTGCATTCTGCCATGTTATAATTTTATATCTAAATTTATATGAAATTTGATAGGTCTAAATAGGTAGAATAAAGGCCTAATTTTTAATTTTTATGTATTTTTCATGTTATTTTTGGAATTTATTTTTTATGTGTATGTGTACGCCAAAAATTATGTGAAAAGTCTGTAATCATAAATTAAAAGTCGGTATTTTTGAATTTTAACCTCACCATTATGTTTCTGGATCCTAAAAAACCTTCACTGGCTAAAGTTGAAACGTCGAAAATAGCCTTTAAGGTGGCACATGGAGTGCATGCGCCACCTACATAGGGCACGTGCCAGATGGCATGTGTCCCTAATGTGTGGGCCATCTATCAGAGTGATAAGATGAGTCACTCTGACATATGGCCCAATAAAGGTGCGACACGTGGACCACTGTGGTATCGCAACGTGTCACTACATGTCAGGATGGCTTGTCACTCTGACATATGGGCCAATAAGGTGATGAAATATGGACCACTAAGGTGTCACCACGTGTTAGAGAGACACGGCGCGTGGACCATTAGGAGGCTGACATATGTCGGGTTATGGTGCTATCATGTATCAAAGTCAACATGTGGTCCAATACATGGTTGCCACGTGGATGACTGTGGTCATACCACTTAGCACATGTGGGTCTATCCTTTGCCACGTGGACCAATGGTTGGCTGCCACATGGTAAATGGCAGAATGTGGTCATGCCACGTGGCACTATCTATCCACTTGGATGACACATGGATTCCACGTGGGCCAATGAGTGGTAGCCATATGTCAGACAGTGGTTTGACATCACAACACATAACCCAATAGGATCATGCCATGTGGTAGAGTGCCTCAGCTGGCATTTGTTGTAGCTATCATGTGTGGGGCGCATAAGAGCATATGAGCCCTCCTCCGACCATCAAATCAGCTCAAATTGTTTTTAATCTAATTTTCTTAATTTTTTTTATTTTTTTGTCATTTTTTGAGGACCAGAAAATACTTTTTGGATTTATTTCAAATACAATTATTATAAAAATTGATGAAAAATATTTCTTTTGCCTTCTTGAATTTTTAAATTTGTTTGAAAATTATATTTTGTGGATTTGTTCTTATTTTTTATTAAAATAAGTTTCAATCATATATGTTTGTATATAAGTGTACTTACTATTTATTTTCTATTATGTGTAATAAAAATAATGATGATAAGGACTTCCAGTTGTCCACGGACTCCTGATCAGGAGCATTGCTGAAGCCAATGTAAAAGTGCAAAAGGTTCACAATATAAGGATGGGCAAGAAGGCTCGAACTGATGATGTAGATGCGCTATTGCATCACATAATATACATGCATGAACAAATGCAAGAGTGCATTTGGGCTAGTCTGTTGGACAAAGGACATGATGACATGAACATAATTAAGGTGATGATCAACTCTCTTGGTCACCATCCAAATCTAAGACACTTAATGATAGATGCATGGACTATAGAAAATGAAAATTATAGAATTGCTCAAGGCAACCAACAGAGGAGTGGTGAGGAGCAACACTAAATCTAAGATGGTACTTAAGATTGTACATATTGTGTATTGTCCATGACTATATGATCGAGTTTATGACATTCCTTATTAGTTATATAGGATGGTCAAAGATTCATTTCCCATTACGAGGCTAGTTCTGAGACGTATGAGTCTCCTTAAGTAGTTGACAAGAGTATCATATTTATTGGCTAACAGATTTTTCTTGAGATAGGATTTATGTTTCCTATTATTATTGTTATTTTAAAACAAGTGTGTCTTATCTTAATTTATTTCCTTTTGAGATTGTTGGATTCTTATGATTGAATAAATAAATATGTTTATTTATTTTTTTTGGACATTATATTGGCATTTAACATTTATTATAAATGCATTTGTTAATTGTCAATTGCTAATTGATTTGCAATATTTTATGAGTAAAATGATTGCATGATAATTGAGTTGAGACTTAAATTATCTTTTAATTAAGTTTAAGAACTTAATATCCAACAATTAAGATTTACTATGCATGAAATTTTAATCTATAAGGTTAGAAATAGGACTTAGAGGTTAATTGGATACTGTAAATAGCCTTTTCGAATTTGGACCTAATAGATAGCTTTATTTGTTTATTTTTCAAATACATAGTAAATAATATGTATTGCCTAATCTTCTTTAATATTGTACAATAATTGTTCTATTATTAATTAGAGGATCCAAATGGATACTGCTTACAAATTAGGAGTATAAAAATCCAGTATGTGCTTGAAGAGCAAGAGACTCTAGAAACTTTAAGTTTGATTATGATTAAACCTAATAATGGCACTATAACCTATGCCTATATGGCATGGAAAAAGAGATATTCCACTGCTCGCATCATATTGCTAAATGCAAATGGATAATGACATCACTAAGCAATTCTGCAAGTATCAAAATGCAATGGATCATTAGATCACTTTACAAATTCAGAGATATGTCTCTACTAAGGTTCAATCATTAGTGATCAAGTTTGATATTTATCAAAAAAGTCTGATCATACAATGCAAAAACATTTAATAGAGATGGAAAACATGATATGTTAGCTTAGTGAAGCTGGTCATAAGTTGATCAATGAGAAGTAAGTCCAAGTTTTTATTCGTTCCTTATCTAGGATTTGGGAGCATATAAAGATGCAACCAACTAATGAGGAATGTATAAAGATATTTGAGGATTCTGCTCGATATTTAGAGCTTAATGAAGACTTTTTGGCATCGTTTAAGGTCAATGCCAAAGTCCATATGGCACAGTTGCATTCTGGTAGAATAAGTTCTAACTAGAACAAGAAAAGAAGCTTGAATAGGAAGGGTAAGAAAAAAGCTTAAAAGCCTAAAAGGAAAAAGGTAAAACAAAATTACAAAAAGTCCGAAGGCAATAAAAGGATAAACATTTCAAGAGTGAAATGTTTCTTTAACTGCCAATAAAAATAATAGTATGCAAAAGATTGCATTATGCCTAGGCAGGTACATTATTTTCACTCAAGAGTGTCTGAAATATATGTATCTAGTTCTATATTTCTTATTGAATTTCATCATTTGTGGATTATAGATTCAAGAGTAATAGACCACGTGACAAAGGATCGGGATGTTTTTTCTAGTTAATCTATGTTCTTACTTTGATGAAACTTGGTTTCATTTACATTTTCAGGATAACAATGTATGCTTATGTTTAGATGATGCATATTATTGTTTTGGTTTTGTTTTGAACAGTTTTGTTGTTATGGATTTTGATCCTGACTATTCAAGTAAAACTATTTTTCCTTTTATCTATATTTTTTCTCATAGTTATGAGAATAATGTGAAATTGTGGTATGCTAGATTAAACCACATTGGCCAAGACTGATGAGTCATTAGCCAAAGTGAAATTGATTGGTGATTTGAATAAGGTTGAATTACCTACCCATAAGCATTATCTGAAAGGAAAACTGGTTAGAAAACCATTCAAAAGAGGAACTAAAGCCATATCTCTATTGCAATTAATCCATTTCGATATTTATGGTCTAATGAATGTGAGGGCTAGGCATGGGGTCTGCTATTTCATCACATTTATAGATGATTACATGAGATATGGTCATGTCTATTTGATTTTTCACAAATCAAAAACATTGAGTTGCTTCAAAGGTTATATCAACTTAGTTGAATATCAATTAGACAGAAAAATTAAAGCTTTAAAAACTGACAGAGGTCAAGAATATCTATCTAATGAATTTAAAGCTTTATGTGATGAAAAAGGAATTGAACATTAGTTGTCTATTCCTAGAACTTCACAACAAAACGGTATTGCAGAAAGGAGAAATAAGACTCTCTTAGACGTGGTGAGATCTATGATGGTTGAGGTAAATTTTTCAATCTCCTATTGGGGAGATGCACTATTAACTACTATATATGTTTTAAACTTTATACCCTTTAAGTCTGTTACATCCACTCCTTATGAGTTATGGACTAGTCAATAACCTAACTCAAGCCATTTACGATCTTAGGATTGGGCTGCTTATTTCCATAATACCTCAAGTAAATTTGATCAATTGAGACCAAAAGGTGAAAAAAGTATTTTTGTGAGATATTCTGAAGTATCAAAAGGATATGTATTTATGGGTGAGTAAGAAAATGGTACAGTGATGGAATTTGAATCGTTAAATGTCATTTGCTTAGAAAATAAATTTCCAAAGTTGGGCAAAGTGAGTCAAGACTTCATTATCTATTAAACTCAAGAAGAGAAACTATCATGATCACTCAATTAGAGTGGGAGGAAATTTGAAGAAGAAGGTCAAAACCCTCTTTCTAATGATCCAGATGTTCGGGGTCCTTACTCTAGTGGGAGTATTTTACAATCCAGTGAAGGCATGGAAAGTCAGGGCCCTTACTTAAATGGGGGTATTCCTAGCTCTAGTGGGAGCATGGATCTCTATCCCAATAGGAGTAATTCGAATTATGATAAATATATGAGATATGTTTATCAAGAATTAGAACTATGAAAATCTAAAAGGAAAAGTATTTCACATCAATGATTTGAGTTCGAAGGCTCGAACGAAGCCTTTTTAACTACACCATAAGATGAAAAAGAGCCTAAAAATATGCAAGAAACTCTTTCCTACCTAGCTAAAGAAAAATAGATTAAGGTAATGGAAGAAGAAATGGCATCTATGAGATTAAACCATGTTTGGAAACTAGTTGATTGATCGAAATGATATAAACCAATTAAGAATAAGTGGATTCTCAAGATAAAGTAAAAAAGCTGATGAAAGCATCAAAAGATATAAAGCTCGATTAGTCGCTAAGAGTTTACGTAACAAGAATGGATTGATTGTGAGGAGACTTTCTCACCCATTATAAGATTTACGTCCATAAGATTAATTCTGGTCTTAGTGGCTAGTTTAGACATAGAGTTACATCAAATGGATGTAAAGACTTCTTTCCTTAATTGAGGATTAGATGAAAACATTTACATGGAACAACCTATAGATTTTATTGTAAAAGGCAGTGAACATAAGGTTTGCCAACTGAAAAGATAAATTTATGGTCTTAAACAGTTTTCAAGTTAATGTTATTTGAGATTTCATAAGACAACCATATTGAATGGGTTCAACATGATTGATGAAAACTACTATGTTTATCATAAAAGCTTTAAGGATAATTTATCATTTTGACTTTATATTTAGAAGACGTACTAATAGTAGGAAATGACAAAGAGTACATAAATGAAATTAAAGGTTGGTTATCCTCTAATTTTGAAATGAAAGATATAGGTCAAGCAAACTACATCCTTGGAATTAAGATTTCAAAAGATCGTTCGAGAAGGTTGTTGTCTCTCTTGCAAGAGACATATATCAATAAAGTTTTTGAATGATTTAATATGCAAAATTGCAAACCCATTGATAACCCTATTGCCAAGAAGCAATTTCTTAGCAAGAGTATGTGTCCTGAGATGCTAGAAGAAATGGAATGCATGAGAAAGGTTTCATATACCATTGTTGTGGGTAGTCTAATGTATGTAAGGTTGTATACAAGACCTGATATATGCTATGCAGTTGGCATAGTAAGTAGATATCAGTCCAATCCAAGTGCAGAACATTGGAAAGCAGTGAAAAAGATACTTAGATACCTCAAAGTACCACAGATTATTCTCTCTATTATCAAGGGAAGGATATGCAATTGAGAGGATACATAGATGTTGGCTAGGAAGGAGATGTGGATAAGAGGAAATCCACCGCAGAATTTATTTTCTTACTTGGCAAGAGTGCCATCTCATGGAGTAGCAAGAAAAAAACTTGTATAGCCCTATCAAAAATGAAAGCTGAGTTTATTGCTTCCTCAGCTGCAATACAAGAAGCAGTTTGGCTCGAAAAGGTTTATGGATTATTTAAGAATAACTTCTTTAGAAGAACCAGCGACTGTCTATAGTGACAGTCATTCATTGATAGCTTACATAAAAAATTCAAAGTTTCATAGTAAGACTAAGCATATCGACATTATGTATCATTACACGAAAGATATAGTTGCATGAGGAGAAGTAAACTTACAATACATTTTCATGAAAGATATGATAGCATATCCATTAACTACGCCTGTATCAAGAGATGTGTTTGAGAGACACATTGGATCTCAAGGTTTGCATAGGATATGAGTTGTATTGTTTTCTTATGTAATCCTTTAACATTATTATTTATGAATAATAATAAATTTCATTGTTTTGCAATATATGATTGTGAATATTTATATGTAAATATTTATTTTTATTTATTATATGACTGAGCATGTCGAATAGAGAAGTAGCCCACTCACACGGGTGTTTACTTTAGTTTTGATAATGAGTTGACAAAGACTAAGATGATGTAATTTTTGAACATATGATGAACTCGAGAGCCTGTTCAAAATAAAGTGTCATTTTGCAGAAAATGCAAGATTAATCTTGTTAAGGTGCAAGATAAAGATATACATGAGGTTGTATGCTTTAGATTGACATCCAAATTAGATTAAGTGTAATCCTATAATAAGTTAAACGTGACTATCATATTCTATCTTGAAAGCCAAAAGTAGTCTTGAAGTGAGAGGACTAAAGTTGGATGCTTTGGTGCATCGCAATCTTATGCTTCTGTATAGTTTTAAAATACATTTTGCAAGACATGCACTCCTTAAAGGGAAGAAAAGAACACCATAACACATATTTCATACCATGTGTGCTTATGTGACCAAGAGATGAACATTACATAACTGAATTATCTCAACTTTCTCTAGTTTGAGACACTATTGAATAATGACCCTTAGAACGCTTAACTTATCCCTGAAATATGGTTCAGTGTGGCTAGCTTAGTTAGTATCTAAAAGGCTTTGGAATAATTCAGCATGGCGAGTCTAATTAGAAAAGCAAGTTAAATCATGATGGATGGCATATAATAAAAGGGAAAGATAGCCTTCTGATCACATTTAATGGTTTCGTGGTTCACCGGCATGCCTATTATAGTCTCTATGAGTAGAGACATAATAATGAACATGAAAATTGTTTTATGAGATAATGGGTTAAAATAATAAATGTGAGAAGGCAATCTAGAGTTGAGCATATGTGAAAAAGAAAGATCTTAATTTCACTTTTTGAGATGCTACATATCCCTAACAGGTGTGCAACATTAGTGCTCTCGATGTATGTTGGTTACACGGTTTATCTGCCTATATAATTGGAGATGTTGACTGAAAAATGTTCCGTCACGTGCGAGTGAGAGATGATAGAGTTTAAGTGCACCCATGACTCTACTAATAATTATCCTATTTAGTTTAGGATAATTAATTCCCAATAAAAAATAGGAATTAAAGTTAAATTAAGATTCTAACTCTTATAACATCTATAAATAGGGTTTAGAAAACCTAAGTGACGTTATACTCTCTACTAAAAATTTCTCTCTTATATTCGTCTTCCTCAAATCTTTTCAAGGGGCTTTTAGACTGTGGAATAGTCACCTTTTTTTCGGCGTACGTGCTCATGGTTAAAGGTAATTGCCACTAATGTGTAAGTAATATCCCATCCTTCAGCTCATCTCAACGAAATCTACATTTCAAGAGGTAAACATATTTACCCTTATTTATTATATTTGTTTTATTTTGGATGCATTAATGCTATCAATAATAATTGCCTTCCCTTCTTTTGGAGAAAAATACATAATCCTACTTCAACAGTTTCTGTTAGGGGTGTGCAAAATCGAAAATCAAACCGAATGGACTTTGATCTATTTGGTTTAGTTATTTCGATTTTCGGTTCATTCAATTTTAAACCAAAATAAAAAAATAATTTAATCGGCTTGGTTCGATTATTGAAATTGAAAAATCGAAATAATCAAATCAACAGAAGTTTATATATATATATATATATATATATATATATATTTCAGAATATAACTTGGATTGATGGTGATTGATGGTGTGGAAACAAAAAAAAATTCCTTAAGGTCCCAAGTTCACGACTCACGAATGGCATACATGTTGTTTTCTTTTTTTTTTTTACTTTAATTTTTTTTTCTCAATTTTTTTATTTTAAAAGTTTGTTTTATTTTTTTTTACTCTACAAAAATTTAATTCACTATTTTTTTAACTTTTATTTTTTTTACTTTAATCTTTTTTCTTTGTTTTTTATTTTCTCATTTTTTTGCTTTAAAAGTTTTATTTTAATATTTTTTACTTTACAAAAATCTAATTCACTAATTTTTTTTAATTTTATTTTTTTACTTTAATCTTTTTTCTTTTCTTAAAATTTTTATTTAAATTTTTTTACTTACGTAAGTGGAGGAAAATTTTTTTACTTAACCGCAAGTCAATCTAATTATTATTAAAATTAAAACTACAAATTCTTTCTTTAATTTTCTGTCGGATTGGTGTATCTAGTAGATACTATCTAGTATCTACCCAATTTCTTTAGCAATGGAGGCTGGCATTACGTTTTTTACTAGGAAAATAAATAATAAAATATATTTTTTTATTACTTATATTTGAATCTAAAGTTTTTTCACAATTTTTAATGTTTATGATTTGTTAATCGAAAATGAAATAAATATTTAACCAAATTAATTTTTAACTTTGATTTTAATCAGCAACATTCATTAATTTAAAGTATTTTTGATTAAATAAATAATATAATATATTTTGATTACTTATATTTGAAGTACCTAAAAAAGTTTCTAAATAAATCCTTAATTTATTAAATTCCAAAATGAGGCATATTCATGAATAGTTCCCTTTAATATCATTAATGTAAAGATCAAAATTGAAATTCATATTATACATTAGGAAAAAAATAAAAAAGCAAACCGACAAACTAATTTTATATGCTTTTCCCTCTAATTTTGGCAGGTCTCTTAATATTCTATTTCATTTGTAAATTTTTCAATTATACCGTCCCCTTAATTTGCTAACTTATACCTTTCATACATTTGAATTCTTTTAGCTATTAAATTTCAAATGTGTATAATTGTATTTTCAATGTAAATCACTTAATCTCCTTTTTTTTTTATGTTGTATCAAATTTCAAATATGTATAATTTTTTATTGGAGGTTTTTTTACTATATTTTTTAAAATATTATTTTAGTAGTATTTTTTTAATATAATTTTGATTAATATATATTATAGACATAATATAATAAATTTATGTATATTATTTAAATAATTTTATTTTGTTAAATATAAATTAATTTAATGTATGTATCTATATAGGTTTAAAGTCCAATAAAAAAGAAGTCTATATTGACCTAGAATAGATTGGATCGAACCGAATCGATCGAAATCAATTCGGTCTATTTGGTTTCGGATCTAAAAATTTCGATTTTCGATTCGGTTTTTTTAATTTAGGAAGTTAGGTTTTTTATCTATTCGGTTCGATTCAAAACCGAACTGAACCGATCATTTACACGTCCCCAGTTTCTGTACCTCAGATCTTGCGGCTTACAAATATTTATTATGCTTAATCTACCACTAATTAATAATTTTTTTTACGCTGTAATTTATCTTTTTTCTTTTTGGGCTTATCTATGTTTTTGTGAGTATCTATGTTTTTGTATTTTTCATATTATTATATTAGCCATAAGAATTTGAATCAAATATGTATACTTGGAATATGATTAATGTTAATATTTGAGCATTCGATCTTTTTAAAATTAGAATCCATATATCTTTCATTAGATTTTTCTTACTTTACTGATTTTTATTTATTTATTTATTTTTCATATTTGACCCAACAAGCTCATTTTCTGTTTTGGATTTTGAATTGAACTGCTGCATTAGGACAAGGTAAAATATCAAAATTTTTACTCCTATTTTTCTTTTTTAATTTTTTTTCTCAACTAAATATGGTGAATTTATGTTTGTGGCACTGTTATATTTGCATTGAATCCTTACTGGCTTTTTAGTTTTTAATGTTTAGATTATATTTTTGAGTTTTATAATAAATGAAGATTAAAAAATAAATAAGAAAAACTAATAGTAGAGCAAATAATGCTCAATTCTATTTCTATTGGCATTTAATTGATTAGTCCTTTGTGTGAATTTGATCTTGTTCTGTGGATTTTTGCAATTTTCTTATATATTTATTTGCACCGGAACATGCATTTAAATAAATCTTATAACTTGATTAGTTTATGCACATGCAACTGTAATGTAAGGTTTGGAGGCTAAATGTATTTAAACCGAATTATATTCGACTTTTTGTCTAAAAACACCCAATTATATTCTAACTTATTTATATTTTTTTAATTTTAATTTAGTTTTTATTTTTAATATTTTGTGTTAAGTCTCAGATTTACATGGTAATTATATTTTGCTTTTTATCAATGAAGAACAGTACAAAGATAACATTTCACAATATATAAAAATAATTAAAAATCAATTACGATGAGATCACTAATAATATGTTTTTGACAATTATATACATGTTAAATTTAGCAGATTTGTAGCTACGATGGAAATTAAATATACTAAATACACTACAAAAAAATTAGCAAATTGCAACGGAAATTAGCAACCGAATTTGTTAAATTTCCGTTGCTAATAAAAATTAGCAACGAAAAATAGTAACAGAACATTCGGTTGCATATTTGACGGTTGGTATTTTTAGCAACGGAAATTTTTTTCATAGCAACGGATTTCAATTTCTGTTGCTATTTTTACCAACAAAATTAGAATTTCCGTTGCTATTTGTAGCAACTGAAATCAATTTCCGTTGCTATTTCTAGCAACAGAATTGAAGTTTCCGTTGCTAAATTCAGCTAGTATTATTAAATAATTACGATGCAATTATCGTCGCTATTCCGTTACTAATTTTTGAAAAATAATTAAATAAATTCAATTAAACTATGAAAATATAATGCAAAAGAATTGAAAGATAAAAACAAGCAAGCAAACAAAGAACAGGTAATTAATTAATTAATTAATTAATTTTAAATATAATAATAACAATAATAACAATGAATTAATGAGTTGCAATATAAATTTTAAACAAAATCAACAGCTGCCTACTACAGCATACTTCACATAGTTAAGGCAATTATAAGCTAGGATTTAGAAAGCAACCAATTGAAGATTTCATGAGGAGAGGTAAAAGGGAAACAGATGGTAAGAATGATATTATGCTATCGAGAGATAAACAAATATTAGACACAATGCTACCACTTGTTGACTATCTAATTGCACTTGACTCAAAAATCAATTTCAATGAAGACATGACATTGTTATTCAATCGAGAAATTGATATGTTGAATGCCACAGAGTAAATCCTACAAAGTATAGAATTTACTGCACATCAACATCGGCATCTTCATTTATCTTTGAACTTTACATTTTTCTACAGGAATCCCGAAATTAAAATTTGCTCTCTCAGCTTTATGCAGAATATGCATAAGCGAAAAGCCCAATATAGGCAATAGTCAATTCACCAACAAAAAAGAGTACCTTAGTTAATCTGCAATATCCAAAGAATTAATGAGAGAAGTGGATGGATTAGCCTATGGAAGACTTGGAGTTGACGGCTAAAGCAGCAGCTTTTAGTGTTTTGGCCCCTATTTAATGAGAATGGTTTAGGACAAAGCCATTTGAATCTAGAAATAACCACATTATAAAATGTATCTGAAAATGCATTAGGAACATAATCTCACATTGTTTCAATGTGGTAGCTGCCTCTTTGTTTGCTTTCAACTGTGCATAAGCTGCATTGCAAAATATATTATATATATTCCAAAGCATAAAAAGAGAGACCAATTGATGAAACATAAATGATATAACAAATCAAAAGATAGCAGGAGCAAAGCAAGTAATGTACATAATCCCACTTGTTCCTCCCATAACTCTTCTAATAGTTGATCCAATTTCATTTACTATTTTCGCAGCATCATTGAGGGGATAACTAGGAACAATAAAAGTTATTCGCGTGAGACAATGGAAACAGATAAATTTTCAAGTAAAAGAAAAATAAAAGGAATAACCCTTTTCCAAGCTTTCATAAGAAGGATTTCATACTAGTTTGTAAAGCAATTCCAATTCAATAAAATGTTCATCTTCTATGGTTGGTCCGTTTGCATGTTTTTGTACCTTTTGCCTCATCATCGATGCATTATGCATAAGAAATTTTAACTTCTGTGCTTTCAATTTCTTGAAACTTTCAGCTGAGCCCCTAGAATGTGGTGTTTGAGAACCAATATTTGCCATAGTGGCAGAACTTGCAATGCCTGTGATGCCAAGTTTAGTGCTGTAAGAAATTCAGTTTTGCCTATCTTAAGTTGTAAAGTTTGGGACAAAATGGTGGCACATACTGTCGACCTAAGATGGTAGCAAACAAAATCATTTGTTTAGCCTTAACAGTTCCTTATTTAACAAACCAAAGAAGAAAAAACCCAGAACCGAAGACAAGAGGGGAGCTAAAAGCTCCAAAACCAAGTATGTTCCAAGCATGAATTAGCCCTTAATAACATTTTATTATAGCATTTCTTAAGATATATGTGGGACTTGCAATTCATCTAAATAGAGTGAAAAATAAATAAATAATGGACAACATCCTCTCAAAAAGCAAGCTCTGACATAAACACGAGAGAAACCTTACTGGCTGAAAACTGAAACTAACAATTAATAGAGGATTGAATTATGAGTGCATGAAAAACTATCTAAATGAGAATTGTCTGCAAAATATAGCAAGGAGTTTAGACCACATCTGTAGTATCTTTGATTCAACAAGCCAAATCTTTTTGCGGGTTTCTTCAATTGTGACTTCAGTCTAAAGAAATAGAAAGGGATTAATCATAGACATTACAAGAAGGAAGTGAATCTTTATAAGATAATCAATAGATAAAAATAGTAACTTGGCACTTGTTTTGATATCTCGAGAGCAATAAGCTTAGCTATACCAGTACTGGCCTGCAACATCCAAATGCCAAAATTAAGAAACAAGAGACTCATAATTAAGCATAAAAAAGCAAAATTTATTGACATAGCTGATTTTGTGTTTTCTATATAATTTGATGTATTGATGGCATATGGTATTCGAGGCTCACCTCTCCAGCACCAAGGAATAAGAATCTATGGTCAGCCAAGGTTCCCCCAACTAGCTTAAGTGCTGCAAGAAGTCCAGCTAGCACCACAGATGCTCTACCTTACAGTAAACTTGTCCAGTTGCCCTCTTCTATCTAAGGCCGATATAAAATTCATCATTCAACAGTTGCTGATTGTTTGTGCCAATATCAATCGTGACAGGCAAACACTAAAAGTATCAAGTTAAAAATGTGGTAACTCAGTAACTAAACTCAGGAAAGATATACTCTGCTGACAAATGTAGATATACTATAGATGATCTATATATATAATACAATGAGTTAGGCTTAGGGAATTATTACAAGCAATTTCGTGGATCTTTCTCTAATGCTAAGCACAAAGTGAAATCAAATAATAGAGAAAATAATAATGAATATAAAGTTTTATTAAGCTTACAGCTGAGGGACGTATTCCTCCTAATGCAGTGTATAAGGAGAGTTTTCCTACAGAAATTCCCATTCCCTGGAGACGACAACAAATAAAAGTTAACATTAAAACTGAGATAACGAATTTGACTTCAAAGAGATTGAGACAAGCATGGATTAAGCCATGAAATAAAAATTTGCATATATATTAAGCAACAAGTTCAGGAATCATTACCTAGCAACCAAGATCACCAAGTCCCAAAATCTGCTCACCATCTATAACAACAATAACCTATATATTTCTCTCTGACCAGTTCTTTAATACTTCAAGAATCTTCCCTCTGAAAATTCCACTAGTCAGTATCTTTTTGGATATATTAAGCAATTCATGAACTATAAATGCTATAACAATGCCATACTTCTCTTTCAAGCTGATGTAGAGACCCTGTGGTCGCCTGAAAATGCTCACGTACTTTTGGTAAGCTTCACCAACATGGGAGTGTACACTGCCTGCAGCAACTCCTCAACGTTATCAATCAGAAGCTTATAAAACAACCTCTCATTCCTCTCATGTAAAACATATAAAAGCTCGATTACATTATTATACTAAATTTAATGATATCTCTATCCTGAACAACATAGAGTGGTGCGAATTAAAGCTACCTGAAAATCCATCATGGCAACATATCATTGCAAGGGAACTTTGTACTGACGAAGATTGTGCATCAACTTTTTCTCCTAGTAGTAACAAAAGCCATATAGAATAAGTACTAAAAACATATAATCTGTGAGTAAGAGTCATTATATACATGATCTTCAACTGTGATTAATGTTTGTTTAAGCTAACCCGGAGCTCCTGAGTGACGATTATTAGGGGCAAAAGGCCACGCAAGTAATGAGCATCCCTCTCTTTCTCAGTGAAAACAAGCCCTTTATTATGGTAGGGGTCTCGCATCAAAGTATAGTCATTGCAGATTAAAAAATTATTATAGCTAAGTAACAAACCGAAAACTAAGAATTCTGCAAAGCTTATACATATTAATGCATCTTAATAATTACAATATCGAGCCATTTTCCTTTCCAGATCTACCTATTTAGTGTGAGTTATGTATATGGCATAAATTTTGAACAAGAAATGGAAGCACTGTAACATGATTTTTTAATAAAAATTTCCCAGAATACAATTTGAATAGAGAAACATCAAATAAACTAGATATAGCTAAGGCAAAAAATTAATACTTATGAAATGAGAATTAATTTAAGCAAAACTACGAACAACGCAAAAAACATAACTTTTGATAAGTAACCACAACAAAAAAAACCATGTCAATAAAATCTTAAAAAACAAAACAAACAAGACAAAGAATTCAGTTATAAGAAATTGAAGACAAAAGCTTTAAACTTGACAAAAGCTAAGATACAAACAATAGGAAACTATATTTACAGCTTTGTATGCTCTTCTCACCTAGCTACAGAAACAATCCATGGGGTTGGGCTGGTGAGAACTGAGAATAATTGACATGGAAAGCATATGAACTTCAACTGAGTCGAGGGATAGTATCCTTAGTTACAGAGGACCCTTTAGCAAAATGCATAAAGTTTGGTGAGGAAGATGAAAAATCATAAACTTTGTATAAATCAAAACTTACGAAAGGATTAAAAGTATGAAATAGAAAGAGAATAGTCAGTAAATCTGAGAAAATGAGCAATTAGGAAAAACTTAAAGAAAGAGAACTGAACTTAGCTCACCTTATAACCCCCGATCCCAAACTGAAAAAGCCTAATATCATTGGCCTTAAGAAACTCCGTTTTTAACTCAAGATAAGGCTCAGGACATAACACAAAAACCAAAAACCCTAAATTACTATGAATCTAAATTCCGAACCACAAATGGTTACATATACTAGAGAACAACTTACATGATAGAGCAGAGATGAAGAGTTTGAAGAAAATGGAAGTTAGCGGAGTCAGGAAATTCGGACCTGAAAATGCCATTTTTAAAGGAGGAGTGAAGCTGAGGTCATTCGAGACAACCAGCGAAGATAAAAGAGTATAATAAGGAGTAAGCGAGAGATCGAGGTGGTCAACGATGGCAACTTTGATTGTTTTACAGAGCATCTCAGGTTGAGAGTTGGCGGTGGAAATTAGTAGCATCTCAGGTTCAATAAGAAAATAAGAGGTTTTTTTATACCTAGGGCAAATAACAAATTAGCAACCAAATCTTCATTCGGTTGCTATTTAGCAACGAAATTTTAATTCCATTGCTATTTCGATAAAAAATACCAACGAAATTATTTTTCGTTGCAATTTTAGCAACGGAATTATAATTCCATTGGTATTTTCGCTCCCAAATTATAAGTCTAAGTGGGTCTACAAATACCAACGGAATCTGGTTTCGGTTCCAATTTTAGCAACGAAAATACATTCCATTGGTATTTTTTGCTGCATACGAGGATGAAAAATTTGGAAATCAAAAAAAGCAACCGAATTCTTTTCTGTTGGTAAAATAGCAACGGAATTGAATTTTCGTTGCTATTTTTAATGCTCCAAAAATACCAATGGTATTCAATTTTCGTTGGTAAACTGCAACCGAAAAAATATTCGATTGCAATTTTAGCAACGAAAATACATTTCGTTGGTATTTTTTGTTGCAAACGATTGATGAAAAATTTGGAAATCAAAAATAGCAACCAAATTCTTTTCCATTGGTAAAATAGCAATGGAATTGAATTTTTGTTGCTATTTTTTATGCTCCAAAAATACCAACTGTATTCAATTTTCGTTGGTAAATTGCAACCGAAAAAATATTTGGTTGCTAAACTAGCAACGAAAATCTATATCCGTTGCTATTTTTCCTTCCAAAATTTTTCTGCCAGCTTTTAGCATCTTTTTAGCAACGGTTTACATATTCCTTTGCTAATTTCGGTTGTTAAATTTCGGCTCCACTAATTCCCTCCAATTTTAGCAACGGACAATAACCAAATATATTTCAATTGCTAAATCTGGAATGTTTAGCCAATTTTAGCAATGAAAATTAATTTCCGTTGCTAAATAGCAACGAAATTTGTTTGCATTTGTTGCTATTTTTTCCTTGCTATTTTCATATTTTCTTGTAGTGATATATGTTAGTTTGATTATGCTTTTTAAAAGAGAAAAATGATTATATACGCACTTATTGGTTGAGATTTATCCAATTTAAACTGAATTAATTATAATTTAAAATTTTTAAATACCAGCAATTAGATTAAAAAACATAACTATGTTTAATTTATCCAAACCATCATATTTTGTCTAATTTTATTCATTTGTTGTTGATATAATTTTTTTAAAAAAAATTTCTAATACATGTACTTATCAACATTGAATAAGATATTACATAAGCAATATTCAATAAAAATAGAATTAATTTTTGGAAAAAAAATTTAGACCTATATATTTATTTATCCATAATTCAATCTCATTTTGAGGATTATGAAAAGTATTAGTCATTAATTAGAGATTTTTTATGGTATTTTTCTTACAATTTTATAATGCATAAATATTCTTGAAAATTTATAATTTTTTGTAGTTGTACAAATAAAATACACTAAGTTACGAAAATAAAGAGAAGATATATTATTGAAATGATAAATTTATGTAGTCATTAAAAATAATTTAGAATAGGTAAATAACCTTTATTTATTGCAATAATCTTATTGTAGCTAGGATGAACAAAAAAATCAAAAATATGGTTAACCGTAAAATCGGTTCGAAACCGAACCGATTTTTAAGGTTAACCTATTCCAATGAATTCGGTTACGGTTTTTAATTTTTACATTTTTTGTTAATGGTTACGGTTTAAGTTTTTAAGTACCGGTTAACCAGTTGTCCACGATTAACCGGTTTATATATATATATATATATATATATATATATATATATATATATATATATATATATATATATATATATATATATATATCTTCAATTTTTCTCTATTTCTCTCTAAAATTTATATGAAATAATACTTTAAATTATATTTTTATTTTTATACTTTAATTTTTTATGTTTTCCTATAAAATTTATATAATACTTTAAACTAAATTTATATTATATCATTCTCTTTAATTATATAGCAATATTTATATATAGTATACAATTAACTTTTATATATTTTTTTATCATATATTGGTGTTCATATTTTACTTAATAGCATTTAATTACATTATTATCCAAAATTTTATTTGACTTAGAATTAAACATAGTAATGTTCAATAAATATCAAACCTATTTTATAATATTAGCTATTAATTTATAAAATATGAATTTTGGCTAGTAAATTATGTTTATTTCGTTATTTTTATATTAAATTACTTTACACATTGAAAATTGAATTAAATTTTATTTAATTTTTTATATAATTTTATGTTATAAATTTTAATGGTTAACCGAAAAATATTGGTTAACCAAACTAAAAAACCGAATCCGATGTACTAGTTAACCGAATGTAACGGACTGGTTAATGGTTAGTAATTTTAAAAAATCGATATTAATGGACTGATTAATTTTTTTGCTCATGGACGGATTAACAGTCCATACTCATCCCTAATTATAGCTGTAACTAGTGATAAGTATGAACCGGTTAACCGATTTATTAACAATTTATTTATCAGTCTATTAATTTCGATTAGCCATTATATCAGTTTTGATTTTTAACCAATTTTTTAGAGAAATTTATTAGTTAACCATTAAAAATTTTTAACGTAGAAATTTAGTAAATTATACAAATTATTATAAATTTATTTTTAATGGTTAGGAAATGCTTCAAAAAATAGAAAATACAAAAAAAAATGATATTCATTAAAAAATCAAAAGAAAAATAAAATTTCACAATTAATTGGCAAAATTGAACATAATGTTTTTTTGTTAACTAAAAATTTATTTATTTTTTTACTCACCCCTATTCGCTTCCTATTTGTTTTTGTTTGTTTTTTGTTAAAAATTTACATCAACTTGATTTGATTTCTTTTATAATTTTTAAAATAAATTAATCTTGTTTTTTTTTTGTTGGAGAGTTCTTATTAAATTGTATTCTTTAGTTATTAAAACAACTTAAAAGATTTTATGATAAGAAATTTATAATCATTATTTTGGGTCTAGTCAATAACTCAACTCCTTTTAGAATTAGTAGTAAAATTATTTATGTTTTAATAGCGTTTAGTCTTTTCCATTTTAAATAGTACAGATATAAAATAATTCATCATTTTTATTTTAGATCAACTCAAGATATACATTCCAATAGAAAATTATTATTTTATTGAAGTAGAAGATTTAGTATAAATCATATATATGATCGTGAAAATAAAATTTCATTATGCTATTAAAATTGTATCTCAATTCCATTTAAGTTGAGAATGTAATTTTATCCACAAATAATATTTTAGGATTTTTTTTTTATTTATATAGACTACCAACTTTGTTTGTAAAATTATTTTTTTTGAAAGAAACATCAAAAAAAGTCATGCCATTTGTTAACTATTTATATATTGAAAAATTAAGATATTCATATGTTGATATAGCCACATAAGATCAAGATACGAATCTATGTATTTTGCCAAATAAAAAATAACTGAAAAATTAAAAAATATATATATAATTTTAGTTCAGTCAAAAAAATTAACAAATAACTGAAAAATATTTTCGAAATGATTTTTTATTTTATCTTAATTATTTTATATCTTAATCCGAAAATATTTCAGCATTATTTTAAAATTTTTTATCTTGGTCGGTTTAACAGACGCTATTTAAGTAAAATGACACGTTTAGGATTGAACACTTCAATGGGTATAAACGACTATTGGATCCCTAAAATGGAAAATTTCTTTATTTCATGAGTTAAAATAAAGCCATTTACATAGCATGCAAGTCAAAATTTTGAAATTTTAAAAATGAGTTTTTTTCTTAAAAACTCTTTTAAATCTCAACATCTTTAGTTCTTTAAAGTATTAACCTTACAGCAAATATTTAATTATAAGGTAATCTCCCGGACAAAAAAAAATCTTGGACTAAGATTACCTATATATATATAGTCACTAAAATTTATTTATAATTAATTAATAATACATCTATTTTCACACTTTTTCTACAAAATTAAGTCTCGCTAACATTAATAAATAAACCCCATTAATGTGATCCATATGATTATTTCTTCCGTAATATAGGAATGAACTCTAACAAAGTATTATTGATTTGCATTCTTCTAAACAAAGAAAGAGATAAATGATTACAACAAAATCCCTGTTAGATTATGCTTAATGTATTATCTACTTTATTATTTTGAAATGGTTTGGTATATTGAAAAAAATAATTCTAAAAAAATTTACAAAAATAAAAATCTAATTACTAAAAAAAACACATTTATAATATATGCTTGCTAATCAAAATAAATAAATAACCCATATAATCTTTTTTTTTTGTTGGTATTGTAGGAATAAACTCTAATAGAAGTATTTTGACCAACACATTTATTTTTTCTAAAAGAAGAAGAAAAAAATCAATGATTGGAACAGTATCCTCTGTTAGATTATGCTTAATCTACTTTGAACTTTCTATAAAATTTATAGTTATGAAATTCTTTTAGGACCATTAATTATAATATTGCCAACTAATCCTTTATTGTCTTTATGCTACTCTTCATTATCACCAATTAAAAATAACACTTGTTTGCATAATTTGCTATTTATGTGATAATTAACCCACATTATGGTCAAACTACATTTCAAATAATTTATTTTCTTATTCATATTTTCCTTCTCTTTTGAAAAGGACGAAGAGTGCTTAATATTTTAAGTCAATGTTAATGTTAAGAAGTTAAAAACTTACTCTAATTATTGATATTAGTTCAGTAAATAGTTAGACGGTCTTATCCCCCATCTCTTGACCAAAAATAAAAAATAAAATAGATAGTTATATCACAAACTCTTTATTATTTCCGAGAAGTAAGAAAGATTCTTTTATTCTTTCTCTGTTTTTCAATTTTCGTTGTTAAAAAAATAGAAATAATTAAAAAAAAAATTCTTTACAACCTCAATATTAGTTCAAGTAGGCTACATTTGGTTGACCGTAAATAAATGAGATAGTAAAATATAATATAAACTAATATTAATAAAATATTTAAAAAAATTAATGTGAAACAACATAATATGCCATAACATACATTATTTCACATACACTATATAAAATAAGACATAATTTATCATTGGCTTTATGTAATAAAACAAATACCGTATTAGAAAATAGAAAGGCAAATTTTAGGTATCTTCATGTCTTTAGTATCACTTTTATCTCTAACATTTTTTAGGTCAATTTTTTTCCATTTTGAGTTCAAAAAATAAAAATAAGAAAAATGAAAAAGGAAACACAAGTCCATTAGTGTATTGTACAACACAATTGCATTCCGTTCCATTCTATTGTTTGTTGATAACCGGCCTTTATCTTATGGTAATGAATATGCATTTATCTTATAATGCAATTTTTGGCCGCCTCAGCTGGCCGCAGTAGATACTTACATTTCCATGCAAAGGCTAATCATAAAAGTACCTGCACCAGAAGGGACGACCATACTTTGTGGAAACCAGAACTTGGCTAGGGAAACGTATGTTACTATGCTAAAGGAGGCAAAGCAAGCCTTCCCAGTTGATACCATGGATGTCCCAACTGATGCTCGAAATAAGAAACTAGTAGATCTATTGCAGGACGTTGAGTTGCTACCGAAAAAATAGTAAAGATAGCCTCGAAAAAGCCAAGCTCAGAAGTAAAATCTTTACTGAAGGTGCTGAAGTCCTATACAAATGTATTCACTTGGCAACCGTCGAATCTAATTGGCATCTTGCCATATGTCATATGTTATTCGTTGAGCATACAGCCAGGTTACAAACTGATCAAGCAGAAGAAACGCAATCACGCACCAGAACGACAGGTAGCAATAAATGAGGAGACAAACACCTTGCTGAGGATTGGGTTTATAAGGGAGGTGCTCTATTCGAACTGGCTGTCCAACGGAGTGCTAGTAAAAAAGGCTAATGGGAAATGAAAAATATGCGTGGACTTCACTGATTTGAATAAAGGTTGCCCGAAGGACAACTATCCATTACCGAACATAGATATGCTGGTGGACTTTACATTTGGATTCGAGGAGTATGTCTTCCTAGATGCATCGGTGGGCTATCACCAGATCCCAATGAATCCATAAGATGAAGTAAAAACACCATTTATCACTCATAGGGCTACATATTGTTACAAAGTGATGCCCTTCGGACTCAAGAATGTGAAAGCTATATACCAGAGGTTGATAAACAAGTTTTTGGCAAAACAGATAGACCAAAATATGGAAATATACATGGATGACATGATAGTCAAGAGTAAAACCTCAGAAGATCTACCCAAGGAGCTCGAAGAAACATTCTTTACACTCAGTAAGTTTGGCCACAAATTAAACCTAAAGAAGTGCATGTTTGGAGTCTAGGCAAGTAAGTTCTTGGGATTTATAATTTCAAAGAGAGGAATAGAAGCCAACTCAGCTAAGATTAAGGCCATCTTAAAAATGGAACCATTAAAATTAATCAAAGAAGTGCAGATGTTAAAGGGAAGAATTACAGTGCTTGAAAGATTTATCTCATGCTCGGTTAGGCAGGGCCTTCCGTTCTATAAGTCCTTGAAAATTTTAAAGAACTTTGAGTGGAACTCAGAATGCTAGTTTACCTTTGAAGCCTTTAAGTAGTTCTTGAGTTCTCTTGTAATGCTCACTCGACTGTAGCTAGGTGAGAATCTATTCATGTACTTGTCAGTTTCTGAAGGGGTAGTATGATCAGTTTTGGTCAAAAAAGAAAACACTTAGCAGTTCTCCATATATTACATTTGCAAGGTTCTCCAAGGTACCGAGCTAAGGTATCCGATACTGGAGCAGCTGGCCCTGGCCTTAGTCAATTCAATGATAAAAGCTTCACCCTTATTTCCAAGCATATACAATAGTAGTTTGAACCAACACCCCTCTCAAGAAAGTTATGCAAAAATTGAAGGCATCAGAGAGGATAACTGAATGGGCAGCTTATCTCAAAGAATTTGATGTTCAATATGAGCCTTGTTTGGTAATAAAAGTGCAAATACTAGTGAACTTTGTGATCGAGCTATATGCTCCACCATTCGAACCGGATAGAGTATCTTGAAAATTATATATTGATGGAGCAGCTTCATCTGAAGGGGTCAAAGTAGGAGTCGTACTATCTAGTTTAAGAAGGATACTCATACAAAGGAATGCCAGGGTAACTTTCCCATCATCTAATAAAGTGGCAGAATATGAAGCACTCTACTTCGAACTACAGTTAGCCCTCGAGGTAAAGCCTAACTCATTACTCATTTATTCAGATTCTCAATTAGTCGTTAGCCAGTTGACAGGAAAGTTCGAAGAAAAAGAGCAAGTAATGGTGAAGTATAGGAACCTGATATCTACTTTTCTAGCTCTACTAAAAAGAGGGAAAAGCCCATGGACAATTGAGCAAAGACCTCAGAAAGAGAACAAAGAGGTCAATTTATTAGCCAAGCAAGCATCTTTAAACTATACCCTACAGTTAAAAGATGTAGTTTGGGCTGTCGTACGTCAACCTTCATATGAAACATTCTCAGTTCAAATGAATGAACAAATGGATGGATGTTGATTGTCGATATATCAATTCCTTAAAATATGAGCCTTTTTGGAGTATCAGGTGGAAGCTAAAAAGATAGTTCGGTGTTCTAGTCTTTATTCAATTGTAGATGGAAAACTGTATCAAAGATCTTACTCTCACCCCTGGTCACTATGCTTGAGCTTGGGATGAAGGTAACTGTGATCTTAGAGAAATACATGAAGGCATTTATGGGGCATATGAAGGAGCTCAGACAATAGCTCAAAAAGCCCTCCTTTAAGGGTACTATTAGCCCACAATAAAGATAGATACCAAAGACCTAGTCTGAAAGTGTGACAAATGCCAACATTTCAGGAGAATAATTCATCAGAAGCCAGTTTGGCAAACACTGATACACAATCGATGGCCTTTCACATAGTGGGAAATAACATACGTAGGCCATTTCCATTGGCTATAGGGTAAAAGAAGTTTTTAATGGTGGTGATGGATCACTTCACCAAATAGGTCGAAGCCGAGCCCTTAGCGACAATCACTCAAGTGAATATAATCAAATTTGTTCAAAAGTTAATAATAACTAGGTTTGAAATTTTGCATACTTTTATTACTGATAATGGAAAATAATTCGACTATCAATTTTTTAGAGATTTCTGTAAAGAGTTGCACACCTAACTCAGATTCACATCGGTCTATCATCCTCAGTAAAACGATATGATCCAGGTAACCAATAAAATGATATTGACAGGATTGAAAAAGAGGCTTGATAAAGCCAAAGACTTATGGTTCGAAGAGCTGAATAATGCATTATGGTCTTACCGAACATCACCTTGGTTGGAAACAATAACTACCCCGTTCTCTTTAACTTACGGTGTAGAGGCAATTATTTCATATAGAATAGGGATGCTGAACCCGAGGACTGAGTAATATAATCAAGAGGAAAATGAGGAATCGTTGTTGTACTACCTGGATATACTTGAAGAAGAAAGGCAGCAAGCTTATATCTAAGTAGCAGCTTATAAACAATGAATGGCATCGTACCACGACCATAAACTTAAGCCCCAAACTCTCCATGTAAGTGAGCTGGTTTTGAAGAAAGCTATTGAAGTATAGACAGCTTCTTAAGTCAGTAAATTTTAGAGTTCCCTTTGAAGTTCATGAAGTAGTTAATTTTGGAGCATATCGATTTAAAGACATGATAGGGAAAATACTGTTGTACTTAAGGACTATCTCCAACTTGAAGAAATACTATCAATAATCCTACACAAATAAGCATGTTCACCACGAGCAAGGGTTAAAAAGCTCACTAGGCATGTCCACCATGAGCACTTCATCAAAAGCTCACTAGGCATGTTCACCATGAGCACTTTATCAAAAGCTCACTAGGCATGTTCGCCATGAGCACTTTATCAAAAGCTCACTAGGTATGTTTGCCATGATCACTTCATCAAAAGCTCACCAGGTATATTTTCCATGAGCACTTTACCTAAAGCTCACTAGGTATATTCGCCACAAGCACCATCAAAAGCTCGATCACTAGGCATATTCGCCATAAGCCTTTCACTCAATCAAGCAAGTTCACCATGAGTATACTATATTCATCACAATCAGGCATGTTCGCTATGAGCATATTATACTTAGCTCAACTAGGCATGTTGGCCACAAGCATATTGATTTTCTTTTCTCTAAGTATAAAAGGCATATTCGCCATTATCATACTATGTTTAAAGCTTAGTTTGACAATTCAGCTACAAGCCACATGGATAATTTTATGTCATAACTCAAATCAGTAGCTTAAACTAGGAGTGTGTTAATGATATTGAAAGCTCAGCTCGATAGCCTAAGCCATTAGCATATTTAGCACATGATTACTTGTTCAAATTTAGAACTTTTAAATTACTTGATCTTATTGGAGTTATTTTTTTATTTAAGTTAGTTTAGGTACCAATAAGGCTTAGACTATTTATCACATTATTTGGAATAACCACAAACTCAGTACAATGAAGTACAAATCAAAATAAAAAGTAACATAGTTGATCCTAAAAACTATCAAAGGAACTAGACTATTTGCTACATAGTTCAAAAAAATAAAAAAGTTAAGAGTAATAAGTTCAAGTCTGGAGGAAGTGACTTTTATTAAAAATAAGAAGTACATAGGATGGCCACAAAGGCTACAAAAAGAAAGAGAAAAATCTTAACTATTCTTCAAAATCAAGGTCATCCACCTAAGAAAAGTCTTCTTGGAAAAATTTGCCCTTCATGGTTTGAACAATCTTATCACCATAGGCAACAGCTTTGTCGGTGGCAAGATCATCCATTTTCTCTTCCATCTCAGATATTTTCTTATCTAGCTTAGCATAGTCACTCTCGGATTTGTCCTTTTTAGCTCGACATTTCTCCAACTCGACCTATAAGATTTGGCACTACTCTTATGCCTTCTTCATAAAGTTCTCCACCTCAACTAGCTTTCGAGTAGCTTCCTTAAGTGGCTTATAGCTAGCTTCTTCTACTTTCTCAGCTTTGGCCTCAAAGGCAATAGTATGATCCTTTTATCCCTCAACCATTTATTCGACCTCCTTTAACTTGGCATTCAGTTCGGTAGTAATTTTTTTCTCCTCTCTTAGAAGGTCGAAAAGCTTGTTCATTTTATTAATTGCTAAATTGGAAAGCACCACACTCTGTGAAAGAGGATGTAAAAAAAGGGGAGAAAAGAAGAAGAAAAAGAGTCCAGGAAGGATAAGGTAGTACCTCCACTTAATGCCTCTTCATATCGGTGGATAGGCAATCTACTCATAGGTTAATGAAGGGGGATACTCCCTCAGGGATGCAGGTTAGCATCAAATAAAAGCTTGTGAATTTTGAATTGGAAGAGTTGTAAGCTAGAGGGTTGGATAGCCACATTGCTCAGACTTTCTTTATCATTTTGTTCACCTTCTCACTCCATTCAAGAGAAAATATGATCCTTTTCTCAGAAGCTCGGGCAGCTAATGGTTTAGGAAGTAAGATTGAAGGATGACCTGTATGGATTGGGCTAGTAGGCGAAATAGCTAAGGCATTAGAGATGGTGATGGCATTATAAGGACTATTATGTTGCGAGCTACGATCAGGTGCAATTAGAGTTAGATTGGTAGGGGTGGTTGTAGGCTCAGCGACAGTACTAACAGCTGAGATCGATAAGTCAATAGTCGAAGTAGGGGTAGTGTTCCCTATTTGGATAGGTTTCGTGCTTGGTGTGGCATTAGTCAATTAAGAACTTTCTTCGAGCTTAGCCCTTTTGGCTTTGACTTTATCATAGTAGGATTGCTTATCGGCTCTCTTTATAACTATAAGAAAGTAGAAAAATGAGAACAAAAAGATTTTTTTATATGTAACGAGAAATAGTAAGAGTACTTCGTATCTCGTTAGGGGGTGTAAGGGAGGACTTAGAGCCTAAAAATTCATAAACATCAAGCTTCTTTCGAGAAAGCTCCCTATATTGGGCTAGTTTCTTTTCTTCATCTTGGGTTAGTTCCAAGCGTTGCTCATTTCTATTGACAAAGTGCCCCCAAAAAGTTTAAATTGGGAACTCATGCTTACCTTCCATAAAAAAATTGATGTTTCTAGTTTTTAAGGAGTTCAGCTTCCCTAAGAAAACATTATACCCTAGTTAGGCTTGGATATACTAGTGTTCTTCCATCATGTTTCTAAGATCAACCATATGGGTTACCTTAATAAGTGAATTATAAGGTTGATGGCATTTTTGGAAGTCCAAATTTATATGAAGATGGGAAAGAGCCAGGTATTAGGATAAAGTTAGCTCATAGTGAGATCATAGTATTAGAGGAAAGCAACCTCAAAGTGGGTCAAAGGAATGTTAACCCCAGCCTGGATGTCGATTTCGTACAAAATGAGTTTTTTGGGGTCATTAAAGAAGCTAAGAGTTTGTAGGTAGAAGGAATCCCTAACTTCATTTTAAGGCAAGGAAGTTCGGCAGCACTTATGGTTGAGCTAATGTCAAGGACTTATGGATTTGACCTCGATGGCCTTTGAACTCTAGGTTGACTAGGTCCTGAAATTTCTACACTCACAGTATTTGCAAGGATATTTTCTAGGATCGCATTGGTATTTTAGGGTGCCATTTGGAAAATAGAGTGCCTTACGGGCGCACTATTAGTTGAGGAACTAAGGGCAAAAGTGCTCAAGGGACTATCATTCAAAAGGTTATCCAAAATCCTAATCTCGCTCGAATCCTCTGACTCACTCATTTTGAAATAAAAAAAAGTGACAACAAGGAAAATGCTAAATGGAAAGGAAAATTCGAAGCAAAAAAATAAGAAAAAAAAGAAGGAATTTAAGACACTGACCTCAACAAAAAGGATCGAGATGCTGAAGAAGTAAGATGCGTAGAAATGAAAGGAACAAGGAGAGGGCATAGTGAAAAAGGTTGAAATGATGAAGGAGAAGAAGTATTTATAGTCGGGGCAAACCATTGGATAGGAAAGAATTGGATGGTTTAGATTTCCCTGATGTATGCAAAATTACTTGTAGGGATAGCTATTATGCAGGACTCGAGGAGGCCAATTATGATTTTTCCTGTCATTGTGAAAATCGAAAGGGTTGTCATTATTATTGGTACGAAGGTCAAAGCGTCACCTCATTTCAAATAATAAGAACATCTGTATAGTTTGGATTGGGAATTTTTTATTTTTGACAGGTGTTTAGTACATTCGACATAAATGTTTAGGACTTTGGGGGGGACCTATGATAACCGAAATAGGATTTTGGTCCAGGTCCTAGGTTCAGCCCATAAGTGCAGAGTCCAGGTTGTCCGGGTCATCTAAGATTCAAGATGGGGTAACTATATCGTTTCCCATAATTCTGTTAGGACACGAAATGTAGTCTAACTTCCTATTCTGGTGAAGCTTCCCATTTTAGGAGGATTTCCTGCTCTGGTGAGACTCCTCCTCCCGTAGGACTTCTATGGCCATTCAAATTCCAGACCAGAGTAAAACACTCATTCCTATAAATAGTTAAAATCATCAAGTATGGAGCTCTCTTAGCCATTTTTTACTAAAATCACCCTTTTATCTATTTCTGACTTGATCGTTAGAAAGTTCCCCATCGAAATCTCTTTGTTTCCAAGAACCTTGAAAGCAACAGTCTGGAGCAGCAAACCTGATAGCAATCCAGTAATTTTTGAAATGTTATCATTTGTTATTTCAATTTATCAAGTTTTAAAATTACTAATTTATATATTTTTTTATTGTGATTTCGTATTTTTGCCTCTTTTCTATTTCTTATTTTGACAATAAAATTTATTTGGATTTTACTTTTTTAATAAAAAATTAATATATGTAACAAAAAATATATTTTATCATCATAATTTTTATATAAATTAATAATAATACAAATAACTTAATTTTGTTCATTTTTAATTGTTTTACAAAATTAATACACTATGATATTGTATACCAGAACATAGCATGAAATATTACATACTAATACAGTTTTGCATCAAAACACTATATATAATAATATAAACTACACAATACAAATTAACACTAAATAGGCTAATGTTGTACAGGATAATACAATATAACAATCCAAATGTGCTGGTTATAAAATGTTTAAATTAAATTTCTCTAATAGTAATTTCATTATTATAAATGAAAATATCATTTTTTTTTTAAAAATAATATTTTAAGTTTTTCAACATTTAATATAATTAATTTTTTTGTTTTTAATAATTACTCAATGGCATAATTTTTTATGATTTTGTTTCTTTTATCCTAATATGTAAATAGAAAATGATATTATAATTAATAAATCTCGCTATTCTTGACCTACCTGAATTTGTCCAAAAATAGTAATCAAAATTTGAAGTAAATTCGAATAACGCAAAAAAAAAATAGAATTGAACTCTATTCAAATTTAAAATTTAAAAAATCTACCTCAAAATACTGAAACTCGGCCCAAATCGGTAATAAGTTTTTAACTAAATTTAATTTTTTACATCATATATATATATATATATATATATATATATATATATATATATAAAGAGAGAGTGATGAACATGAACCGGTCAACTAGTGTATGAGCAAAAAATAATTAATCATTTCATTAATATCGATTTTTTTAAAATCACTAACTATTAATCACTACATTACATTGATTTAAAAAAAATCAGTACATTACATTTGGTTAACCAGTCTATTGATTTCGATTTTTCAATTAACTATTAAAATTTATAACATAAACTTATAAAATATAATTAGGTAAAATTCAATTCAATTTCAAATGTGCAAAGTAATTAAAAAAATCACAAAATAAATATAATTTAGTAGCCAAATTCATGTTCAACAAATTAATAGCTAATATTATAAAATATGTTTGATATTTATTGGAAATTATCGTATTTGATTCTAAGTCATATAAAATTTTGGATAATATTAAATGTTAAAACATAAACTCAAATATATATATATATATATATATATATATATATATATATATATATATATATATATATATATATATATATATATATATATATATATATATATATAATTAAATGCTATTAAGTAAAATATGAATACCAATATATGATAAAAAATATATAAATTTTATAAAAAATAAATAAAAAATATATTTTAAAATATTATTTTATGTAAATTTTAGAGAGAAATAGAAAAAAAGAAAAAAAATTAAGGTATAAAAATAAAAATGGTATATATATATATATATATATATATATATATATATATATATATATATATATATATATATATATATATATATATATATATATATATATATATATATATATATATATATATATATATATATATATATATATATATATATATATATATATATATATATGAATCGGTTAACCGTATACTAATGGTTAACCGGTATCCCAAAACTAAAATCGTAACAAAAAATAAAAAATATAAAAATTAAAAATCATAATCGAGAAAGTTATTGATAACACCCATTTTCTCATACTAAGGCTCGGCATATCGATCATGGGCCCGACCCAAGTTCTAGTGCAATTGTTGTCCCTAGAATTACCATATACTCTAGTCAACATGTGTTAGAATGGCCTGCATCAAGCCATATCACATTGATTGCCACATCATGCAACTATGATCCTGCAAGATGTTGGGAATTATCAGTTATATGCATCTCCTACATAAGCGAAATTTAAAATTTTTAACCAATAGATATGATCTTGCCATGAATTTACAATATACATATTAATGAGAATAAGAAAAATCACATTTGATTTTTGTTAAACAGTTGATTTTTCTTCCACCGGGTTATCGCAAACCACAGTGTCCAAAATTGAACACCTTCAATTAGTAATCCACACTAGAGAAGGATTGAATGAACCAACAATGGAGGAACACAAGGGTTGGCTGAAATTCCTTGATGCTAGCAAAGGGGGTGGCGGCTAAGGTTGAGAAAGTGAGTGAATTTCTTTTCTCTTAATTGTTCACTTAACCCTAAAATCCCTATCACTTGGATTTTTATAGTTAGGTTAAAAATCCAACTTCATAATGGGATTGGGCTTTTTAAAATTGCGGAAAAAATGTTAAATGGGCTTATAGAATTATTAATAATTTATTTGGGCTAAATTAAATTCAATTTAAATCCTTTCATAAAAGACTATGCACAAAACCCATAAACTAGGCCATTTATGCATACACTTGGATTTAATCACCCAAATGAATTCCAAATTCATCCAAATTAAATATGTAGGCTCCATAACACTTATAAAATATATTTAATTTATTTTGGTCCAAGAATTAGGCCTTCAAGGCCTTCTACCATAAGGTGGCGTGAAACCCTTCCTCTGGAGGGTTTCTGCACCAGAATCATTTTTTTGGGCCTCTTTTAATTTCTCCAATGGATCTATTAATTATTATATCAGCCCTATAATATTTATAGTCAAATAATAATTAATTATGAAATACAATATTTTAATTAGGTCCATTTTACAGAATATCTCTAAAAGGTTTTGCGAACAATTTTACTTGATCATAATTAATTAAACTCTTTAATTAATTATTCTCTTATTCACTTCTCTATTCCTATAATAATATCAAATATTATTATCCTTGTTATTTTATCATTTTCTCTATATGTATGTGACCTATTGAGTTCCTGTCCATATTAGCAGTATAATATGTAATTGTGAGTTCTATTCAAAACTCACGTGAGTTAAACTTCTTTAAATCATTTGATCAATCCCTATTGATATTTATGATACATTATTATACAAATCATGAGCAGCCTCTAGCTAGACATCATGACTATCCAAATGTTAGGAAAGTCAAGTGGTTTGACTATACCCTTCCATAGAAACAGTTACCATGCAATTACTCCTTTCACCACTCTTATCTCAATTAGATTCTGAGTATGAATTTCTGTCAACTCATATAAATCTAATTATTTATGTTCTATTAATTTAACCATTGTTTCCAAAATGTCCTTCATGGATCTCTATCCATCTTGGCATATTACTCTGGCCAGAGATTCTCTGAACAAGGTAATTATAGAATCATGCGAGATAACTTACCTTAATAAATCTGGAATGGTGAATCCTTTGTTAATCACTCAACTATCTTCAAGTACGTCATGATATACCTAACCTCCTAACTATTTTCACCCCCAGTTGGAAGTAATCAGTTATGGAGTCAAAGTATACCACTTACTACTTAAGATAACTTTGGTGATCTCATGTCTAAGGATACTTGTACAATGGCTATGAAGAGATTCCTCACTAACATAAATTTAATATCCACATGAGAATTCTCTTTGTAGATCTCCAATGAACTTGTTCTTCTAACAAGCATCCACATGTTAGCTTTGATTATCTTTCATAATCACAGTTATGAGAACCACTGCTTGAACCATTCAAGAAGCATAACATGTGCTAGTCTGTCCGAATTAACAATGTCCTATCTTGTTAATTCTATGATTAGGGATATTTAGATATTAACACATTTGCATGCAATAGACATCTCATATCATGAACACTTTCATGATTGCCTTTGTACTTTATTTATAATATCAAGGACTTTATTTATTAATTTAAAATTTACAAACTCATGCATTTAAATATAGCATTAATAAATGAACGATGCCTTTTATTAAGAATATGAATTCATACATATGAAATACATCCCTATTACATGGGCTCTAGGGCATACTCTCTAACACAAGATGTCACGTCAGATGCCCTAAACCTACTAATCACATATGCTTGTAGTCTTGCATTTGAGTACTCTAGCCTTTAGGTCCTAGTCACCTAAGGACTATATATACAAAGAGAAACTTCAACAACAAGGTATCATTCATACTATTTCTTCATAAAAACTTTCTCTCTTTAAAAAAATCCTCTGACTTAAACTTTAAAGTGTTAATCCCCTATCCATCAAGGGTTAGTTCTTTTTTGTTTTGCATATCAGTTTGATGCCCTAAAAGATCAATGCAATCACTCCTCAACCCATATTCATCTCCTTTTAAGTTTTGATAACTCGAAACCTATTAATTGGTGCTTTCATTAAGAATCGAGGATGGATAAATTGAAGAAACAAAATGAAAATCCTAGCAAGCTAGAGGAAAATTAAGGAGAGAAATCTTATGTAAAATCCCCTACAACCCCTTAGGAGCTCATACCTATTTTTAATGATGATGACTTTTTTAATATTGTTAGCCAGCTTGATGACTCCACTCCTATCACCATTAAAGATTTCAAAGCCCTCTTGAAAGGTTTCGGAGGAAAACATTAAGACAAGCTTTTGAACTTGATCAAGAAAAGTAAACAAGCCCAGATGCCTAATGAGGGTCACAAGGCTGAAAGCAACCTGAGGAAGAAAGGGGAAACTCAACTTGGAAATAGAGGAAAGGGCATTGTTATCAGCAAAGGAATACCTCGCGCTGGAACTCACTCAAGCATGCAAGACCATAACTATCAAGGTAAAGGTAAAGGGAACCTAAATCCCTCTGATGATTGACTCAATTATAGTACTAATGAATCAAAATAGGATGATGATTACTTCCCTTCATACTCTTGTCTTCAAGAGATGTATGATGACTTATCCTTTATATGTAGTCCCAAAATATCTAAGTATAAGAAAGAAGGATCTGTCATAAATAAAGATGAGAGATGGTTTCTATAAACCATCAAAAATTTTAGCTTGGGTCACCCCAAAAAACCTAGATTTAGTGGTAATTGTTTCCCCCTTCTCATGGGAAATTAGGAAAATCGAACTCCCACGCAAATTCAAAAAAGTAAAGATGCCAAGGTATACCAGCAAAATAAATCCAAAAAGTCATATCCAAGTGTTTAACTCAAATTCAGATGTACTCCTATGATGATAGAGTGTTTTGTAGAGTATTCCCTACAACGTTGGCTGAAGATGCTTTAAACTAGTTTTATAGTCTTTATACTAGGTCCATCTCTAACTTTAGACAGCTCAGAGAGCTCTTGGTCACAAGATTTATCATTCAGGTAAAAACTCATAAGACCATCAATAACTTAATAAACCTGAAGCAAAGAAAAGGAGAAAACCTCAAAGAGCACATTGACAGATTCCAAGCCCTAGCTTCAGAAATTAAGAATTTACACCCTGAGATGGCTACCACCGCACTCTTGAAGAGCATCAAGAATAAACCATTATTCCAATCGTTGATGATACATCCCCTAGTTGATTTTAGTGAATTAATGGACAGGGAAAATCAGTTTATATAGCTAGATGATGCCTTGAGATCACATTCATAGGCCTTCGATGATAGTGATCCAATCTAATGGTTATGCCAAAGTTTGAGGAGTCCGAACAAAGGAAGACTTTTAAAAAATTCTAGTAAGTGTAAGGTATTTAAATGTCTCTAATCTGATTGAAAGGGGAGTGTCCCACTAAAAACTTTCATCCTTCTTAATTCAAAGCCATCAAAGGTACTGATACGGATCAAAAGTTATCATATCAAAGTGAACTAGCCCAATAAGATGTCAAATAGATCTAACTCGCATAAAAATAAGTTGAAATATTGTGAATTCCGTAGAGATATAGGTTACATCATCGATGAGTGCAAAGTGCTCAAAAAAGAGATCGAAAGGCTAATTTAGAAGGGCTCACTAAAAAGATTTATTACTTAAAATCCCAAAAGCCCATGTCGATCTATCGAGGTCAGAGAAAAGTTTGATGATGATAAAGATGAAGATCGACGGAAGCCAGGCCTTTTGAACCCATTAAGGCAACACTCTAGTGTGATTAATGTAATAATTAGAGGATCATCCTATGGAGAAAATTTAGGCAAGCAAAAAAAGGGATAAAAGGGAATTTAATTTTTTGCTTAAGGTAAAAATATACCTATCGTCACTATATCCTCATAGGACGTTGGAGCCCTCCCTCAAGTTTTCGTACAAGATGCTCTAATGGTGT